>JAJJWX010001345.1:0-516605 GCA_023529315.1 Papaver bracteatum
TATGCTTATCTTTTAGCATTCGCCTATGCGGAAATGCTGCTTTGAATTACATATTTATATATAGCTAGGCGAAAGAGCAAAAAAGGGAGTGGTTTCAATAGAAGTTGCAATAAAAACTAGAATTCACTACATGGAACTATGCCCGCTTTGGTTATCTTATCCTAGCATTGCTAACTTTCTCGACAGGACCGATCTTTAAGCGTGAAATCGCTTTTTCATCCCCCCGAAAAGTTTTTAGTTGCAGAAAGCCTTTCTCGAGGAAGTCCACCCTTTTAGGGTTCCATCGACTCATCAAGGTTAAGTAAGCTGTCTATATCCGTCTGACACCTTGACTTCATCGCCTTACTCGCGTCAATATCAACAGCAGATGAATGAGATCTTCTTTCAACGAGGTGGAAATCCGCCCTTTCAAGATAACTAACTGATATTGAGGAACCTGCTAAGCGCTCAGACAAAAGGTCACGTTTTATACCTATGATCCTAACCTAGCACAGCTTCTCTTTGGACCTAGACTACTTGCTAATTATGTATCTACTGACTAGTAGTCGAAAGGGTACGCGGGGAAGGCCCTCAGTAAATAGAGTCAATTCCACATGACTCATCGTGTGCTCGAGATCCGGGCTAATTTCATATACGAGAAGGCGGACTCAAGGCCCAAAGCTAAGGAGAAATCGGAGCTCTCACTTTAATAGGAGATCTTTCAATTGAGAAGATCCATCGACTTTGAGACGAAGAGAAAGGTCTTTACAGGCCTCAGCCTTTTAAATCAAGTGAGGGAAGAAGCAACATACCCAGTTATTGTAATAATCCCCTACTTTTCCCCATCCATTAGAGTCAAAGGCCCGGAAAGGCTCTCTTTTTAATTAAGAAACGAATTTCTTTTATTTAACGTACCCCCCTAGCTGCCCCAATCCTTATATTGAAACTCCCGTCTCTTGGCTGGGTTGCTTATAGACTCTAATGCGCCTTCCTTCTTAGAACCTTTTGGTATGTAGTGCCCCCTAACTTTAGATCAGATCCACCGGACGAGAAACTCAATTCCGCACTGCTGCTGAGTCGTCGGACTTATCCACCAGGCCAAAAGGGACTGGGACAGGGGATTCGTGGAATTTCTCTTTGTGGATTGCGTTGGGGGAAATCTACCAAAGCTAGGCAGATAGATAGACTCCTTTCCCGCTGCTAAGGCAGAGCAAGAAACAAAAGAAAATTATTTAACCAGCGCCTCGGCGGGTACTAAGAGTCCTCTCACTACCAACCAGCAGACATCATCTGGCTGGGTCTTGCCGGTATCAACAACGAGAAAAAAGAAGCAAATGGAAACAGCAACTCACTATGGCTCTTGGCCCAGACAACGTCCTAGGCGTCAAGCTTGTCAGGGAATGCCTAGACGACGACGCCCGTCCTGGGCTGCAGTAAGTAGATCGAGAGGTCGTTCCGCCCCTTGTCCCCGAAGATGGGTAATATGTTCTCATACAATCTTGCTCCAATCTGACCTAGCTGGCGAGCGATCCCAGTTCACGGCAGAGAACAAAACAGCAAGCGAGCGTACCTTTCTTCGCTTCTTCTCCACCAAGCACGGAAGTTTAAGGATAACTGTAGGTCGGTGGCTACCTAAGGAAACTCCGATTCGATCGCCCCCCCGCCTGGGAGGCATCTACCTCATCCCGATCACAAGGAGAGGTTCACCATGATGGGGTGTACTTCTTTTGGGACCATCCTTTTTTGCGGCATGCTCCTCAGATTTACGGATTCGCAGGGGGCCTCAGACCCTACTTCTTTTTATGACTTCCACTTCTCGATCCCGGCCCGGTGACCAACCAGGGACTTTAGTGACTCGAGCGTATGCGAGAGGCTCAAAGAGACTCGACTGCCAAGGAGAGGGACGAAGGCACTTTCTTTTTAAAAAGGAAGGCCCTTCCTTGTAGGACAAGAAAGTCAGTTCCTCCCTCACATGTAGGACATATGAGTCTCTAAAGAGCCTTTAGGGATGAAGTCACTGGCTTTTCTAAAGACAGGGACAGATTTGCTTGTGGGCCGTCAAAAGTAGGTTTCTGAGCCCTCTAGCCCTGTAAGCCCACACCTGTGTAGAGTAGATCGTTCAACACCTGCGGCACACATTTTTGACTCATGGGCCCTAGTATCATAGGCAACCGAACGGCCGCCCCCCTAATTACTAGACCGACCTGCTGTAATAATTCCATAAACACCTAGTGAAGATATGGCAAACAAATAAAGTAGCCCTATGTTCGGATCTGACAATACCATACCATAATCAAAAGGTACAACGGCCCGAGCGACCAGACTTAACATGAATGTAGCCACTGGAGCCATTCTAAAAAGGGAGAAATTAGCACTACTTGGTGAAATAGGTTCCTTTAGAATCAATTTCGAACCATCTGCTATAGGTTGTAACAATCCGAACGAACCCACTACATCAGGACCCTTTCGACGTTGAACAAAAGCCATGACTTTCCGTTCAGCTAGCACTAAAAAGGCGACTCCTAGTAGAAGTGGTAAAATGATTCCAATGATTTCCGCAGCTATGTACGTTTTAAATTTTCTATTCACTTCTGATCGGGCCTGATCTGGTTGACCCAATCATGATATTTCATTCAAGATCTGGCCTCTTCGACCCAATCTTGATATTGAGGGAAGGGACCTTTTCTCGAAAAACTCCGGATGTGCGAGAAGCTCTGAGATTCAATCCTACACAAATTTGCCTCGGGCCTGAATTAGACCTATAAAGCTTGCGCTGCTTTTTGGCCCTGCTACTCTACTAAGTCCAAGACAAAGAACTATAGGCACCGCGAACAATAGCGCTTTTTGAGGATGTCTGTCATCCGACTGGGTCCTTTCTTGACACAAGTTTGCCGTAATGCTGGAGCTATGGCGAATGCATCTCATTGATGCGTGAGACGATTTGACTTTATCTAAGTCCTTTCTTTACGTCTATAGGGGACGTGCTCGTCTTCGAGGATTTTGAAAGTCATCCATTTCTTAAATTTGATCGCTTCTTGATCCACTCGCTTATCTGTAGGTTGGCCGCGGGTGGCTGGTGGAACTGAACAATCAGATGAACTTTATTCTTAAATTAACTTTCATCGGTCATTGCTACCTCATTCAGAAAGAATTTGCTTGCGAGATTGAGAAGAAGACTTTGAGCTTTCCTTCCTCTTATTCTCTAGCCGATCTCTCTTTCTATACGAGTTTCTTCGCGTTCTTATCTTGAGTCGAGTTCTGTTTAAGAACGGGTTCGTTCGAACAAAGAAAGATTCTTATATTATGATAAAAGTTGATTTCTTCCATTGAGATCTTCTCTTCTTCGGAGATGAATTTCTATGCTTGAATGATGTGAGATTCAAGAACCTGAAATCGGAGAGGCCGACGCAAGCTTTCCTATTTCTGTATTTCTTCCTGTCCCGATCTAACTTATCTAGTCCTTTTCTTTCATTAAGATCCCGTTCAAGAGCCAGATTGAAGTCCATACCGATAAATCTAGGCTGCTCTCGCCTCAACTCAAGTTTCAGCTTGTGACACACCGAACCAGGTCAATGGCCCACCTCGTTCTTCTTTCAAGCTAAGCGCATCGCCTCACTGATACAAAGAGGAAGAACCTATTTGTCAAGGAAGAAAGCGCTATTCTATAGTGGTTGGCATTATTCGACCGATCAAGTACTGTAACCAAGAAGGATGTGTGACATCCGTTCATATAGTTTGCCAGAGGCATCTCTCTAAGGCGAACTCGTAGATCAATAACACAATGCACAGTCAACGCACAGTCTCAATTGTTCAACTTGAAGCACCAGGAAGGCGAAACCAAGGCCCCACAAGAACAACAACCCACAGCCGCTAACTGAACCTAGGAAGGGGATCGAAGCTTTCTAACCTCGTATATCTAGCAAGAATGCAAATACTGATTCTACCTCTCAAGCGAGGCCAGGGGCCCATACTTACTATTATATACGATGTTCCACTAGACACTTCGAGAAAAGAAGGAACTTAAACTTTCGTGTTGCGATGAGCGTACCCAATCTATTTTATTAATCTTCCCAGACTTATCTAATAAAAAAATCTCCCCTTTCCTAGTTACCAGTTTCAGGAAAAGAGAAGACTGCGGCACTTGTGCAACCATGTCAGCAGACATTTCCTAAGTTACCAGGATCCAGCAAGCAAGCCTCTTAAAGTAGAGACGGGAAGTAGTCTTTTACTATCTTGGGTTTGTCTCATCCTGTAATCCGGGGGACGGAGTATAAGTGCATCAATGAGACCGTCCGTGAAGTACGAACCGGGACTGCTTTTCTTGTTTGAAAGGCGTAGGGCTGAGATCCAGAAGAAGCTTCTCGGCTGTTAGCCCACTTTCTTTATTTAATAAGGATGTATTTTTCATTCCTGAATCTTTGAGACAAGAGGAAACGAGCCCAGCTCTTCACTATGCTTTGCTTCGAATGATTCATTTTGATCCTTAACTTATCTCGCTTTTTTCGGTCGATGAAGAGGAAGAGAAGGCAGGCTTTGCAGTGGGAGTAAGCGGCGGTGGGATCCTTATCCAAGAAGTGCTTTCTTCCCTGGGCCCAAGCCTTTCGAAACCAGATCGACGAAATCGAGCCTCCAACCGCGCCTTCACTAACAAGTTGATCCTGCATCCATAAGCGCCTTGCGTCATCGCCTTCCTTAGCTCGACAAAGAAAGGCTATCCCTAGCAGCCTCGGGGCTCCATGGGAAGAGAAATGGATGCGATAAGAACAGGGACCAACGGGCGCTCTAAATCGTATTCAACCTTATCGACAGCATAATCCATTATATAGCTATACCTCAGCCCTGAGAAAGACGCCATTCGCTTCTATTCCACTCCACCAAAGAGAAAGCAAACCGCAGCAGCGTCTACTTTAGCAAAAGATCCGATCTGGTGCATTACAAACAATCTTCTCTTTCGCCGTTGAATCAGATGAGGACAAGGAGTTTGGTCCCTCAAAACCAGAGGAGCTCTCTATATGATATTTTCTTTGCCTACGGATCCCCCTTTCCCCGTTTACTTTAACTGATGCTCTCCCTTCGGTGGACTATCGCATGTACTACCCTCTGAGCTATCCTTGTCTCTCTTTCATCGTATAGAGAAGAAAGATTCTTTTGTACGCCCGGTTCACCAGGTTCTACCAAGTCAAAAGCATAGTTTGATCCTGGCTCAAGCAGTATGCAAGCAATATGTTAATGTTAACACAAGTATGTTGAACAAAGTTTCGGGATCGGGTACTGAAAGAGGCGAAGGAGATGCATATCTGGTACTGTGGTGGTACTGGACACGCTCTAGGGGAATAATCTCTTTCTTCTTTCTGCCTTTCTTTCCCATGACGACTAGAAACGGGCAAATAAAAAATTTCACTTCGAATTTCGGACCTCAACATCCTGCTGCTCATGGTGTTTCACGATCAGTATTGGAAATGAACGGAGAAGTAGTAGAACGTGCGGAACCACATATTGGATCACTACATAGAGGGACTGAGAAATTAATAGAGTACAAAACTTATCTTCAAGCTTTACCTTATTCTGATCGTTCAGAGGGCGATCGCGGAGTCACTGAATGAAGTCTTCCGTTTATTTCGGAGGTGCTGACCCGCAGCGAGGCAGAGATGACTAAGTGACATATTAGATATGGCGACGACAACAGCATGTCTTAGAAGGAGATAAGAGGTGGAGCCAAGGACCCACTAAGAAGACACTAACGTATCTACAACTACATCCTCGAACGGCAGTCAAACGGGGGCGTGAATGCGAGATGCCAGCGGAATGATCGGCCGGACAGAGGCTAGGGCTGCTTCCTTCCTCTCCGCTTACGTCGAGTCCCTCATCCTAACGGGTAAGTGCCTTCATCCCTCTCCTCGCACCTACGTACGAGTACCTAAAGTCCTTAACAGTCTTCGGGTTGGGTGTGGCCGACCTAGCGGTCGAGTGATGAGGTCTCACCCCCTACGGGTCCCTCTCCTTGGCAGTCGAGTCTCTAAAGAGCCTCTCCCTCTGGTCGAGTCACGTCAGTTCCTCTCCTTTCAGTCGAGTCCCTCCGGGCCTCAGAAAGAGGGGTCTTCTATTCGGTGTATTAAAGGCTAAGCGTTACTATAGATTGGATTCATCTTCGCTATAAATTATAAGGGGCTTCATTCATTGAGATAGGTTGAAAGAGAGGGTATGATCCAAAAGCTTAGTCTCGTGGCCCTAGTGCGTGATCCTTTTACTAAGAAGGAAGTCAGACATCTGAATGGTCGTGAGTGTCTGCGTATCATAAAGAAGCAATAGAAGAATCCCATACATAAGGGGGCGCCTTTATTACGATAAATGTCTACTTCTTTGCTTAGTGATTCTATTACATCGGATGGGGTTTCAGGTACTCTTATTAGACTTGGAGGGGCGAAGAGACTCATATGTCCTACATGTGAGGGCCTTGTAAGACAAGAAAGCGAGTAAACTTCCCACCGCGTCTTTCCTCTCCCCAAGGTCGAGCCCTAAAGGTCCTTGTGTGTCGGAAAAGGGAGTGAACCGGAAAAGAAGGGGAACTGGGTCGATCTGAAATGGCGAAGCATCCGAAGCATAACTGCACACTCACACGATCTTTGCCGAGAGATAGGAGCATTCGGTGGAACCGGTGAACTACACTTGCTTCTGAATAGATGTGTGGGACAGAGGGCTCGTGGTACCTGCTGCCCGCCCTTTCTCCTCCGCTTTGAGAACCGTGTGAACGGAGAGTGGCAGAAGGGAAGGAGGTCCTCATACAGAGTAGCACACTGTGACTTGAGCGGGAGACTGGGGAATGGTTTGCGACTGAAGGAAGTAGGGCTCGGCCTCCCGTACCAGCTTTAAAAAAGACACTAGTTGTTACGCTGCCTTCCAATATCATTGAATAGCATGCATGGCCCGGGGAAGGTCACTTAAGTGGGAGAGCCGTGTTATGGGTAACCTTCTTGCACGGTTCAGAGAGCACTTGTGTATGTGATGCAAGTGAACGTGTACAAAAAAGCTGTCGTCATTTTCGTTCTTCGTTCCGTCGTCGACCCTATCTATGTTTCTACGATGGCCCAAGAACACGCTTATTCTTCAGCCGTAGAGAGACTTTTGAATTGCGAGGTACCATTACGAGCTCAATATATACGAGTGTTATTCCGTGAAATAACTCGAATTTCAAATCATTCACTTGCTTCAACTACTCATGCTATGGATGTGGGAGCATCAACTCCGTTCCTGTGGGCTTCTGAGGAGCGGGAGAAATTGTTGGAATTCCATGAAAGAGTCCCGGGAGCGAGGATGCATGCCAGTTTCATACGACCAGGTGGAGTGGCACAAGATCTGCCTCTTGGCTTATGTCGAGATATTTATTCCTTCACGCAACAATTTGCTTCTCGTATCGACGAATCAGAAGAGATGTTAACCGGCAACCGTATCTGGAAACAACGCTTAGTGGATATTGGTACTGTCACTGCACAGCAAGCAAAGGATTGGGGATTCAGTGGTGTAATGTTAAGAGGTTCAGGGGTATGCTGGGATTCGAGAAGAGCAGCACCTTACGATGTTCATGACCAATCGGATCCTGACGTACCAGTAGGTACCAGAGGAGATCGCTATGATCGTTACTGTATCCGTATCGAAGAGATGCGCCAAAGTGTTCGGATCATTGTGCAATGTCCTAATCAAATGCCTAGTGGGATGATCAAAGCCGACGATCGTAAGCTATGTCCTCCATCACGAAGTCGAATGAAACTATCCATGGAATCCTTAATTCACCATTTCGAGCCTTATACAGAAGGTTTTTCCGTACCAGCTCCTTCTACCTATACCGCAGTTGAAGCACCTAAAGGAGAATTTGGTGTCTTTCTGGTCAGTAATGGAAGCAATCGTCCCTACCGTTGTAAAATAAGAGCACCTGGTTCTGCCCATTCACAAGGACTCGATTCTATGTCCAAACATCACATGCCAGCAGATGTGGTCACCATCATAGGTACTCAAGATATTGTGTCTGGAGAGGTAGATAGATAGGAAGAGGTAGACTAGTGTAGCAGGCTCGATCAGGACCCTAGCTTTATTGCGAGCCAAAAACCAAAGAGTAACCGGCCAAAAGAATATAGGCCTCCTTCACCACTCCACTAGTGGCTCGGCTTGGTCTCGATCCCGTCTTTTATTATATATAAGCAAGCGAGTAAGTCAACAACCTTGCTTGTGAGAGTAAGTTCCTCCCTCACATGTAGGACATATGAGTTCTTTCAGACCTTCCTTGTGGGGGTTCGGACTCCTACGAGTGAGCAGAAAAGTGTTCAGTGACTTAGAAATTAAGGCGTAATAGTATGGATAAGCATAAATGCAAGCGCTAAGCCAAGCAAGTTAGAGATTCTTTCGGGGCAAGCCGAAAGACGAGCGATCCTTTCTGTTCATGAGCAGTAAGAACAAAGGCGAGCGTTGATGCAGCAAGAGAAGAACTAGCTTCGTAATTGTTTATATAGTATCTTTCTTTAAGTACGAAGCAAGAGCAAAGCTTCTATCTGACCGAAGTAAAGTGGCATTTTAGATCAGGAATAAATCGTACAATCAATAAGGAGTGCATTAGAGGGCAATGCAGTTTCAGGTTAGGTACCGAAGAGTGTCATATCTGGGCCTGGACATTAGGGTAGGTATTATAATTGAAAAAGGGAGTCCATTGAAGCCGGTGGATCGAGCCAAAGTCAATATCCTTTTCTTGGGGTAGGAAGGTTTGCCCAAAGGCGTTGCATTAGAGGCTACTTAAGTTCTGTGCTGGGGAGGAAGAGGGAACCATCATGAAAAGATTATGCACGCGCAACCCGTGGGGACAAAAGACTCTAAAAAAGCGAAGGGGAAAGAAAGCCGTATGGGCTCCTGCACGTCGAAGAAAGAGTTGCCTTCCTGAACCCTAAAGTGGAAGTTCCCCAGAATAAGTATTAAATCAGCCCGCTAGGACCTAATCTGTCAGACCGTCTTCTTTAGGGAGCAGGAGCGACCCAAAAACAAGTTAAATTCTTCTATCTGTGAAATGGCCTGTGAACGGTACTGGCATCACGACTAAAGAATCAAGAAGGGCCAAGTCAAAGAAAAAGATCATTAATCGCTGGGGGTATCTGCAATCTCGCGTACTAAAGTATAAGTCCTAAACCTGTGAAATTGTATTCTCGTGGGGAAGTGCTTTCGCCGAAGAGGTATGAACTAATCCGCCCGATCTTGAGACAAATGAGATCAAATTTGTTAGCAGAAACGTCTAGAATGCAATTTTGAACTTAATAAAACGCGAGAAAAGGTAGGTCGATAGAAACACACTTGGGCCCCAATCTTTTCCATGTATTCTTAGCCCTCTTCATCTGTCGATATGGGAAATCTTATAAGGCAAAGCAAAGCTTGAGGGATGAAGATCTATAGGCAGGTATATAGGCGTACTAAATCTGTTTCGAGAAAGAGAGTAGGGTATAAGTTTTCTAGTAAGCTATATGTTCTCATTTTAAAATTAGTAAAAATAAGAATCATAAAGCATTGGGCTATGCGGAAACCTAATCACCCGGGCAAGCGCGTTATGGCAGGCTTAATTAGAACTTTTTTCGGTGATTGGTGAGCTCTGCTCCGGATCCCACTTTTCCACTTGCACCTGCTGACCGAGCTGACGTTGTATTCTCTTCTCCAAGATCACCAACTACTGACCTATTTGACCAAGGTCTTCCTTATACAGCAGATTCTCATCCAATAGAATCCCGATTTGACCTAGTATCCCCAACTTCTTATTATATCGAGGAACTAGCAAATCAATCATCTGAGAGATCTTCGTTTTTTCCACCAGATCAACCATATTCAGTAAGTAGCTCTGCCTAATCTACACTATCTCCACTAGCTAATCCCGGTCCACTTAGCCTAGGACAGCTTCTCTTTGAATCAAGACCACTTGACCTATCTTCTTTAGTATCTCCAGTATAACCTGCTATTTCAAGATCACTTACTACTGTTGAGGAATCAGCTGACCCATTATCTGTTCCAGGAAGCCAAGTAACAGCACTTCTTCTAGCAAATGAACCACTAAGTACACCAGTCTCAAATGTTGCATAAACTGGGTCTCTATAAGGGGCTTCCATACTACTAGCTGTAATGTTACCCTTCGTTAGAAGCTATGCCACTTTGAGTGCCCACTACCTTTCTCCAATTCCTAGCCCTGAATGTGCAGAAGAAAGAACCCCAAGGAGCTTTTAGCCCTCACTTCACTTCGGATTGATCACTCAACGGGGTTTGGCTACTAGAGGAAGCTACAATCTAGACTTGACGAGGACTATTAACTACCACTATTTAGCCGTCCTGGACCAGACTGACCCGCGAAGCTTAGAACAGACGGAACTGATTCCACCTTATCCAAATCGGAAGCTAATCCACCAGCTCCTTCCCAGGAATCTGAACTACTAGTACTTGGAGTCCATTCTGCCATTTCACGATCACCCGAAACTTTTTAACTTTCTCCAGCTGATGATCTAAGCGATGAGGGACCTAACACATAAGTTCCAAGGCACATAATAAACAAGAGTCCCTAAATCCAGGAGGAGCATCCAACAAAGGAAGAGTACCTTTCACCCGATCTAGTACCACCAAAAAGTATAGTATAAACAGAGTCTCCAGAAGGAACAGATGCACAAGCAGACTCATAAAGTGGATAAAAACAAAAGGGTAATTATCAAACTTTGTACATAGCAGTTTCCGCACTAGTAGACCAAGGTACTGGGTTTTCGCTACCTACTAGTAGCCGTTGCTCCAGTCGTAGAGAAAATTCAGCCATTCTTGCACTTCCACATCCTTCTCGATTAATCGTAGGTAAGGTCGCTAATGACTTGCTTTGGAAGAGAAAGAAAAGAAAGAATCTTTCCCACACCTTACCTAGACGGTGAAAGGGGAACTTCTTTACAAACTATGAGAAAGAGAAATCCTATCGACGTTAGATACATGTTTTGTTCCGTTGATCAAGATCATGCACAATCAGCGCTCCTAAATGCGGTGTACTTCCGTTAGGCCAGATTGCTTTGATGTGCTTTGGGCTGGGAATGGCGCAATAGACTATAATGGGCAAGTAAGCAATATTAGAATAGGTATTGGTGTCAATCGATCTGTCTTATTTGTCTTAGAAGCAGTCAACTAGAACAGGGAATTTTCTTTCTTCTTCCGACCGGGGTGACTCAAAAACCTAGAATAAAGAGAGTGACATTCACAGGCGCTGGTTAACTTTACACCATTGGCTGGCTATTGATCTTTTCCCTCCGTCCTTATCAAAACACTACAATTAGAGATAACTGGAAATGTTACTATTTGCGCCTTTAGGCCTCGTTGAATTCCATTCACGTGCCGCGCCTTTAAGGTGACTCTTTCCTAGGCTTTGAGTTCTAAAGGCTGGAAGGACGTCTCCTTCAGAAAGAATAGTTGAATAATAAAGATCTAGCCAATACGAGTTTGGAGCCCCTTCCAGTGCGTCTTTGGTCTCTTTTTACCTTTACATGTACCCTGATCCACGAGGAGAGTCTAACCAGCCTTGCAGGGCCTGAAAGATCAATGAAGCATGGTTTTGAGATACGGGAGATTCACTTCATTATCGAGATTGGAATGGCTTTCTTTCTCGCCGACAGATTCCCCTCCTGATAGGAATGCCGCAACCTCTGTTATCGACTTTGGCTCGCCTTTCTTTGAACTACGAATAGAAAAGGCCTCTGAGGTCGTCGGATTGTAGAGCTGATCACATCAGCCAGAGAGAAGACAATAATAAGCCCTCAGAAGAAGAAGCAATATAATCGGGAAATTCGGAACTGGTAGTTACGTAGGCTTTGGTTCTTCCGTCGATATGGAGAGTCAAAGGAAGTGCGAGTGGAGGCGCCGATGAAGAGCTAACGAAAGTGCCTAACCGAGCCATTGAAGAAGGCCGTGGAAACGACATTACGAATCTTGTACCAACCCGTGGATCACATTTTGTATACATTGTCGAGAATTCAAGAAGATGACATCTTGCCTTTGATCAGCTATTAGTGCACCTATATGACTGGTCGTTAGATCTGGAATTTGACTCTAAAGTGCTGTCGAGATCGAACTCGCTATGAATCCCCTAGATATACGTGCTTTATGAACCCACTCGACTAAGCCGGTCAGATTTCTTATTATTTGTCTCAATAGCTAGACTCCTTCTTTCTGTGTGTGTGATAGAATAAAGAAATTTAGGGCTAAACGCGAACTGAAAGGAACGAGAGTTCAACCTGTGGAGACATAATATGTTATAGTAACAACTGCGACTGCTTCCCCTAAGTCTAGATTCCCTACTCCCTTGTATTCCAGCGGCTCGCATACACGAAATGAATCCTCGGCAAGAAGATATACATCTCAGTCTTTAGGGCAACTACCTACACTCACATAGCGGAGAAGGCTCGGTTCAAGGTTGAAGTTAGACGTTAGGGCTATGATCCCATAATATCCTGTCAACACTGTTTGTAATATTTAACCCATGAATGACTAGCGTCTCTCCCGTCTCGACGAACAACCAGAAGTTGGATGCTGCTTTCCCAGGTGTACTGAAAAGATAATACTTGTCTATTTCATATCTATCAGGAAGTAGTGACATGGAAGATAGCCCGGTCATGACTGTTGCCTTTCAGTTATTCGGCCACTCTACCCCTTGGTGTGCCAATTGGAGAGCACACGTAAACGCTTTCAGTTTTAAGATAGCTGTCCCTGGGAAGGAATGGTTGTGGTAGTTGTAGGCCAGGTCTGGTTATTGGCAGGGTCGTCTTGCTTGCTTCTGACGAACGTGAGCAAGCTTCCCCTGAAAATGGGTCTGGTACCGATCACTCTGTTGCAGCAGGGCGCTAGGGCCCGGTAACGTTACGTCTGTCGCTTAGGTGCTACCATGCCGCGGGTAACTGAATAAGGACTAACGGGCGGTCAGTCGTCTTTACATGGGCCTCATCTCATGCGGGGGAATCATTCTTTCAGAACCTCTCCCGGAAGAACGAATTAGGACGGTCTGATGCTTTGGACTCCGGAGAAGATTCTGGACAGAGGCCTTTTCAAACGCAAGAACAGACCAGTGACTAGGTGGCTTGTCAAGTGGGTGGGCCTTCCAACAGAAGATGCAACTTGGGTTGACGCAGAGGCCCGCTACCCCGATTTCAACGCCTGAGGTCAGTAGGGGGGAGGCTTTGTTACACCCAACGCAGCATTGCCCATTCAAGTAGCCCAATATCATTAGTCAAGCCCATATCATGTATGCGTATCAGCCCATTGTATTTTTTCTTTAGTATTGCTATTGGTTGCAGAATATCCTTATGGTCACGTGCTGGTCTCGTGTCTATCAGCAAGTGTTGCCCTAAAAGATTGCAGGTTAGGAATGGGCGTTGCGCCGTTTCAATGAAAAACAACTTTCCTTTTCTGTTATGTTATTTCAAAGGACTTAACACTTGGAGCTTTGAAGAGGTACTCAAGTGCTTGAACTTGAAGGAGAAAGAAAGAGAAGCTCTCCGTAGGGAGGTCCCCCAGAACCCAAAGGACATGGGATATGGGATATGGGACGCGTGTCTGGAAAGGAATCAGCTTAATATTTCTTCTGTCTCCCGCCTGACACAGTTTGACACGCAGTGATACCTGATTGGCTCAAAATCAATAGTTGTAGAAATAATTGCTTGCATTCAAACAAGCACGCGGGAAAAAGCAAGCGTCTGATCAGATAGGCCAAACTTCTTTTTCTTAAGCGAGGACTACGCTGGCGAGTGACGATTGACCAAGGAGAGTTCAATCCTGTAGCTGGGTAAAAAGAAGCAAGTTAAAGACGAGTAGGCAGGGTACGACGAAGCCCACGGGGTGACACATGGTTGTACTGGTCAGCTTTGGGCTGGAGATTGACGATTGACTGAGCGTGCTTTGACAGCTCGTGGTGGAGTACTCTCTGACGGATTCGCTCTATTATTGCCTCCTATTCTTGAGGGAGTTCTCGGGATTTCTAGCAGATACTCAATTTTGCCTTAACCGAGTTCGATTAAGAAAGGGCGTTAAGCATAATAAGAAAAGGGAGACGGGCCTCCAAGGCCTATAAATAGAAGCTTCTTTCAGTCTCTATTTGGCAAAGGGAGACGGGGGGGAACTTAGAAAAAAGCTTTGAGTGTAGTCATGGATATCGCTAACAGACTTGCGAGAAATGAGCAAGAAATCTCTCAAGTGGAAGAGGAGAAGCTCCAACAGGAGCAAATGCTTGGTCTGTTCTGGGAGCATCCGCCTGCTCTCGATCCTGAGGCCGTTGGAAGAGCGATGCAATGGATCCGGGACCGCATTCGCGATCTGGAAGACAAGAAGAGGGCCCTCCTTCAAGAGAAGGAAGCTCTCCTTGTGGATCTGGCCTTTGCCTTAGAGAGCAACCGTGGGGGAAACGGAGACAACGGGGGGAACTAATAAGAGTCCGTCGACTCTTTCTAGAATATTTCCATAAATAAAAGAAAGTAGTGACTTTCTCTTCTGTCTACTTGTTAAGGCCTATCCTTGGACTTATGTTTTTTAAATAAAAAATGTAGTTAGCATAATGCTTTTAAAGCTCTAGTAAAGGCATATGTGGTTGTTTATGTAATGTAGTGCTTTATGTAGTAGTAATGAATAAATCTTTTGGATAAATGTTTTTTCTCTACAGGTCTTTCAATCCATATTTATTTTTGGAATGCTCAAAATTATACTTGAGCATCTAAATCTGGGTCACTACCAGCAAAAACATCTCTGAACAAGATTCAATAGCCACTCACTAATTGAGACCCGGAGCAAAGGATGAATTTAGACCCTGACTCCACTATAAAATAAAAAAAGTAGGAGCAAAAGGAGGCCAAACAAGCAAGGGCTTTCTTGCTGGAGCTTAGTGCCGAAAGGAACTAAGAGGACTTGTAGCTGAGTTCATAAGAACGAAGGGGAGTTCTTGAACCGAAGGAACAAAGCCAGTAAGCTCACAAGAGAGTCTACTATAACTATCTGAAAAAAAGAGTCTGGTCCAAGTCTTCGATCTCATAAGTAAGGTTCACAAGCACAAGTCATTAAAGGTCGATATGTGTCCGCGTTGTTTTGAGTCTAAGAAGTCCCGGCAACTCTTTTTCTTATATTTCAACCAACACTCAGTATCGGAATTTCCGCCAGCTGGTTAGACTCTTACATTAGCTGCTCTGAACATTGTTTGCCGAGTCAGCTTCAATGTCTAATGGAATGGAAGCAGAGATGCTCTCTTTGCCGTCAGCGGAAAGCAAGTCCATTTCACTTCAGTCTACTTCCAATCAAGACTATGTTATCCTTTCTCAGGCCGGTAAGCTAGTGAGTCAGATGGACCAGCAACAACTGGGACAAATCCTTCTTTCTCTCTTCCTATCGATGAACACAATGATGTAGTACTACCACCAAACCACCACCCTCTTCTGTGGGGCAACACACCCATCTCATCTGGGACATGCGGAGCAAAGGCAACGAAATAGCAATCCGAATCTGGTCCGCTGGTACAACACAATACAGGGTTGCCATTAGAGATTCCATCGGTAGGGCAGCCTCCTACGGGTCCCTCATATAGACATATGAGTTCTTTCATCCCTTTTCTTTTCTTTGCTGATTACGATCAATGAAATTTCCCATGTTGCACTAAGTTACTGACGGATGTATGCATGCGGTCCGAGAACACTTTGGGGTGAACACCCATCCGAACAACTCCAACAATAAAAGGTATAAAGATTGAAACTTCTCTCCCATTTGGATCGGAGAATTTATGGAGGAAATCGGGTTTTAAATTTCCAGAAACCGCACGATTATATAGCCAAAGGGAATAGGCCGCGCCTAAAATCATTCCAAGCGCTGCTAATGTGGCTACTAAGCTATTTCTTTGGAAAGCTCCTACTAAGATGGGAAATTCCCCGATAAAGCTGCTAGTACCTGGTGAACTCATATTGGCCAAAGTGGAAGAGAAGAAAATGGTAGAGAGATTCGGCATGGTGCTCACTGAACCTCCGTAATATCTAACAAGTCGAGTCTTATGTCGGTCATATAGAACACCAACACATAGAAAAAGGGCTGGAGGAACCGGTCCATGACTTGACATCGGTGGAATGCTACCTCCAATTCCTTGTATGTTCGGACTAAACATACCAATAGTCACCAGATTCATATGAGCTACAGGGGAGTAGGCAATAATCTTCTTAAGATCGATCTGTCTTGAAGTGGTCGAGGAAGTATATATTATAGCAATCGCACTTGGAGTATAAATGAAAGGAGTGGAACGAAGTGTCGCTTCGGGAAACATGGGTATTGAGAATCTTAAAAAGCCGTAGGTTCCCAATTTTAAAAGAATTCCTGCCAAGATAACGGATCCTGCCGTAGGTGCCTCTACATGAGCTTCGGGTGACCAAATATGAACTGGTACCATAGGCACTTTGACGGCGAAAGAGGCGAAAGAAGCAATCCATAGAAAGATTTGGCGCCGCTCACTAAATTCTGTGGTTAATGAGATTTGTAAATCGGTGGTTCCTGTTTGGAGAAGAATCAACGGAATAGCTAATAGCATAAAAACAGATCCCAGTGAAGTATATAGGAAAAACTGATATGCTGCCTTGATCTTTCTTTGTCTCGAACCCCAGACCCCTATAATAATGGTAGAGTAAGGGCTGGCCCCAGGAATTGACCGGTGGTGTGGTTGGTCGAAGCTCCAGTAGGTAGCCACTCCCTTCTCAGGGAACCGTACGTGAGACTTTCGCATCATACGGCTCCGTCCCGAGCTTCTGTCGTCGGCCCTTGTCATGAGACCACTATCTATGCATGTCTTTTCCGCCTGGACTCTCAATCTTTTGCTTCTCGGGAATGCTGATTTCGGGAGATGCCCGCCCGAAATACCATGGACGATCACCGAAATACTGTGAATGATGCCCGGAAAGAACCATGAACTATACTATAGAGGAACCCACTTTCATTAGTAAGGCGCCTGCTGCGTCTTTCTTCGGAATTCTACTGAAACGGGTCAATTCTACCGGCAACTTATCCTAAGGTCTCCTCGCCAAGACCGGCGACGACAGAGGAAGCAACCCGTCTGCTGTGGCGGGGCGGCTTTTTTCTTTCACAATAAGACCTGGACGATTATCCCTACCCTAGGTAGCTTACGAGTTTACGTCCATCCCTGGTCGGAGTTTCCTTTCGATTCCTCCTCCCTTGTAGCCGTTACCCGAATTCGCGCAAGTGTGTCCACACCCCCCAAACTGAATAACTACAGAATCCTTTCTCGCGAACAAACACACCCCCTACACACACCTAGGAGCACCCCCTTCCTGCATATCCATACAAGACCCGAGTAGGCGGGTCGAGGTCCTACGAGGTACCCACTATTCGGAGTACCCTCCCAAAAAAGATGTGTCTGTCAGGTTCGGTTCTTCTTAGTTGGGTTGGTCGGGTTCGACCAGAAATGCTATGCTTACGCACAAGACTACCCCTCTTCCCGAAAGCTTCGCGGGGACTACTTTACGACGACGGACGACCGCCCGGAGGGGGTTTACTGCACAAGGCCCCTGCAGAGGAAATTATCCCTGCGAATAGAAGATACTCAGCTCCGCACAACATAGGGATTGACACGCTTTCGGAAAGAACATAGAATAGTAGAGGATCCAGCATGCAGAAGACGGCGATCATTAGAAATTCTAGAATGAGGGATGCTGTAATATACTCTTTCCCATAACTTCTCATACTAGACCAACCCACTGAAATGCAAATAGGGATCAGAAATGTGGTCAATATCACGAAGAATAAAGAGAGACCGTCTATACCCATATACAAATTGATGTTTTCATAAGGTAGCCATCGAAGGCTTTCTACAAATTGAGATTTGGCCGTAGAAGGATCGAATTGTATCCGAGGAACAGGGGGATACAAAAAAGTAATAAGAGAAGCGCACAGTCCAATCAATCGTATCGGTCGTATTCTTGAATTAGGAATGAAAAGAGGAGTAATGCTTCCTAGCACGGGACACGGAATAGGACCACTTAGATCGGAATAGCATTCACAGAAATGTTCTAACATAGAATCGAAGATTTGAGAGATTAGTTGACAGCAGTCAAAAGATGAGCGCCCATTTCCAATACAATAGGGGTCTCTACTACTGAATACCGTGATTGATGAGTGGGTAGGTGTGACGTTCTTCTACTTGAGTTGGAACGTGACAGAATTTCGCGATTCAGATATGTGCGAAAGAAAAGTACATTACCTAAGTAAATTCTCATTGCTCTTTCTCATCTTTTCCTGCTTAGAAGTGTAGAAGCCTGCTCTTTCAACTGAGGCGTTTTTCCGGCTCTCAAGCTTTCTTTTACCCTACCATAATTGCCCCAGAGTCTATGCGGTACAACTACTTCTGCGCGCAGCCAGCTTTGAATTCGGTATAAATGTGTCCTCCTCAACTTGATGGTATAATATGGTTCACCCGAGCCACCTTCTTCTGTGAACTCTTCTGCTCCTGAAGCCCTACCATCATTGTGAAATTCCAGAAAGTGAGCTGGTCCCTTTCGACTCATAAGGATTCCCGGGTCTGTCCTTGCCCCGGATCTTTCAGACTTTTAAAGCGAAAAGATATGCCTGGCTGGTCCCACAAGAGAGGGGTCTTTTCGCTAAGAGACGGGAGTTTCAATAGAAGGCTGGATGCATAAGGGGTCTCCCGTCAGATTTACCAGTAGAATCGGTTAGTACTCGGCCTTATTCCCATATATTAGAGATACCCTCTATATTAAGTAGGCAAGGCGAGAAATCGAATGCCTTTCTCGTATGCGGGAGCTGCTTAAGGAAGGTCTTCAAGCTAGATTAGAGAAAGGAGGCTCCCCGGATCCACTTCTTCAGTAATCTATCCATGCGCCTGCTTGTGGTTACCCGTTACTGACTGGCTAGATCACGAAAAGAAGATTCGCTCACCGAAGCGAAAAAGCCAGTTTACAACCTATCACTAGGGTGGGTCGCTAAGATTGAATCCACGGTAATACCTTTTACGGAGTAAATGACTGAACTAAACGAGGCTAAATCCTCTGAATGCATTGTCCTCTCAATAGAGACGGGGCGCCTGGCAGCTAATCGACTTGGTTTAAATCTAAAGGTCGTAGCATTCCCATCCCTTTTACCTAAGCCATTGGAGTCTAATCCGAGTAATAAATGAAATGAGAATATCTACCCAGTCTTTAAAAGCTGGAAGTGAAATCCCCGGGCTATCCCCTTATCGACCATTGAATCTTTACGTGATTCCTTTGATCAATAGACTTATTAAAGTGAAGCAAGAGCTATGCCATTCAGATTGGACCCAGTCCCCTTCTCCGTATCAGAGCTCCTTTCAATGTCCGAGTTCCCCGAACTTGACAAATCTGTAGCTAGGAAAGAGGCCCGCTGCTCTTACGACCAAGTACATTCTTCAATGGACTTTACCTGCCATGACCTTCGAATTGCCAGCTTCTGTAAATTCTAGAATTCCAGTGGATGCTCTTCCTAATAATGGCAAGGCCTTACATCTATAGTATGGCCGTTCTCGCCTCAACTCTTTCTCTCGAGCCTACCCCACCTGGAGATTCAATATCAAAGGTTTTGGCCATACGCATCCTAAACTTTTTGCAAATGAACAGCTGCTCCGCTAATAAAACAGGGTTTCTCACTTTGGCCCCTACGTAGACTGAAAATTCTTAGAATCAAGGTCCTAGAGGCAAGCGCTTTCATTGAATGGGTACGACTCCCAATTGAAGAAGTGTTCATTATCCTCCCTATGGCCAAAGTAAAGAATGAGATTTGAGCTAATTGTTTCGAAGAGAAGAAAATTTCAATCGTTGCTAAACAAGAAACCTTATCTTACTTCATGGGTTGTCTTTACCAAGAGCTACTCCTACTTGATGTATTCCTGGTCGAGTCTACGTAAAGTAAAGGGCCGTTGGTGAGGGTCCACGTAATTTCACAAGTCTTGAAGCTTATAATCTTTAATCTCTAGATGTTGTTCGGGCTTTGGCTATAGATATCTGAAAGTCTGCTATTGGACTAGCAAGCAATGTATGGAGGCGAAAGCTAGCACGCGCTGCTGTTGGTGGCCGGTCTTTTTTCAACTCCATTGTTAGATGCACGACAAGCGAAAAGAAAGGTAGGTGAGTTCGGAGTGAAGTTTCTTCTATTTTATCTAAACGTTTAGTTTGAAAGCTAGGCAACGGAGAGCAAGAACTAGAGACCTGGTCTAGTGTCTAGTCCATACGTCACTTGTCTTTAGAGCTACACATTTTCCTGTCTGACAAATGTAATTGAATTGGATATAAATTTGAAAGAAGCCCCTCTCCTAGGGTTTGAACCTCTTACCTTAATTAAATTTGAATCACCGGATCGCATGAACAGTTTCAAGGATTTTCTTTTGACGTAATTTATCTTGATCCATTCTCATGACCTCTGAGACTAATATGGCTATTGGCCTAAGTTGTTTACTTACTTGTTAGAGTAAGGAACCGGCAAGCTTGTCAGAAAAGGAAAATTGGACGTATATGTGTGAAGCATAAGAAGAAAACTTGGGTTAGCTCTGCGTCTGGTAATCTTGGATCCTTATTTAGTGGGTCCCGTCCTAATAGGCTTGTGGTTCACTGTTCAGGCCAAGCATTCACCAAAAGCAAGAAGTATAGCCACTTCATTCCTCTCACCTGTCGCAAGATCGAGCAGATAGCTTAGCAACAAGCTGTAAAGCCCTCAAAAAAAGACACGGTTACAGCGAAGTTTTGCACCAACAACCCGTATCTCCTCATATTTGATCAGATTACTAGGTTGCCGCCACTAGTTATGGTGGTGAAGAAGGGGCCCATTTTAGCTAAAACTTATCCCGTTGCCAGTTGGAAAGGCAGGGAACAATTGAAGTTCCGCATTTCCTATCTTTCTTTTTCATAGCATTCCCTTTCGCTAATGCTAGGGCTTATAATGGAAAGAAGCTCCTAAATTCATGGATTAGTTCTGTACGGCCGATAAAGGATACTAAAAGTGCTTTCTTCTCTATCTCACATGTAGAACCATATGAGTCAGTGCCTCCCTTCACTTAGAAAGTCAAGTAAGTAAACTACCTCTTGTTTATCAATTTCTAAAGAAAAACCGATCACTACGGCCATCCAACTGAGTTAGCGAGCTAGCCATAGAACAAGAAAGCGCTAGCAGACTAGAAGGAAAGGGCTTCACATGCGCTAGAAAAACTTCAGTTGCTTTTTTTGACAACCAATCGACGGTACTACTTCCTTCGTCTGGTCCACCGGCGTTATAACTGTATTTAGATTGGGTGGGATCCGCAGGACCTCGATGAAATTCATCTGAGTTGGCTAATTCCACGTCCTACAGCTATACGCTCTCGTAGCCCATGAACATGGCTTGGATGAAAGGACTGCGAAGTAGTGAGAAAGAGAGGATCTGCAGTGACTCGACAAGTATACAGAAAGGCAATGGGGAAAGCTAGCAAATAACGAAGGGGAGCAGATAACTCACTAGGCAAAGCAATTAGATTGAACTCAAGAGCTGTAAGCAAACCAATTAGCTAACCCATTTACTCCATTGTTAAAAAATCTATATCTTTATTGCAAAGCAAGTCAACTACTGCAACAAAAGCAAAGCTACTAACTGCTAACTCAGTAAAGCTAGCAACTAACTCAGAACTCAGCAACTCTAGGAACTCTAAGACTAGATGGAAATTGGGCAATCTTGCCTCTATACTATCTAAGAAAGGGGATTGGAGCAACCCCGGAGTATAATAAGCTGGGATGGGAATGCTACAGCTACATCCGTAGTCGAAAAGACAGAGCAGTTCTAAGGCTTCTACCTTTGAAAAGAAGGCAGTTCTAGGGGTGATGAGCCCGCATTTCCTTATATTTGATTATCTACTATTTTGCTTTCACCTGCGAGGCTGGCAAGCACGAAACCTATTGTAGATGCGAGTCGGCTTTCCTTCGATTCTTCAGGGAAACGCCCCCAACGAAGAATGGCATCAACGAGGTGAGACCAGCTATCAATAGTGCATCAATAGTGTCTAACAGCACAAAAGAGTAAAATTTGGGACTCGAAAGCATCGCTAAAGCACACAGCTGAGGGCTCAAAGCCATCACCCTTTATTATAGACGTAGTTTTCCTCTTGTTTATGTATCTATGGCGAAACGCCGGAGCTTATCCGTAACCAGAACATCCAGTCAAGATAGAGACTGTTATTAGCCAATATAGTTAACGTATGCTTAAGCCTATCTATCCGTTTTTGTTATAGTTGAACTCATATGTTTACTCCAGTAAAGTAGATGTCTTCAAAGTCGCACCACGAGTCATTTTTTCATTCTTTCCTTTCTTCTTTAGTGCCTCTTTGATTATGGGCTGGTGCTTGCTCGGTTCCTGCGGCTTTTTTCTCAGAAAGAAAGGCTTGGAGGTCGTCCTTCTAGAGAGAGCAAGAAAGAACGCTTTCTTCAAGCAATTCGGTGCCGAGCAGTTCCAGAGGTCGCTGTCTCCTCAGCAGTTGAGTTTAGTTATTCCTTCTGGGCCACTCCTTCCATCTTTGAACTTTAGGAAATGAATCTGCAGAAGCTCGACTTGGGACTCATTCACTCAAATCATAAGAGAAGAAAACTTCAATCGTACGCCTCTGGTCCCACCATTTTCAAGGAAACTCTCCAGGTAAAGGAAGGAATCATAGTCAAAAGCAAAGCTTGATCCTGGTTCAGAAAAGAGACAAAGCGATATGCTTAACACATGTGTGTCGAACGTTGTTTTCGGGCCTAATTCGGTTCAAGGTAGGAAATTCTAAGCCATATGGAGGGTTTGGAGGTCAGTCACTCACACTGATTGAAGAGACTATGGGAACGCGGAGAGGGAATGTTCTAACTTTGCCCTTGCTAGTGGAAGTATGTAAACCTAGGGCAATCGCATGATGAACCAAGAAGTCTCCAGCCAGGTCCTAGTAAACAACCTTGTGGGACACATGAGTTTGTAAACAACCTTCTCACCGATCTGAAGACTTCCAGGAGAAGATAGCTCGACTTGACGGAAAGAGAATTCACTTAGCTTGAGTGTCCGTGTACCAATCTATCTGCTTTTAGGAGGTTGGGAAGTCTTTACGGCTTATACACATAATTTAATGTACTTCCCATATGTCTTTTAATCGCCCTTATTTGGATGTGGAGTCACAGCACACTATGGAATCCTCGCCCAAGCTAGGTTCGTTCTACTTGTAATGGTATGACCAGTGCTACTAACTAAAAGAACTCTGTTTGCGCATCTCCCTCTTTCTGAGTGCTATGTTGGAATTAAATCTATAACTGTCTTAGTCTACTATTTACCTATCCTAAGAAGTTAGCCAAGAAACTTACTGAACTTCATTTGAATTGCCAACATGGCAAGGAATTGAGACTACTACTACAAGCTTCTGGACTCGACCAGGTCTTGCTTAGGGTTCTAAGCTCTTTCATAGCTATTTCTTTGATCAGACCATCTCAAATGAGAAGTGAAATGTAAACGCTAAGTTGGACGTTTATGTGTTAAATATATATGTATATGACCTTGATGTTCAAACAAGACTAGATCGCTTCCGATCAGGAATTCAATCAAAAAAAGCTGGATCGGCTGAGCTCCTTGTTAAACAATTATGATCTTACTCGATATAGCTCCGTGCTTAAAAGCTTAGGTGGGGGGTCTTACTAGCTCACTTCACACTATTACAGAACTTGGCAGAAAAAGGAATCCAGTTAAAGAACTTGACAGAAACAAGCTAAGTTCCAAGGTCGGTGGCTTCCGTTGACCAAGGCAAGCAGCTCTTCCAACAAGCTATGCTAGGGCAGGCGGCCCTGGTAGAAAGGGATGTCATATTAATTTGTCGTTTCAATAGTAGATTCGGTCCCATCTTTCCGCGGGAAAAGAGCTACTAGTGATGTCGCCCCCTTTCCTGTATTCCCCGTATCACTTACCAATAGCCACTACGAAGAATCTAGAATTCTCGGTCCCTCTCTTCCCGACAACTGCTAGAATAAAGAAGTGGCAACCACCTTCCCGGCGAAGCAGAAAACAAAGGCGCGTAATTAGTAAGACTATCTCGGGCGACCTGCGGGCATAGACCTCTAGTTGCCTAGTAGAGTCATTTCATCCCGGATTTTGATCAATAAAGAATTCCTCAACCTCCTAAACTCAAACTCTAGTCCCATTAGCTGATCTGCGACTAAGGAGCCGATATGTGCTGTAGTTACATAAATGAAGAGACAGCAGATATGCGACATTCAACCGATATGCGACAGTCCTAGTACATTGTTAGTTGTGGTATAGCTCTTAGTAAGGCGTAGAGCAGTAGCGGTATTCACTTTTCCTGTTACAGAATCGACTCTGAGCGCTGTTCATGGCACGGTTAACGATGTCTTTAGGTGTTAGCCCTGCTTTCGCTGGTATTGAGATCTGGGAATAAGGAGTATCTGGCCTCGTAAGCTAGGTGCCTTTTCGTGAATGCGCTTTCCTGCTAGATGGGATTTCCGTTTGATGAATCACCCTAATTGAAAGACAAGAAATGCCGTCGAAAACACAGCATCTTTTATATGAAAAAAGGTATAAGTTCCATTCAACGAAACAAAGTAGAAGAGTTTTATCTTACTGGGAACGATTCAATGATAGGTCTGGACCGAGCTGCTATATCTCCTTTTTCTTTCTTGTTGATCTAAGTCTTCATTCAGTAAACTCATAAGAGAAGAAAAACTTCAATACGGACAAAACAAAAGCAAGATTCACGAGAATGACGTGTCATGTTAGAAGGGATGAAATTAATTGGAGCCGGTGCAGCACTAGTAATTCAGATGGACCCGATAGTTTACTATGCTTCTTGCAAGCTTCGGCTTGCAGAAATGCATTGACTAAATTGGAGGCAAGGGAGAAGAAGCGGAAGAGAGACAGAATTATGGCAAAGACTCTACTTAAGACACTATCGTGGAAATCTTCGATGGTTCTGAAAGAATTCACAATAGAATTACAAAATAAATTCTTTGCTTTAGTTCCAACCTCTATAACAAAAGTTTCTGCTCCTTTTACATTAGTCATTCTGCGATCGTCTGGTGGTGGTGGCAATTGTTGCGATTGGTGATGCCCTTTTAGAAAATGATTTAGCTTCCCCTGATCGATCATTCTTAAGATTATTCTTTTTACATTTGTGCAATTATTTATCGAATGCCCATGAAAATGATGATAAGGACAGAATTCTTGATTACGAGTGTTAGGATGTGGTTCCTTCCCCATGTTCCATGGCGAGGGTATATTTTCCATTAAAATGATAGCTTCCCAGATTTTTTCTACACTAGCATTCAAGGGTGGCATCTTAATCTTCTCCCATATGGTTCTCATGCTCCCCTGATTTCTGAAATTATTTTGCTTTTGTCCACCATAAGTTTCTTGGGGTAGGTCAAGCCTTTGGATTTGACTATTTCCTCCACGATTGTAATAATTCTTCTCTCTTTCAAATTCTTCTTGATCACGACTTCCCATAGCCACTAGCTTTTGTTTGTCATTATTCGCCACTTTCTCTGCTTGAACTTGCGAGGTGCTCGCCACGTTATTAATCATTTTGGGAAGCAAACTTCCATTAGCCACTACAGAACTGGTGTTTGCAATTTGGTATGACTCCATTTCGTTTTGTTTTTCTTCCAAAGCAATGTACTCTTCTTGTAGTTCTCTTAGTTCAGTCATTGTGATGGTGTTTTTGATTCTGAAAATTTGTATGTAGAGCAAATTGGTCGCAAACATTGCATTAATGAAGCATAAAATAAAATATCTCTCATCTACTCTTCCCGCCATGTCACTACACATTGTCTTCCATCTTATGGTTAGATGTTTTAGACTCTCGCCAATTCTCTGTTTTAATCCAAACACATCTTTGATACCTGGCGTAAAAAGTTGTTGCTTATGTATGCACCCAAAAATGTAGCTTGTAAGTGATCAAAAGAAGTAATAGTATTTTTCGGCAATCCCTCAAACCATTTTAGCGCCTCGCCAGTCAAACTGGATGCAAAGTACTTGCATAAAACAGCATCATGATTCTCCCACTGCAGCATACACCTAACATAAGCTTTAACATGTTGAATAGCACAAGTAGTCCCATCGAAAATACTGTTTAGTGCTGGAAGATTGCATTTTGGAGGAATTCCTCTTAGTTGTACTTCCTATGTGAAGGGAGTTCTAGCTGCTTCTTCGATTGCTTCATCAAGTTGCCTTCTTCCACCTTCTCTTCTATTATTTATCATCCCTCTCAATTCTGCTAATTCCCTCAAAATTTGCTCATTTGCAGTTGGGCTTTGTTCTATTGGCCTTTTTAACGCACTTTCTCTTCTCCTGCGATTTTCCTCTTCATTTCTATCTAAAATTCGCAGTTGATTTTGTCTCCTAATTTCTTCTCCACCAACTTCTTCATTTCTCACCAATTCTCTTTGTTGTCTTTCTATCCTTCTCTGTATTCTGTCATATTCTTCCCGAATATTTCCATTTTCACGATTTTGTGTACGTCTTCTTTCTCGATTATCATGATTGTTTTGCCTTATTGCCTCTTGAAACTCCCGTTCTTCCATTTATTCCCCCAGTCTTTCTCTCTCGCAAGCTAGACGTGCCTGTTCAGCATAATGTCTCTCTATTTCATTATCAATAGTTCTTTGATTTCTGACGTGCTCGCGTCCATGTAATATTCTTCTACCTTCTTCGTGATTTTCTTCACCATCTTGATTATCTTCATTTCTTTGATTTTCAATATTTCGTCTTCCATTTAAAGTTTCCCCCTGTGGATTGTTATAATTATTATTTACTCTCTCTTCTCCCTGGCATTGCCCTCTATTTGGATTTTGCGTTTCTTCTTGTACATTTTCTCCATCATTTCTTATGAGGGAATTTCGCCTTGGTATTTCTCTAAGTGACCTTGAACTTGATCTAGTTGTACTTCTTGATCTTATTCTTTGTAACCTTAAGTTCTCCATTCTCAACTCATGATTTTGTCTTGTTAAATTTTCACGTTCCACCGCCTCTAACCTTCTTTCTTCTTGTATTCTTTGCCCTAATTCCTTTGCTGTTTCATCTTCATCTTGATGAATCGACCCTTCTTCTACCTCTTGATTTCTTCCTACTCCATTTTCTTCTCTTAATTGTCGATTTGTTTCTTCTCCCATTGAATCTGATCTCCATGGATGCACGCTTACTCTATCATAATCCACTCTTCCATTTTGTACCAATGTTGATTGGTTTGGTTGTTGAATTGAATTTTCCCTTTCATTCCTTGTTCTATTCCTCCTAGTTCTCATCCTTGAAGATTCTCCTATACACTTGTTTCTTCACCTGCAAGTCTTTTACTTCTTCTCACTATTGTTGGTGGTTCTGATGTATTTCTTCTCCTTCTTCCAACCATTTCTTCAATTTCTCCAAATCTTCAAATTGTAATTAGAGATTTTGGATCTTGATTCCCCTTAGTCGGCGCCAAAATGTAGTAGCAGGATTTCCCACACTACACCCCTATTAAGATCCTATAAAAATCTAAGTGAAGCTAGTTGAAGATTAAAGAATTAAACGACACTTTTATTATTTAGATCTCAGAAATGTTTACATAAAATATTCAAACTCAGAATTACAACTTTCTTTTCTGGAGTTTCTCTCTCCTCAAGATTTTCTCAACTCTAAAAAATACCTCATCCTCATCTGGACTTACTTGAACCCTTTATATAAGAAATTACATAGTGGGTGACAGCTAAGTTTTCCCCTTCTTTCGGATATATTCTGCGATCTCATCGTGGTATTTACAATATTAATCTTCGCCAACTTTTGTAATCCTCGTGAAACAACACTCTCATAACATGTCTCTTCAATCGTCAGCTATTATGATGCTTCCCCGTGACGCTCGCCAAATGTTGCTGAAGAATCCTCACGATACTCTCGTGAATAATGTCATTTATACTTATAGGAATATTTGACCTTCTCGTGAAAATGTCGTTCTTATCACGAGAATATCGTTGTGGCGATATTATGGTACTACATATTGCCTCTTCTCATGTCTTTTCTGCGAAGAAGAAACGATCATGAGAATCCTTAACTATCGCAAGGATATCTGAACTTTTTTCTCCGGAAATATTCCGCTAATTCAGCTTTCCTTGTTAACACGTGTTGTAAATCTGTCCTTTTGTATTGACACGTCTCACATAATTTACTCCCTTCTTTTCCTATAAAAGGAAGAGTCGAATTTCATTTCTAGTTTTCTTCTCTTAACTCTCTTTCTTCTTTACTTAGTTTCTTTGCTTTTTGTTCTGCAACTTCTTCTCCTTATCATTCTTCTAACTCTTTGTATTAATGGAGTCCTCGAGGTATATTTTTGATCATGGTATTTTCTTAGATCAAACTTTTTATTTATATTCTTCGATCTTCTCTTACTTAATTCTTTATAACCCCATATTATGTACTCTTCACGTGAGCCGCATCTATTTCCCAATCCTCGACTCAAAAACCTATTATTCATAAGAGGCCGACTGGAAAAAGGAAAGAAAATTCTGCGAGCAATAAGGTAGTAAGAAACACATTCTATTTCTTAATAACAATATTGTTGCCTCTGTTTGTTATCTAGATTATTGTTTGCAGAATGACGAGGGTAATGCTAATCCTCCTAAAAGATCTCGCCAATTAAATAAAACCTTTGGAAGTAATTTCGTCATTCCTCCCTTAATATTTGCGAAAGCTTCACCTACACTTGTGCAATCTGATCTTCCTCCTTTTTCTGGAGAGAAGCTCGCTTTCACTACCACTGCCTCTACTGGTCCTTCACCAATTCAAATTGCAGAACCCATCATACCTGAAACTCCCTCTAGCCCTTTACTTCCTCCAAATGTTACTTTCCCGAAATCTCCTCCTTATGATGATACAACCATTGCTAATGACTCAAATCATCAACTTTTCCTCACTTCCTCTATTTCACCTTCTACATCCCTTCCTTCATCAAGTGATACCATCGCAGGAATTGATATTGCTTTCAAAATTTTATCTTACATTCTAAATAATGCTAGAGATTCTTCTACTGATTCTCTCCAAAGCGGAGTTTGCGAAACACTGCTCAAATATTTTGGCTCAGACAATTCTGCTTCACGAGCTTCTCTAGAGAATGAAAATGCTGCTTTGAGAAAAAGTCTTCAAGATAAGACTTCTGAATGTGAAACTCTAAACCACAAGCTCAATAACTCTGTACTGGATCGCGAGAATCTCGCTAGAAAGATTGATGAGCTAAAAACTAAGCTTCTTTTTGCCTCTGTCCTTTTATCTTTTTATTCTATTTCCATATTCTTCGTACTTAATCCTCCCTTTAAATTATTGGTTTATATATTAGTCTCCAACCTAAATCGTTTCATCGAAAAACTTAAATCTGAAACCATAACTGATGAAGCTCGCATTGAAAGAGATTCTTGGATGGACCAGCATAGTAGATTAGATAATATTTATACGTATTCAGTTGATCAAATAAGAAATCTCACAAATGAAAATAATCAATTATTGCAAAATCACATTTTTCTAAACAACGAGGTTACTCGCCTCTCATATTCGTTATCCAAGACTAATTTGTCTATAGAATCTTTGTCAGACAAGAATAGAACTTTATCTCAAGAGAAACACAAATTATCAAGCTTGTTGGCGATCTCCTCGCAGAAAGTAAACAATCTTCAAGGGATATGTGATGACCAAAAGCAGTCTCTCCGCTCTCTTAAAAATAAACTTGACGAAGTAACTGAATCATCTGCCGCTGAAATAGACAAACTTATCAAGGGTAGACTAACTCTTAGTTTGAATGCCAGCAAGCTTCGAGATGAATATTCCCAACTAAAGAAGTCTCATTCCTCATTGTCAAAAGAAAATTCATATTTACGCACCAAAGAAGAGAACATGAAATCTCGTGTAAAAGGCATAGTTGGCGACAAATTTGATGATGCTATGAACCAATGGGAGAACTGCCTCTTTTCATTAATCCAAAACTTAACTTCGCAAAAAGAAGGTAGTCAATTATGACTCGCCTCACTTGTTGATTTCCCTTGTCACAATTTATGTTATATTTCACTTGTTGATATTCTCACGATATATTTATTTCTATAACCTTTCATTATTTTGTTGCTCGCAGAATCTGAAAAAAGCCTTCATTCCACTATCACCAATCTTACTAAGGATCTAGACAGTGTTCGCAAAGAAAACAAGACTCTTCTTCTCAACCTTTTAGAAATTCGTGATAAAGCAGAAAGAAGACTTGATTATCTTGAGTATTTCAAGAATATAGAGATCAGAAATCGTGACAAAGGTTTCCTTCGCCAAGTTCATCTTAGTGCTGAAGTTCTTGTGAACGAAATTTTGATCTCCAACTCTCTTTCCCCTGTATCCGTTCTACCTTTGAAAGTTGACGATGATGAAGTCCCTCTTCCTATGGATAAAGATTTAGAATATCCGTCTTCTGAAGGAGATGTTGAAAAAGACACTGAAGAAGAAGATGATCAAGGAAAAGAAGAAAATCCTCTAAAAGAAGGAGAAGATCGTAAAAAAAAGAACTCTGGCGATGATGTTCGCGATGAAAGAAATATTGGTGATGATAACAATCCTGACAATTTTAAATCTGACGAGACTACCGCTTGAAGCTTGAGTTCTATTTTTAATTTCTTTTTTCTTCTTCTTTCTCGCAAGTGATATAACCTTTTTTGAACTATAATATTCTCAAGAAACTTAATGAAATCCTACATATTTATTCCCTTGCTTGCCTCTTCATTAAATTTCTTGAGACTTGTTGAATTCAACTTGTTTCTTGTGATAAAGAAATCTTCCCTGCATGCTTAACAAAGAACAATTAATTTTTGAGAATATTCTATTGGTCTTATTTTGCCTTCCTAATTAAAGGTCTTATTTTGCCAATTTTTTCTTTTTGCGACAAAATCGCAGGACGTCTTTACACTTTCATGTATTGACCCATTGATCTTTCCTTATCCATATTTCTTTATTATATTGCGACAATATGACGAGTCTAAGTTTTCTCGCGAAAACAAAGCCTCGTGACATTGTCGTCTTGCGATGAAATCGCAGGACGTCTTCACATTTGCATGTAAAAACCCCTTGACCTCATCTTAACTTTTTTCTCTTATGGATTTTTGTCTCTGTATAATTTACGCGACAATATGACATGCCTAAATGATCTTGCGATCTTAGAGCCCCATGACATTGCCATCTTAAGACACTTATCAGCTCCCTAATGGAGGGTGCCGCCCTTATCTTCCCCCTGGTTGCCCCTTCAAGGAGGGCACATCGGCCATACAAGACTAGCTCCTCCCATCCAAATTTACCAACAACCAGTTGTTTTCGTAGCCTCTTGTCCTTTATGCCTATATGGCTTATAGTTACAAGACTGCACCCTAGGTGGGGTTTTCTTCAGGCCAAGTGCATTGTATCCAAGACTTACCAAAGATGGCCAGGGTAGGTTCGTCCGTCCCGGGCATCCTTGGCTAAACCGTGTACCTCGGCGCCTTGATCATACTCTGCACTTCTTGGAAGAGACTCTCATTCGTCCAACCAGGGTATAACCTTATAAAGCTAGAAATCCAAGATCTCTCTCCCGGATAGGTTTTCTTTAACCCCTACATCTGTATGACTCAGGTTCTAGTAGCGGTATAACCTTATCCCTGAATCATATAAAGAGATACCCCCTTTATGACGTGCTTGTAGGTCTTATATTTGCCTCTTACGAAATTGTATTCGCGAACTAAGGTGCACGCCATAAAGGTTTGTCCCGTTCTCTTAATCTCTGCGAAATTATATTCGCGTTTCTTAAAATTTCTTGCGAGTTTCAAATCTCAATAAATTTTTTTTTTCTTCACTCAAACAGAAAAAAAAACTTTATCTTTCCACTTCTAGCAATCTGCTCGTCATATTTCATCTTTCTATCACTTCATTCTTCTCATCTTCCTTATCATTTGTTCTTTTACTTAGTGTTTTCCCGCAAGTTGCTTGTCATTTCTTCCTTTTATGCTTTTTATACTTGTACCTTTGCTGCGTTTTATTATTTGCTTGATATCTGCGAGGGACTCGTTAGTTACTTCTTCATGCTTTTCTATTGAATCAACCATTAATTTGTCACTTCTCTGTTGTTGCTTAATTCTGTATTTCCAATTGTTGTTCTTCCCTGCTCTTTCTTCACAAGACTTGATATCTATCTCATAACATTTCTTACTTTCTCCCCAATATCCTTTAATTAATCCAACACCATTTGGATGAGGGAATTTAATGCACTGATGAAAGGTAGATGCAACACCCAATATCCTGTGTAACCAAGGTCGACCAATCAAGGCGTTATATGGTGATTCAATATCGACAACATAGAATAAAATCTTGGAAGTCATTCCTCTTAACGGAATTCTCATTGTGATCTCCCCTTTAGGCTTGTTGGCAGTTCCATTAAAACCATAGATTATGTATGTCGATGGTATCAAATCTTCATCTTTCCCACCCATGGTTCTGTAGGTGTGGTAGAAAAGGATATCTACGGAACTGCCAGTATCAATTAGGATTCTATCAATGGCCCAAGACTCTTCCATTTCGTTATTGTTTTCTTTACCTTCTTCTTCTTCTTCTGCTTGTTCTGGTTTTATTTCCAACCGTACCACCAATGGGTTATCATGCAGCTCGCCAGGCTCTGGTATTTCTTGTGCTGTAAAAGAAAGGATTTGTTTCTACCACTCTTCTAATGGCGAGATTCTCGCGATGTTCATTATTTCTTTTCCATCCATATCTCTGGCAAAGACTCTACTTAAGACACTATCGTGGAAATCTTCGATGGTTCTGAAAGAATGCACAATAGAATTACAAAATAAATTCTTTGCTTTAGTTCCAACCTCTATAACAAAAGTTTCTGCTCCTTTTACATTAGTCATTCTGCGATCGTCTGGTGGTGGTGGCAATTGTTGCGATTGTTGATGCCCTTTTATAAAATGATTTAGCTTTCCCTGATCGATCATTCTTAAGATTATTCTTTTTACATTTATGCAATTATTTATCGAATGCCCATGAAAATGATGATAAGGACAGAATTCTTGATTACGAGTGTTAGGATGTGGTTCCTTCCCCATGTTCCATGGCGAGGGTATATTTTCCATTAAAATGATAGCTTCCCAGATTTTTTCTACACTAGCATTCAAGGGTGGCATCTTAATCTCCTCCCATATGGTTCTCATGCTCCCATGATTTCTGAAATTATTTTGCTTTTGTCCACCATAAGTTTCTTGGGGTAGGTCAAGCCTTTGGATTTGACTATTTCCTCCACGATTGTAATAATTCTTCTCTCTTTCAAATTCTTCTTGATCACGACTTCCCATAGCCACTAGCTTTTGTTTGTCACTATTCGCCACTTTCTCTGCTTGAACTTGCGAGGTGCTCGCCACGTTATTAATCATTTTGGGAAGCAAACTTCCATTAGCCACTACAGAACTGGTGTTTGCAATTTGGTATGACTCCATTTCGTTTTGTTTTTCTGCCAAAGCAATGTACTCTTCTTGTAGTTCTCTTAGTTCAGTCATTGTGATGGTGTTTTTGATTCTGAAAATTTGTATATAGAGCAAATTGGTCGCAAACATTGCATTAATGAAGCATAAAATAAAATATCTCTCATCTACTCTTCCCGCCATGTCACTACACATTGTCTTCCATCTTATGGTTAGATGTTTTAGACTCTCGCCAATTCTCTGTTTTAATCCAAACACATCTTCGATACCTGGTCGTGAAGAGTTGTTGCTTATGTATGCACCCAAAAATGTAGCTTGTAAGTGATCAAAAGAAGTAATAGTATTTTTCGGCAATCCCTCAAACCATTTTAGCGCCTCGCTTGATCAAACTGGATGCAAAGTACTTGCATAAAACAACATCATGATTCTCCCACTGCAGCATACACCTAACATAAGCTTTAACATGTTGAATAGCACAAGTAGTCCCACCGAAAATACTGTTTAGTGCTGGCAAATTGCATTTTGGAGGAATTCCTATTAGTTGTACTTCCTGTGTGAAGGGAGTTATAGCTGCTTCTTCGATTGCTTCATCAAGTTGCCTTCTTCCACCTTCTCTTCTATTATTTATCATCCCTCTAATTTCTGCTAATTCCCTCAAAATTTGCTCATTTGCAGTTGGGCTTTGTTCTATTGGCCTTTTTAACGCACTTTCTCTTCTCCTGCGATTTTCCTCTTCATTTCTATCTAAAATTCGCAGTTGATTTTGTCTCCTAATTTCTTCTCCACCAACTTCTTCATTTCTCACCAATTCTCTTTGTTGTCTTTCTATCCTTCTCTGTATTCTGTCATATTCTTCCCGAATATTGCCATTTTCACGATTTTGTGTACGTCTTCTTTCTCGATTATCATGATTGTTTTGCCTTATTGCCTCTTGAAACTCCTTTTCTTCCATTTATGCCCTCAGTCTTTCTCTCTCGCAAGCTAGACGTGCCTGTTCAGCATAATGTCTCTATATTTCATTATCAATAGTTCTTTGATTTCTGACGTGCTCGCGTCCATGTAATATTCTTCTACCTTCTTCGTGATTTTCTTCACCATCTTGATTATCTTCATTTATTTGATTTTCAATATTTCGTCTTCCATTTAAAGTTTCCCCCTGTGGATTGTTATAATCATTATTTACTCTCTCTTCTCCCTGGCATTTCCCTCTATTTGGATTTTGCGTTTCTTCTTGTACATTTTCTCCATCATTTCTTATGAGGGAATTTCGCCTTGGTATTTCTCTAAGTGACCTTGAATTTGATCTAGTTGTACTTCTTGATCTTTTTCTTTGTAACCTTAAGTTCTCCATTCTCAACTCATGATTTTGTCTTGTTAAATTTGCACGTTCCACCGCCTCTAACCTTCTTTCTTATTGTATTCTTTGCCCTAATTCCTCTGCTGTTTCATCTTCATCTTGATGAATCGACCCTTCTTCTACCTCCTGATTTCTTCCTACTCCATTTTCTTCTCTTAATTGTCGATTTGTTTCTTCTCCCATTGAATCTGATCTCCATGTATGCACGCTTACTCTATCATAATCCACTCTTCCATTATGTACCGATGTTGATTGGTTTGGTTGTTGAATTGAATTTTCCCTTTCATTCCTTGTTCTATTCCTCCTAGTTCTCATCCTTGAAGATTCTCCTAATACACTTGTTTCTTCACCTGCAAGTCTTTTACTTCTTCTCACTATTGTTGGTGGTTCTGATGTATTTCTTCTCCTTCTTCCAACCATTTCTTCAATTTCTCCAAATCTTCAAATTGTAATTAGAGATTTTGGATCTTGATTCCCCTTAGTCGGCGCCAAAATTTAGTAGCAGGATTTCACACACTACACCCCTATTAAGATCCTATAAAAATCTAAGTGAAGCTAGTTGAAGATTAAAGAATTAAATGACACTTTTATTATTTAGATCTCAGAAATGTTTATAGAAAATATTCAAACTCAGAATTACAACTTTCTTTTCTGGAGTTTCTCTCTCCTCAAGATTTTCTCAACTCTAAAAAATACCTCATCCTCATCTGGACTTACTTGAACCCTTTATATAGGAAATTACATAGTGGGTGACAGCTAAGTTTTCCCCTTCTTTCGGATATATTCTGCGATCTCATCGTGGTATTTACAATATTAATCTTTGCCAACTTTTGTAATCCTCGTGAAACAACACTCTCATAACATGTATCTTCAATCATCAGCTATTAAGATGCTTCCCCGTGACGCTCGCCAAATGTTGCTGAAGAATCCTCACGACACTCTCGTGAATAATGTCATTTATACTTATAGGAATATTTGACCTTCTCGTGAAAATGTCGTTCTTATCACGAGAATATCGTTGTGGCGATATTCTGGTACTACAAGATTAAACTGGGATCTAAGTTCATCTATGGAGAGGGATTTAATCTTATCATCTGAGAAATTACTTAAGGAATTATTAAGACAAGCAAGAAGAGTATGATCATCTATAGGTTCGGGGAAAGATTGAAAGAGTATAGCCTCGTCAGTAAGACCATAAATATCTGCAAGTTAAAAGTGGTCGCTTGAATAAGCTACGATAGAATAAAAAGAATTACGAGAAAAAGGAAATCAGTCATACCATAGAGTTATTGGTTAGCTCTATCAAGATTAGAGATCTTTTGATTATTAACTGAAGCTTCAGTCTCCAGCTGTTTATTCTTCTTACGAAGCTTAATAACTTCAAGTTTTAATTTTTCTTTATCCTGGCGAAGTTTCTCAGCTTTCTCTTCAGAGCTGGCACATCTTTTATCTAAATCAGAAGCAACAGCAAAAGAAGCTCTTCCAACCTGCGAAAGAAGAATATAAATTAAGATCTAGCGATAGAGAAAATATATAAACAAACTGAAAAAACGAAAACATACCAAGGCACCAAGAGAATTCAAGAGACTGGGAGTCAGCGATCTTGAGATTCCTTGGAGAGAATCATTATCCACCAGAATAGGGGCATCGCAAACTTTAGCGAGAGCTTGGGATGTTTTATCAATAATCTCATCCTCATCATTAGAAGTCATGCTGTGGGAAATATAGCTAAAAATTCTGGATAAATGATTCATTGAAGAATCATAAGAAGAACAATTCTTTATTGAAGGAAAACCGCTAACATTAAAATCCTTGCCATTATTATCCTTATCGAGATTAACATTTGGGTCTTCCGGAGTTACTTGAGGAGCTGAAGAAGAAGAAGGTTGAGTTTTCCTTCTCTTTGGTAGAGAATCACTAGATTCTTCATTGCGAGGGGTAGAAGACCTACCCCTAGAAGAAGCAGAAGATTTCTCCTTTAAAGATTTCCCAGATTTCTCTTTTAAAGATTTCTTCTTGGTTTTTGCGGTTATTAATGGTTCTAATTCTTCGATTTCCTGCGAGCACAGATGAAGATAAGAAATAGGGGAAACAATATATTGTTAAAATTTATAAAGAAATATTTCTTACTTCATCCGTGAAGGATTTTAGAGCCAAGAAAGTGCTAGGCTTCCTCAAAGATTGGTAACTGAGCTTCATTCTGTCAATTTGAGAAAGATCAAAATAGTTAGCGAGAATATAAAGAAGACAGTAAATGATAATAACATAAAAGGTTGAGAGAATATACCTCTTTAGATTTTTCAGGCCAATTGAAGACCCATGAGAGATTCACAGGTAATGGGAGAGAACCAGATATATAGGGACCTTCAAGACATAATGGAAAGATGAACCATTTGTCATCGCTAGAATGGAGAGGACCTTTGTTGGTAGGTGTATGAAAATCAATATCCAGCATAAGAGATTTTTCACCAGCGACCTTCTCTTTTTTCAGACGAACACCCCAGCAGGTGCTATCCCTCTTCATAGGGACTATACTATAATTTACAAAGAAGTTGTCCACAGTATAATCTGCAGGAATAGTGGGGACATCTTTAAAGGGAGGATTTTTTGGAGCTTCAGGGTAGCGAGTTCCTTTATTAGCGCCGCGAGAAGCATATTCAAGCAGCAATCTGATGCAATCTCCACCTAGCTGATATACCGCTCGCGAGAACCTCTCGTCAGAAATTATTTGATAAAATAATGGAAGTTCTGGGTCATAGAGAGGAATGGGAAGACCAGCTTCAAGTTGTCCTATAGATACTATGATTTTTTCGCGAGAACATTGATCATCAGTAAACAATTTAAGAGAAAGTTCAGATCTAGAATCCTGATCTGGAATTAAAGATAAGTTAAAACCTTTAATTTTGAGTTTCTTGCGGATCTCATAAAAGGCCTTCATTTTTTTAAAACCAGCAGCAACCATCTTTGAGTATGGGAATGAAAGAAAAAGTTAAAAATAAGAAAGAAATCACGGTAGTAACAGAAGCGCAATTCGCGGAAGAACAACAAAATTTGTAGAGAGAATATGAAAGAAGAAGAAAGTAAAAGAGAAAAAGGAAAAGAATGAGAAGAGTATTTATAGAAGAAGAAATTTCTCGAAGAAGATGAAGGTAATTAACGCAAAGAAAAGACGTGGTTGGTCAGATCGCAGCGGTTAGAGAAGACGTGTCAAAAATTTATTGGAAGAAAGAATTTGTGAAAACAGCTGGCGAAGGACAAGAAACGTGTCAAGACAGAGAAATCTGAGAAGATCGGCAGTTATGGAATTTTAAAAGGTTCTCATGATCTTCTTCTCCTCGCAGAAAAGACATGAGAAGAGGCAAGATGTAGGACCATAATATCGCTACAACGATATTCCTGCGATATTAACAACGTTTCTGCGAGTATTATTGCCAATTCTTTAACAACGTATCGCAAGCGTCACAGAATATCCAAAAGAAACTGACGATGGAAGAAATAAAAGAAGAATATGCTGACCCTGAGATGGTCATCACTCTTGCGATAGAAGAACATTGTCACTATCGCGATGAGATCGTAGAATAGATCCGAAATAGGAGGAAAACTTAGATGTCATCCATTATGTAAATGCCTATATAAAGAGGTCGATAAGATCCAGAAAAGGATGATGCATTTTTTAGAGTTGAAAGAGTCTTTGAGGAGAGAGAAACTTTAAGAGTGTATGATTTCTTCCAAGTTCTGTAAACATTTCTGAAATTTGAATAGTAAAGTGTCGTTTAATCTTTAAAGTTTAGTTGATTTCTATAGAATCTTAACAAGGGTGTAGTGTGGGAATTCTTGCAACTACACTTGCACTATTGAGGAAGCTGCTGAGGTTGGATATGAATGCGAAAGGAATTCTTCTTTTTCCTTTTTACGTAACATACTGATCAAGAGCAGAATTATTCCACTAGGATTGGATTACCTTAGTGAGGCTTTTTTTTTTACTATATAAAAACTTAAAAATGGGTGCATTCTTCCAAGATTGGGAGGACAAGCATGCAGCTTTTGAAGCATGGGCTCCGACCCCCTCCCGGGAAGATGAGAAGGAAAGGGCTTCTAAGGCCTTAGTGAGATAGTTGAGCTTAAAGTAACAGATCTCAAGCAGTGCCTCCTCGTTGTAGCATTCTCAGATGGATACATGATTTGATCCCATAGAGAGAGGATAGTTCCAAAGGGGCTCGGCTGTTAAAGAAAGAGTTATACTAAGCCGTAGTTGACCAACCTAAAGCATCTTCTGACCCCCAATTATCTTCTCTTTTGGGCCAACCTCCTAGGTGAATCAGAGCAGAGGGCTTTAAAATAATGAATGTTGGGGACCCGAAGTTCCCACGGGTACAAATGAATTCATCGTATATAGTTTTATAAGCCACCGAAGCAATCAGTACGTAATCACTCGGTCAAGGCAAAATTGATGATGAAGTTCAATCATGTGTTGCTCCCGCTTCCAAGGTCAAACACAATGAATAATGTAAAACTTAACACATATTTTATTGCATAATAAGTATGATCACGCGTCGACAAAGAATCAGGAATAAGATTTCGCCCTTATGCAGTAGAGATAGTACGGTATTCCCCTTACTCAATAACTACAGATGTATTAACCACGACTTTAGGTGCGCACCAACAATAACTACGTACGAGGATCGCGCTGCCATGTAGCACCTGTATCCGCGTTCCCGAAGGAACCCCTCTCTTTCAAGAAGATTCGCAACATATCAGGCCCTTCAATGCGCTTGAGTAATAAACAGTTGGGATCTTAACAAAGGTCGTACCATTCCTACTTGTGTTCAACCCGGTCTGACTTTTCGTTATTAGTCCTTCGACCTGATATTTGTTAGCTACTTGCATTAACACGATATCTCGGGTACAGAAGGTACGGTTCGCCTTAGTCTAAAGGAGTGGCTAGATTATTACTATCCGTTTCCCTTCTTATAAGAGAAAAGATATCCTCTCACAAATTAAGAAAGATTTTTGATCAGGTGCTGGCTCTTGATGTCCTTAATTTTAGGCTCAGTATGTGTTTGGATCCCCGGTTCGATCAACTAACCACAGACTGAGCCTAAAGACCTACTTTTTTGATTAGATGCTAGCAAATCACCAGATCGCAGGAGGATTGACAAGTTACAGGCTTAGAATTATATGTGCGACATCCGTAGTCTTAAACACGTTTAGATAATTTTATCATATAGAATCCTATCATCGAGACTCATTATCGTGCGTTGTTGTGCTTTTTCCTCACTCTTTCGGTCATATGGGCCATTAAGGCTATCTTTTTTGCAAGGTGCACATCAGACCATCCTGCATGAAATGACCGGCCGAGCCTTATTCTTGATCTCTATGCCGAAGCTGACTAGTTGAAACGAAGAAGTATCCTTTGAATCCGATGGATTTATCTAAGAATCATCTGTAAGAATTCCATTGATTAATGCCGGTCCCTCTCTATCGGAAATTAATTCTTCCTAACCCGTCATTTTCACTCTTTTTCCTATTTATAACTCGTTTAATTAATATTACCGCTTCGTCCAATGCTTCCGCAGCTCCTTGAATTACGAAGTTCATGTTTTTGATGCCTTAGGTTGCCTGCTTAGTTGCTCTACTTGTCGGGGCGCTTGTCCTACTTGCCATTAGCCTAGGAACCGTATATTTGAATTGACGATCAGAGTCCTCTCTCTCTAAAAGAGCTTGTTTAATACTTTAAACTTCGCTTTTACCTCCCTTCCTATCTTATTCTACGATAAAAGATGATGAAATTGGATAGGAAAGACATTGGCTAACTCGTACTTCTGGGGAAAATCAGAGTTGCATCGTTCTGTTTTTGATAGGTGGATCATCTGGCATGATGAAGTAGAAGACACTGCTCATATAGTTGGCCCATTGGATCTATGCAAGATTCATGAGAAGAGCACATGATTAATGCTGGAAGTAATGATGAGAAGGGTCATTAATTCATTGAAGATCGATGCAGGAGTCAGTTCATCTTCTCTTGGAGGTGCGCAAAGAAGGAAATATGAGATGCAATGACTCATATCGTATTGTAATCACAAACAAAGGAACAAACATGTCATAGTACCGTCACTTCCTGGTCAATACGAGGATGGATACAAAGAGAAGGAAGCAACATCCCCTTCGATCCCAACTTATGTTCTTCTGCGCCTTGAATCTCTCCTGTCTCAAGAGCCTACTCCTGATCCTGTAGTTGGATTCTTCCCAGTAAGAGCATTGATGAACTAATTGCTTAGGTAGTTGGCTAGAACAGGTCAAAGAAGAAGGAAAGGATGCAGGACAAGATCAGAGCTGATCGAAAGCAATGGAACAGAGAAGAGAGATGGGAAGTGGTCATCGAGTCTCTTATCAAAGGACCAATCGATTCTGAAATGGGTGTTTAACCGGTAAAAAACTACTCGATTCTTCCTTTGTTTTCCTGTGCAAACTTCTCCTAAGAGCTTCCTTTGTCTTCCTGTGCTTGCCCATTCCTGTGGGCTTCACCTGTGTGCAGCAAAACCCCTTCCTAATCTCTTCCCTTGTTTTCCTGTGTTTTCGTACCACTTGATTCACGCCGAAACACGCCCATCTCGTTAATCAAGACGCCGCTTTGCGTCCATATCTGCCCTAAATTAAGGGTGAACTGGTCTTTCTCTTCCCTCTGCATTACCTTGATTGAGAGTCTCGATGCCCGAGCTCATTTCAAGAAGGAGGATGAATAATAGACAGCGGACGAGTTCACTTTCTGTATGCCATATTCCGAAGGCAAGCTAACACCGGGTGCTACCTGCTCGTCAACCAATCCTTTTTTTTGACCCTACACTTGAGTATATGCACTTTAGAGATGGAATCGTTGGCTTCTTAAGTCAAACCAGTAGTGAACCCGGATGCTAGGACTTCGAGAATTAACCATAAGTGGAATGACTGTCTGCTACTAATCCTTGCCCGTGTTTTTAGCATTGGTTTGGAGATAGGCCCTCGGATTTCTTAGTTGAGTACCTTCCAGTTGGTGCCTATTGACAGAAAGGAAGAACTGGTGGATTCTTCTAGTCTGGTTGGTTGGAATTTTGACTAAAAGAAAATTTCTCGATCGGAGAGGCCGGATCAAGCTGATAAATCTAATTCAAGCTATTGATAATATCCAAATCAGCGTGGTGGCGTGCTTACCCGCGACTGGTTACCCCTACATTGAAGGAAACACATTAGAAGACTGAGTCATTTCCGAACTAGGAACAACCCGTCGAGCAAATTTCAGAATAAGCAGTCTGTTGGGGGAGACTTACGAAATCCGAGCCGCTATGCGCAATACGAAACCTACACGAGCAATGAAACACAATGCGGAAATACACAAACTATGACGATATAGAAGCAATCACACAACACCGGCAATTACGTGGAAAAACCCCTCCAAGGTGAAGGGTAAAAAACCACGGGCAAATCTTCCACTATAACAATAATGGGTTACACACAATTCTCCCAAATTTGGGGATAACAACAACCTCAAGGTGCCTATAGCACTTGGATATCAATTTGCCTAATTACACTCACCCCTAAGGATGGATCAACAATTCATTCATATATAATATGAGATTCACTATCAATTTAAGAATTAGAAGTGATTTGAGATACTTACTACTAGGGTTTGACAAACCCTAGATTTTTCCCCCTTTGAAGAGATGTGGAAATTGATCAATCAATTCTCCACCACAACAACCAAAAGATCCTTCAACAAGAACCCTTTCTTCCCCTCTTCAAGATGCTCTAATCTCACCAAAAAATGGTGGATTAATTCTCTCTATCTCACTCACTCTCTTTTCTTCTTCCTCTCTTTCTCTTTCTTCTCAAAAATAAGAAGAAGAACCCGTATGTAACAAAAACAAGTCTCCTGGATGTTTTTGTTAACAAAAACATTCCTAACTAGGATGCTGCTAGTTAGCTCCTCCCATTGGTTAAGGGGACACCGAAATTGTTGGACCATAAGGAGTGATCAAACCCAACAATCTCCCCCTCACGACTTATGGCAAGGTACCCATCACCACCAAACCTCGCCTTCGCTGCAGAAATACACATGCTTGTATTTTGGTAGCGACTTTGTCATCATATCAGAACCGTTGTCATCTGTATGGATCTTCTCAATATACAAGACCTTCTCCTCGAGAACTTCTTGTATCCACTGATACCTAATATTGATGTGCTTGGACCTCGAGTGAAAACTCGAATTCTTGCTGAGATGGATGGCACTGGCTGTCACAATAAACGATGAACCTCTGTTGCTTCACACCGAGTTCTCTAACAAACCTCTTCATCCATATCATCTCCTTGCAACTCTCTGTAGCTGCAATGTACTCTGCCTCTCGTAGTAGACAATGCCACACATTTTTGTAACTTGGATTGCCAAGACACGGCTCCCCCGCATAGGTAAATAAGTAACCCGATGTAGACTTGAGACTGTCTTGAGCACCTGCCAAATCTGAATCTGTGTAACCAACTAACTCTGGCTTGTCACCTCCATAGCACAAACACATATTAGAAGTACCCCTTAAATACCGTAGTATCCATTTCACTGCTTCCCAATGCTCCATAGCAGGATTTGATAGAAATCTGCTTACCACTCCAACTGCATGAGCTATATCCGGCCTTGTACACACCATTGCATACATCAAACTACCAACTGCAGACGCATAAGGAATTTTCTCCATCTTCCGTTTCTCAACATCATTCACAGGACATTGATCACGAGTTAACTTAAAATGGTTTGCAAGTGGACAACTTACCGGCTCAGCCTTGTCCATGTTGAATCTTTGCAACACCTTCTCAATGTAGCTTTCTTGTGATAACCACAGCTTCCTCGCTTTCCTATCACGAGTGATCTCCATGCCAAGAATACGCTTTGCTGCACCCAAGTCTTTCATAGCAAAAGACTTGCTCAGATCTGACTTCAACTGTCAATCTTTTTCTTATCTTTGCCAACAATAAGCATGTCATCAACATATAGCAAAAGAGTAAGAAAATCACCATCAGCAAATTTTTGAATGAATACACAATGATCTGAAGCCGTCCTCTTGTACCCATGTTCCTTCATGAACGATTCAAACTTCTTGTACCATCTTCTTGGAGCTTGCTTCAAACCATAAAGACTCTTCTTTAGCTTGCACACCATGTGCTCTTTGCCTTTGACTTCAAAACCCTCGGGTTGTGCCATATACACATCTTCCTCCAACTCACCGTGAAGAAATGCTGTCTTGACATCTAGTTGTTCTATCTCAAGATCCAAACTAGCGGCTATTGCCAAGACAACCCGAATAGAAGAAAATCTCACCACCGGTGAGAAAATCTCGTCAAAGTCAACACCCTTTCTCTGCTCATAACCCTTCACAACTAAGCGTGCTTTGTACCTTGGTTGTGAGTTACCATCTTCAGTCTTGATTCTGTACACCCACTTGTTCTTCAGAATTTTCTGGTTCTCAGGCTTGTCAACCAAATCAAAAGTGTCATTCTCATCTAAAGAGCCAACCTCTTCTTTCATGGATTTCAACCACTTCTGACTTTCAGGAACACTAAGAGCTTCTTCATAAGACTCTGGTTCACCTGCATCTGTGAGCATCACATACTCATGTGGTGGATACTTTGTTGAAGGTAATCTGGTCCTGCTGGATCTTCTCAACTCAGCTTCTGGTTGTTGTTGTTGCTGCACTTCTTGCTCAACATCAACCACTGGAACATCTTCATGAGCTTCATCTTCATTGCCATTACCATCAACATCATCATCATGTTGTTCAAGAGTAGGAACAACTGGATTTGGATCCAAGGTCATATCATCTTGAAGCTTTGGCATCTCAATCTTCTCAAAGTCTTCAATTGTCTGGTCTTCAAGGAATACTGCATCCCTACTTGATAACCTTCTTCTCAATTGGATCCCAAAATCAGAACCAAACTTCTCTGTTCCATAGCCTAGGAACACACTTTCGCTTTGCTTTGTCGTCAAGCTTTGATCTCGATCTTTTGGGATATGAACAAATGACCTGCAACCAAACACTTTCAAGTGATCATAAGTAGGCTCTTTGTCTCTCCATACCTTTTCTGCTACTTCTCCATCTAGCGGTCTTGAAGGAGATCGATTGATCAAATACACAACAGTATTCATTGCTTCACCCCAGAAATGCTTATGCAACTTGGAATGAGATAACATGCACCTTATTCTCTCAAGAATAGTGCGGTTCATCCTCTCTGCAACACCATTATGTTGTGGAGTCTTCGGTACTGATTGTTCATGACGTATACCCATGCTCTTGCAATACACTTCAAGTGGCCCAATGTACTCTCCCCCGTTGTCAGAACGAAGGCACTTCAAGGTTCTACCTGTTTCTCTTTCCACCATGCTATGAAACATCTTGAACACAGGAACAACATCATCTTTGGTCTTGATTGCATATGACCAAACCTTCCTTGAAGCATCATCTATGAAAGTAACAAAATAAACAGCACCACCAAGTGTTTTGACCCTTAAAGGTCCACATACATCAGAATGAACAAGATCAATAATACCAGAATTGCGCTTGGGTAAAGCTTTATGAAAAGAGACTCTAGTTTGTTTACCAACTAAACAATGAGTACACTTACCCAATTGCATACCTTTGGCATTTGGCAAAACTTGTCTTTTGGTGAGGATTTGAATTCCCTTCTCACTAAGATGACCAAGTCTTCTATGCCACAGCTCGGAGATTGAATCTTTGTCAACAGCATTCAACTCACCTTTCAACACCTTCACTTGTGTCTTGTACAATGTGCCACACTTCTTGCCTCTTGCAATAACCATGGATCCCTTGCTTAGCTTCCATTTGCCATCACCCAAGTGATTGTTGTACCCTTCATCATCTAACACTCCTGGTGACATTAGATTCAAACGAAGATCTGGTACATGTCGCACATTTCTGAGAACCAACGTACAGCCAACACTGGTCTCAACCTTCACATCACCCATTCCTACAATTTTCGCAACACCACTGTTGCCCATTCTGACTGACCCAAAGTCACCAGCCTTGTAGGAGGTAAATACATCTTCATGAGGAGTAGCATGATAAGATGCACCTGAATCAACTATCCATTCTGAATCGAACCTGCAAAACTAACACAAACATCATTACAATCTGAGAATACAATGATATCATCATTTGTCACAGTAGCTGCAACACCATTGTCTTGGTTATCATTTCCTTTCCCCTTCTTGTGTTCTTGCTTCGGCTTCCTGCATTCATTTGAATAATGACCTCTCGTATGACAGTTCCAACATTCAACTTCCTTTCTGGACTTTGATTTACCCCTTGACTTGCTACGGCCAACTTGTCTTCTGTCTTTTCTTCTACCCCGATTTTCTGTCACAAGAGCTTCTGAATGAGATGAGTCTAATGACCTTCTTCTAACTTCTTCACTCAACAAACTGCTAGTTGCAACAGTCATGTTCAACTTCTTGTCTGGAGCAGAATAACTGAGACAATTCCTCAATGGCTCCCAACTGTCTGGTAAAGTATTTAGCAACAAATAAGCTTGAACCTCTTCAGGAATTTTGAGGTCCATAGATGTAAGCTGATTCATGATCCCCTTCATTTCATTTAAATGTTGCGCCATTGAACTCCCTTCCTTGTAACACAGCTTTCCAAGCTTTTTGAATAGAAGAGCTTTTTCACAAGGAGACTGCTGATCATATATCTCCTCTAACTTGGTCCACAAAGGATATGCTAGTGTCTCACTAGCCACATGATGAAAAATGCTATCATCAATCCACTGACGAATATAACCAACTGCTTTTCGATTAGTAACCTTCCAATCTTCTGCACTTGTCGCCTCAGGCCTTACTCCCTTGCTCTCTATTGGACCATAGAGATCTTTACAATATAACCAATCTTCCATCTTCGCCTTCCATATGACAAAGTTCTCACCGGTCAAATTGACCATTCTATTACTAGTGCTAGCTTCCGCCATTGCACAGGATTAGCTCAACCCAAAAGCTCTGATACCACTTGTTGGGGGAGACTTACGAAATCCGAGCCGCTATGCGCAATACGAAACCTACACGAGCAATGAAACACAATGCGGAAATACACAAACTATGACGATATAGAAGCAATCACACAACACCGGCAATTACGTGGAAAAACCCCTCCAAGGTGAAGGGTAAAAAACCACGGGCAAATCTTCCACTATAACAATAATGGGTTACACACAATTCTCCCAAATTTGGGGATAACAACAACCTCAAGGTGCCTATAGCACTTGGATATCAATTTGCCTAATTACACTCACCCCTAAGGATGGATCAACAATTCATTCATATATAATATGAGATTCACTATCAATTTAAGAATTAGAAGTGATTTGAGATACTTACTACTAGGGTTTGACAAACCCTAGATTTTTCCCCCTTTGAAGAGATGTGGAAATTGATCAATCAATTCTCCACCACAACAACCAAAAGATCCTTCAACAAGAACCCTTTCTTCCCCTCTTCAAGATGCCTCTAATCTCACCAAAAAATGGTGGATTAATTCTCTCTATCTCACTCACTCTCTTTTCTTCTTCCTCTCTTTCTCTTTCTTCTCAAAAATAAGAAGAAGAACCCGTATGTAACAAAAACAAGTCTCCTGGATGTTTTTGTTAACAAAAACATTCCTAACTAGGCTGCTGCTAGTTATCTCCTCCCATTGGTTAAGGGGACACCGAAATTGTTGGACCATAAGGAGTGATCAAACCCAACACAGTCATCCGTATTACCAAGTGAGACTGATGGCGCCAGTTGAGATCTGTTTTAGAAGTTACAGAACATGGAAGGTGGGATGAACCTGTTACTCGGCATATTATAGAGAATTAAAGAACCGGGCCTAGCCGTAGCGTTTAATCTCTAAGTTGAGTAACTTGGAGTGGAATTGTTTTATTTATTATAAGAACTCCATATGTAATCCTCTAAGCCATTATGACTTTGAATGAAGAACATGCATCGAAGGTAGTTTTGAAGAGACTTTCGCTATTGGGCTATGAGGAGAGGAAAAGACAGAGATAGCTTTTTACAATCTCAAGTCGGCAAGGAAGATAGTTATTGTAAGCAAGTCTTGGGAGTAGTTGGATCTCCCTCTTCGTGAGACCGAGTATCTTCATCTCGTTCTTCCTCATCATCATGCATAGGCGGCTAAAACAGATGAACTGTCAAATTCACCATTGTTCAGTATGAGCCATTGGATCAAAAAGGCTTCCAGGATCTGAGTTTGGGGCTTTGGCTTGAACTTCCTTTGATTCCTTAGGCTTAGATGTCCCTTATTTAGGCGAAAACCTTACCACGTTAAGGCATCAGAGGTTCGACTCATACAACTCTTCCGTTATTCGGGGTGAACCTTACTCTGTTTTATCAAGTTGCTACCTTCATGACCTCTGAGAGAGGTAACAAATGGATAGAAAAGAAGCTTCTATGTCCTAATCTTAAGGCATCGACTTCTAAGTACTTTACCTATCGGGATCGTTTGCTGGGGTTTTCCAACACGAACATATAGCTTCATTTGCGAAGTTCAAGTTACTCGGGTTTTTCTCACATTTGAGAGAAGCTTCACTCATACATCAAAAGACAATTGAATTCAAACTTTAAGAGGAATTACCAAAGCAATTACAAGATTTAGCCTAAACAGAAGATGGCTTAATAAGATCCACGTCGAGAACATTAGACACTCTGATTTTCCAAAAGTTATTCCAGTTATTCATGCCCTACGTAGATTCCAGTTATTCATGCCCTACGTAGCTAAAGTCAATGTTAACATTCTTTCGACGATAGCTAAACCAATCCATAATTTGAGCCATTCGCTTTTCAATGTTCGGTCTAGAACCAAAGTACCACCCGCAAACTTGATGAGTCATCATGTTCTTTCCATCTGTCCCAACATCATTGCTTCCACGAATACTCCATTCAGGTATCACTTATCCCTAACTGGAAAAACGATAAGGTCACCCATGAACAATAATAAATTTTACAGTTAGCAGCCGGATTGTAAAAAACCTATCTCTGTATTTATAGCTAAAAGGAGCAATAAAAGAGCCATTACAAATATTACCGGATCATAAGTATAATCTCTAACTTCTCTGGAAAACCCCCATTTCTTAGTTAAAAACAGTATCCAATCCTTTGCATGAAGTCTACTATGAGAAAATGAGTGATAAACTTTGTTCTTGACGGCTAACGAACCAAAGAGAGGATAGGATATGAATTCCACTACTAGCAAGAAGCCCTCATCGCAGAAGTGGATAGTGGAGAATCAAGAATAACGGGATCATGGAATTGCATATGGAATCATCTTTGTCAATACGCTTTATAAAAGGACTTTAATTTCGTTAACTCGGAGCCAAAAAGAGACTGGCCGAGCATAATCTTTGTTGCAACCATACGAATCCTCCTCTTAGGTAAAAGGAATGACATGATAACTGATTAGCGAATCCAGGTCACCCTTCTTGACTTGTGATCTGAGATTTACCTCCGCAAAAAGCGATGCAAATATGGAATAGTATTTCATCATATGTAAGTATGCATAGAATATATATAGTGAAAAAGTCATGTTTGATCGGATCCGGTTTGCTGTGTAAAGTCACATACGCAAGGTCGAGATGGAAAAAGCGAAGGTGACGGAAAGACTAACGCAAATAAGTTCGTTCTAATTTCCGGGAGTCAATAGCTACTAGGTAGATCTCAGATTTGCCTTATCTTGGATCACAACAAACAAATGAGTCGTACAGAAAGTAAATTGGCATTGCAACTAATGAAAAGTGCAGTATAACCCTAAAAAGAGTATACATGATTTCCTACCTAGCGTAAGTTACCCCCCTAACCGGGAAGAAACCACCTATTCCAGTGGGCAAAAGCTGAGCTCTTTCACAGTTGTAGCTTTTCGACCTAGCCTATTTTTCAAAGACGGGGTCATAGAAGTCAGAACCTCGTAAGCTTCCCTTTTTTAGAATTAATTCCCAGCCAACCAAGCTAAAGAAGATTCCCCGTATTAGCAGGGAAAAGCTCAAGTTATAGGTTGGAAGGAAAATATTGGTTGTAGGATAATAAAGTAAATCGTAGGGTCGCAGCAGGTGCACTGAGTAAATACGGAGTAGAATTTACTTGTGTCGAGAGTGGGAAGGCTGATGTTAAAATTCTCCAGCCACCCCACGTATTTGGTGTTTGTTTTATGGATCTCCAAATTCCATAAATGAAAGGGTAAATTAGTCAACCTGTATTCTGTATTGGTAATTCTTATAAATATGTTGATAAAAATCTAACATACCCACTGATGGATCCTGAGGAAATATACTTTTCTGCTTCATTTTATGTTTTATTTTATTCAGCTTCTAATGCATTTTGATTCTCTCTAGGTTTGAGGCTACAAAACAGATCCCGAACTTCTGATTTTGCTCAATTGGTGTGTCAATGGGCCTACAACCTAACATTTCTGTATCGGTATGATTTGCCTTACTTTGATGATATCCATATCTTAACTCTAGGTAAACCTACCAAACCAGATGAATAAGACTGAATAAAGGTGAATTTTACAGTTAGCAAATATATATAAGGATGCTTTAGTCTGTGATTAGTCCCTACCTTGCTTAGCAAGAGGAAAGAGAGATTGCTAACGCTCGGAGACTCACTATCTCTAGCTCATAGCTTGTAAAGTTAACATTTGAATTGAAAAAAGGCACGTCCTCATCAATACCCAGCCCATCTTTCCCTATTGAACTCGCTTCTACGTTAATAGCAACAAGGATTCACTTAAGGAGCTCTTAACAAAAGGTTTTAGCTCTTGAAGATGGGCTAAACCTTTCAATGACTTAATAAGAGCAGTGTAAATAGCTTTGGGCTAGAAACTTACTATAAGTGTCAGGGCTTAAGACTCAAACTTGATCTCCCATTGCTATCAGGTGGGTTCCCTGGTTACCAGGATTATGGTATTCCCGCCTACAGAGTAAAGATAAGATAAGGATGATATACCAGCCTATTCAATTAGGATAGGTAATATAAATATACTAAGATCTCACCTATTAATTTAACTCAATCGAAGGTTTCTTAGGTCGGTCATCGCAACATAATATAGGAAACTTTGTCCTTGTACTAACAACAGATCGAACTGGAGTTGGCAGAGTATATTGATACAAAAAGAATGGGTGGAAGCAAAGAGATCCCTTTCTCTAGGTTGGTAAAGTGCTCAAAGCATTCCCAAGGAAAGACTCGAGCTCTGAAAACTCTTTGGAAGGCTATATTTAAGATCATTCTTACAAGTTAACTAGTGACTGGAATGAAGTCGTAACAAGCATCGATTTAATTGAGTCCTTCTTTCTTATATTATTAAGAAATGGGAGTTTTATCTACTTTGATTATGAGCTTATTCAAAAGGAACTGATCTATATGAGGACCATCAGGTTGAAAGCGGTGGTGCTATGCTAACAATAGTAGTTCTTATCAAGAGGCTAGATTAGGAAAGCAAGTCTATTAGTACAAAACTACACGGGGTTTGTTTAATCCTACTAAAGGCGGAACATTCTCGCACCGATAGCGATCAACGATGGCATATCAATTCTGCATCCAGTTATCATCGACTTCTAACTTCATCGCAGATTTACACTTTTTCACAATGTCCATCAGAGAAATAAAATCCCGATCAATCCTCGTATATTTGTGACACCCATTCTAAACCTGAATATGCTTTCTTTGACCACGCCCATTAACCTAAAACCTACAAACACAACTCTAGCAGGGTACCCAGATTTTTCCTTGTCTTATCTCAGACTTCCTACTCTTTACGATCGAGCAGGTCCAACCTATGCAACTCGGGGATTTACACGAAGCTTAACAACCACTCTCTTTATAACACTTACTTCATCAACACCCATGTTCCTGCCTCCTATGCCTCAATATCCAAAAATAGAATCCAGAGATTAAATAAACTAAGATAAGCTAAGTATCCAAGTCCATGTTGAACAAAGAGCTCCCAAACGCGAAAGGTCAAGGCAAGAAATCCTATACTCGTAATGTCTTCTTTGGTAAGTGAGTAAGGAAATATGAGCAAAGGTAGATCCGGATCGAGTATCAGCTACCGTTAGTCGCAAATCCTAGACATGCTATCAATGGTAGGCGCATTCATCCATGGCGTACGATTTTGTATTTCTTCAGTCGATACAGTGCAGTCAACTCTATTTCTCTCTGCCTTGAACTGTGCTCTGATAGCATCCATTCTACGAATGCCTTATTTTTGTCTTAGATCTAGAAAGCTCTCTTTTCGTGGTAGCTTGTTCCTCTGAATGGCCACTAAAGGAGCTTATACACCTTGTTTAACACCTTAACGACCTAGTACCCTCTGAGATATCCTTCTGATATTGAGGAACCATCTAAGCGATCTGCTAAAGGATTGAACTTATTTACCAAGCGCTGATCCAGACATGTTACCAACTGAACCAAGATCACCAACTAAGTTTGCCAAGCCTAGCAGAGTCATTCCATCAAATGCACCACAAAATGCTTCATAAACTGAGTTTTAATAAAGAAGTTTATGATCACTTTATGCAAAGGATTGAATCATGTTTTGTGGCATGGGGGCTTGCCAATTCTTTTTTAAAGCGTGGGTTTAGAGAGCGTTTACAAGGGGTTGCAAGAGCCTAGCAATATCCATTCAGATATTTCCAATTTAAGCGTGGGGATAACGTGCTTTGATCAAGGATGCCTTTTTAGTTTTTTATATGACTCCTGAGATGAGGTTCTAGACATTGCACTAGTACAACAAGGAGAAATAAGGGCAAGACTCCCTAAAAGAATTTCAATAGGATATATCGTGCGGAAGATAGCGATTATTTTATGACTTAACCGCTCGAGTTTTGCTCCCTCGCCAACAGATGCATGAATCTTATTAACGATGAAAGGTGTGAACTTCAGAGATGGGGCCATTCAGGAATGCAGGAGCTTTAACACGCTTCTGCCTTTAAATAAGAGTCACGGAATTTCCAAACCTGTTAACTCCTGAAGGAATTTTTCAAAACTAAGAGAATCCCACCTAACAAGATCCCTTTGTTCTCAGAGGTTTCTAGCTATAATCAAGAGATTAAACCAAGTGCCATTATGTAGAACTAAGACCAAGATCACAGGAATCACAGCTATGAGAGGAACGGGATGCTCTCAACCACCTCACTGATTGGAAGATTCCCCAAGGCTTCCATAGACGAGATCCAGCTGGAGGAAAGAGTCAAGTCATAGCATTGAACCGTGGCACCTTGGATCGAGGACCGGTATCGTTGTATAATAAGAGTCAAGGTGGAATCCATTACGTGGGCATCGCCAAAGAAGCTGCTTGATATTGCTTCTGATCTTCTTTATCCCATCTCATTACACCAAGAATCCTAATTTACGAGCACCAATCAATCAATTATTTACAATCTCATTTGCTAACTGTAAAATTCACCTTTGTTCAGTCTTATTCATCTGGTTTAGGTTTTGATGAGGTGCTATTTTCCTTCCTAGAATTATCCTCAGACTTCTTAACTGCAGGGGTTGAGTAATTATCATTATCATTCCAACTATCCGACGGGGACTTCTTAGCAGCCTTCCTAGCTTCCCTCATAGCCTCCTTCTTCACTTTCTTAGCTTTCTTCACCTCTGTCTTGTTTTTGTATATATTTGAGGATTGACTATCTTCTGTAGTTGACTGAATGAAAGATTTTGTATTATTAGAGATATTCTCTAGTTTAGATTGACTATCTTCTGTAGTTGACTGAATGAAAGATTCTGTATTAATAGGGTTATTCTCTAGTTCAGATTTAACAATGATTTTTGTATCTTTATTACCTAATTCAACAACATTTCTAGGTTTAGTGCCTACCCAATAACCGTGTTCATTAAAGAGATTTTCTCTTTTATAACTTTTAGGAATACTTAGGCTAATACTCACATCTTTTCTACCTATCTAAAGCTTCCACCAATTTATTCTGAAATTAGCTTGATGATTTAATCTTTCTACATCTATTAGTATATTCTCAGAGTCTGGTGACATACCAGCCAAACACCTCTCAAACCATTTTGAATCTATGTATTCTTTAGCAGCTCCTTTGTGTTTTGTTATGACTTTATCATCAGTTTTCAACATATAACTCTTAGGTGCAAGAAAGACCCCCTCTTTCACTAAGTTTTCTAATTTGAATAACCCAATATCCTCTTTTGAGATCATTTCATCTGGTAATGGACTCCCTAGTATTACACTATCTGTATCGGTATAGTAACAGTCATCTCTGGAGATATATTGATACATATAGATTCTAGCACTTGCTGTTATGGTAGCATCCAGTTGAACAGATGAAATATTTGGGGATTTCCATTCGAAGTCGGGGGCAAAGCTAGCATTTTCAGTGTATTGAACAATATAACATTGATCTGTCAACTTCTCACCTAAGATAAAATTATCTTTAATCATGAGTTTCTCATATACCTCTCTATTAACTATATCGGTTACTGTACACTCCGGATTCAATCCGAATCGTCCGAATAGAGAATTCATGATGATTTTATATACATAGGACATGGCATCATCCCCTTTTCTTTTAGATTCTAGTCTTTTGTTATAACAGTCATCCACAACTTTATCGAAAAGTATATCTTTCTGTTTTTCATCAAACATGTAACCTCTAAGAGGTATTATAGTATAACCCATGTCACGGGCGAATTTTAATTCTTCAGAATAGTAAACTCCTTTGAAGCGACCCATTGGAAAGATTAATGTTCCGTTCTTCTCTTTGTATGGAAGGAAGGGGCGTTTAATATTAACAGGACATGTAACATAGGCTTCTATGAAGCCATACAGACCATTCAAATCTGTATTTTCTAAGTGGTTTTTCCAAACTGGTATGCCGCATGGCATTGGAGTGATTTTCATTATGTATGGGTAAAGAGAGTTCACATCATAGTGGAAAAGATTCACACCGCTGGGTATATACATGTCAGTATGTCCTCCATAAAAGCTCCTTCGCATAAATGTGTCCTGGTTCTTAGTAGGACATGCAATGTAATGTTTATCATCATCTAAATATTTGGTTTGAAATATCTTAATTGAAAGAGAAGATAACGTCCTGAGTGCCTCTATATCTAGATTATATTCATTCCAAAATATTTGTTGAGCTTTATTCATAATTACGCATAATATCTTTATGTCTTTTCGCAGATATCGGATCAATTCTGACTTTTTAGGTTTCAGGTCAGGGATTGTTAAATTTTGATGATCTACTGAGCCTTTAACACCTAATTTAGGACATAAGTTCCGCGCTAAGTCAACAAGAGTTCATGGGGTGTCTTAAGGATCATAACAAAAGACCCGCGGATAAGAACCCTCTCCTAGACCAATTCCCTCAATTGATCCTTTATTGCTAGTCAAGTCAAGGATCGGTGGGCTTCTAAAGATAATAAAGCGGGGCGCTAAGCCATTGCTGAAAACGCTCTCCTTACCAGAATGAATGCTATGAGCCAGGAGGCTCTGTGGAAGTGGTTGCTATCTCCTGTATTATAAAATTATATTTGTAGGCGCCAAAGGATCTGCATAGCCCCCGGGATGGGATCTTCATCTCTACCTCAGCCATACCACCAATTGGAACAGCCAGGAAGCTATGAAACGAATCAAGAAAGTTGGGGGCAATAGGTCCTCTGACTCTAGCTGGGCAAGAAAATTCCCTTCCCTCAAAACTAATATTCAGTAGGGTAGTTCCAGGGACAGCAAGAAAAGCGAAAGGAAGATCATATGAGGTTTGAGTTAGGTAGAAGCTGTGTCTTGGATGCGCAAGGTATTTATGTCCTTACTTAGTCTTAAGAAGATGTCAACATATACACATGTTCACGTTGGTTTGCTTGCCGGCCGGTCTTCCCAACAAGCAACAACTTTTACATAGTGTGGAACTTCATTCTACCTTCTTAACTTTGCAATTCGCATAGACAGAACAACAACCATTCACGAGTCAACCTCGGTAACAGATTTTCTAAAGAGTGTATGACCACGACATACGTAAATACAGATATTACAGAAGATGGAAACCATTATGTAATTTATGGAAATTATATAGCTCATGGAACTTAAGTTATTACTATAACATGCATCAGACTAGGTTAAAGTGCCATCTTTGAATTGTGACAAATGCATGGAAAATGAAATCTACGTTGAGAGACAATATAAAGTCTTATACGAAGAGACCTTGTTAAGCGGTTCAGGCCTGGGCTCTAGTCTTATGTTCACATCCTCGCTACAGATGCGATCAAAGAACTGAACACAGATCCAAACCCACACCTGCCTAACGCTATAGTAGCTCTCCTAGCTGTAAACATATCCTCTTTTCTTTCGCTTTTTACAATCTCATTTGCTAACTGTAAGATTCATTATTGTTCAGTCTTCTATCTCAGAGTTGTTGGCTTCGAATGATATATTAATACGGCTCTGCACTAGTGCTTTCCCACCGGTTTGCTTACACATAGGAGGGTAAAAGGCGCCTTTCTCTCACATGATTTTGCAGTAGTACGCTAAGAAGTCACTAGTAGTTACACTATATACCTTGCATTTGCTTTCAATCTTCTTAGACCTGAGATAAATGCTGCTAATTCAACAAGAAGCTGATCTGGTTGTTTACTTACGTGAGCGTACTTATGTGTATTTTATTTGAGCTGCTAAGTATAATCCTTGTTGTTAAGTAAGGTCTACTGACTTCTTAAAGGCTGGTATTCATAGATCTAGAGTTAGACCCTATATCCTATTGTGCAACTTTTAGTAGCGGGTATTGGGTAACATAGGAATAACTATCTCATACTAGATGTGACTCTAATTTCTGGATACCTTTCCATGCTATGCACCTGAATTTTATAAGAAAGTAGCTTTGATTTAGGAAGAAGCTCTAGTAACGGAGCTGAATTAAAGACGTATGACTGGAAGGAACGGAGAATCCTATTGCTTGTAAATAATTGATGTGAGCTCTTAGTATATTTTTATTACCTATCCTATCTCAAGCTATATTGATTATTTACAATCTCATTTGCTAACTGTGAAATTAACCATTATATTATTTATCTGGTTTAGGTTTTGGTGAGGTGCTATTGTCCTTCCCTCCCAGTTGTTGACCAGATTGGACTATAGTCTACCTACTCTCTCCAGTTCAGTACTATTTAGATCAAACGACCAGTACTAGAGCGGGGACCAAGTCATCCTTTTCCTGGGCTTGAAATTACAGCAACGTGTCTTAAGGCATTGGTTTACTAAGTAAAGCGTCCAATGACAATCACTCGCCGGTCTCAGATAGTTTGAATCCAATGTGTGTAGAAATTTCCAATGGAACGTTCTACCTGGGTGTAACATTTTCTAGGTGCTAATCCATATTATAACTTCTCTATACGAGTTTCGAGCTCATAGAGTCTTTGATAAGTTGTGATCTTATTCGAATAGTCTGCTAATTCCAATATAAGGATGAAGGCGACAGGAACCATATGCGGATCTCATATACTCGTATCCCGGAGTCTTCGATGTTGGATTCTTGGAGAAGAAGTTTCATCGCTGAGTGCTTCAACTAGTCTAGTTAATTGGTCTACTTAGTTAGCTTAGCTGGGAGAAGCTGAACCCTATTCTAATCTTTAATTGGATTAGCTACCATAGCCAACCCTACCAACGGATCTCCCAGAAGGATATGTCCCAGCTATGGGTCGACTGGTGCACATGATTTAGATGGTTTAAATGGCTTAAAATGCCCGTTTCCCCAGATTTTATTTATTGGAAAAGGTACTCCCAACTATCTCAAACCTAAATTAAGTTTTAGCAGACATTTAAAGGTAACCAACAGATGTAGAGGCACCATCTAACCGATCACTTGAACCAACACGAGAAAATATAACATAACTAAGGTCACCAGATGTAGCATAAACAGGGTCTTCAGAAAGGAGCGATAACTAATAAAAGTATCTAACTAGTTCACGTTCACTAGATCTTGCTCAATCACCTAGATTAAATCCAAAACCTCTTGATTCAAGGCTACTTCCACTTGTGATAACGAATCCCGCACATACTGAATGCTCAGGATCTGATGTACCTGTAGATCCAGCCTAACCTAGAAACCAAGGTGATTAAGAAGACCAAGTCTTTCATATTCACCAAGACCTCTCACCTTTTCCACCTGCTAACCCATCTAGTCCAGCAACTTAACCAGTATCACTACCCATTTAGCGATCACTTGAACCTTCGGGTATATACTTCTTAAGTGTAGAACCCTTTTCTAGCCTAGATAAGTTTATAGCGCCATTTATCATTGAACCAATAACACTTTCACTACCTGACCTAACAAAGCAAGCTTTAGAATCAGTAACTAGCCTAGCGGAATCTTCACTTTATGTACTAAGACTCGCTCCTGCTCAAGCAACTAGTTCAGATCTCGTTAAACCAAGACCGTTTCCACCTGCATCAACTGATTCCTTTGGCCTAGGAAGCGAAGTACTAGCACTTCTTCCATCAAATGAACCACTAAGTACACCAGAAAATGTAGTATAAATAGAGTAACGAGGAAGGGCCAATTCTAAGCTAGAGAAGCAAGAATTTCATATACTTCCATGACTTTCTTCACTACCAGCAACTCTGGGGACCAAGAAGCTATGAACAAATCTGGTGATATGATTCCACTTTCGCCAGTTCCTAGACCAAGTCCAGTAATTGACTCAGTTTCACAAAGAAAATCAACCATTTCATGATAACCGGAACCTCCTGGACCTTACTTATCAAGCGTTGAACCTTTTTCTAGCCCAGCCAAGCTTCTAGATCCAAACTGACTTCGAACAGATTAACCAGAGCTTAGTCCAGTATCACCATACCTTTCAAGGGCATCCACTTCAGTTGAGGAACCTGCTAATCCAGATAGAATCCTAGGAACTGATCTACTAACTGAGATTTGGCTTTTCTAACCTGGAACACTTGATGAAACTGGCGTAACTGACTGACCTGCTTCTGTACGCTTTTACCTAGAAGAAGTTAATCCAGCAGCTAAACCAAGCTCGAGAGTACTCTGCCCAGTTACTAGTCCAGCGGAATCTCCATTTTCTCGATTACCTAATATACCAAGCCTAGAAAGTCCAACAAGGTGACCAAGAAGACCCAATATTTAATCATATCCAGTAGGATCTGCTCCAAGATGTACAAAGGTAGATTCCTCCTCAAGATGACTAAACCCTGTTACTGTACCAAGGAATAAAGCACTTCCTGACCTAGCATAATCTAATCGAGTAGCTGACCAACTAAGGAAGTTTTCGCCATCATAACTAGCCGAACCAGTTTCTAATGAATAAAGGGACCAAGCACCTGATCTAGCTTCAGGTTCTCCACCAATTAATTCAAACCTAGTTACTAGCTCTGCCGATGAATCATATTCTGCCTACTCTGACCTACTATCACCAGCCCTTTCACGATCACCAGCTCCTGACTAACCTGACATAGTACTTTCTTCTTTATTATCATCCGCTTATGTACAACCATGGTTAGGTTAGGACCTCACAAGCTAGAAGAACCCGAAATTGAGCATGGCCTAGTTATCGTATATGCATGTAGTCTAGAGCCAAATTATAGGTGAAAAATGAAAGTGCAAATACTTTTTGCATATGGTGAGATCTAGAAAGTTTCCTAGATTTCTTTTCCCACAAGGAAGGAACAAAAGAAGAAGCATCCTCCTTCGTCGGATCCCTTAGACGTTTTTCTTCTCTACCATGACGAATGAGTAGGCATCGCTCTTTCCTTTTTCCTTCCCATTGAGCCCTCTCACTAGTGTAGTGGTTACTCCCGATCCGAAGCACCCCTTTTCCATTCATAGAGAGATCCAATCGTCAAAATCAATAAAAAGGCCATCATGGACCAAGATCCAAAGGGATCAATCTTGTTGGGAGAGACTGCCCAAGGAAAGAAAAAGGTGACTTCCAGATCAGGGATAATAAATAAAATAGAAACCAGATAAAATCGTATATCAAAACGACTTCAGGCATCACCAGAAGGATCGGAACCACATTCGTGGGCCGACAATTTTTCTGGATAGGTCGAACTATTGGAAGCAAATTGGAAAAGGAAGACCTATTGAGATCAAAGAAACTAGAGGACTGATCACTAAATAGATACAAATAGGTGCAAATTATGACATGACCACATCCCACTTACTTCTCTCGCTCTGCTCGCGGTTTTCCTTACTCGCGGAGCGGCATACCGAAAAAGTAGATTCTCCCACCTCCAGTTTTCTTTAAAGCAAGGCTTCTCGCGTTCAGGCACGAAGAGATTTCAAACTATATAAACAAATAAAATATGAAGAATGGAACTCCGGTATAGAATCGAGCCATAACTCTATGGAGCCAATCCAACGCGACGATGTCATTTCAATCGACAACCAAGTCAAAGGAAAACCCTCAATTTAGCTAGTGAATGACCTCGCTGATCACAGACGCTATCTCTTAAAATGCTCTCGCTACTTCCAGAAACGAATTCCTCTTAGATCGGAATAACATTCACATCAGATTCGAAGATTTCAGAGATTAGTTGAAGATGGGCGCCTAATTCCAAATAGGCCTTTATCAGTGTAAGTCAGCTAAAGAGTCAGTGCTGTCGGAACGAGAGAAGAAAGAGAAGTGGACCCAAACCGATTCAAGCCGAGTAATAGTGTAGAAAGCCTTCTGAAAGTGCTTTGTTCTTGTATGGTCGATTGAGACTATGCTTTCAGTTCTTACAAGCTGTCCACCCAGTACGCTTCCTTCATCTATTCAGACGAGCTAGCTTCTAGATCAGCAATGCGATGATCAAAAGTTCTCCGTAAAGGAAACTTTTTTATACTTTACTCACTCCTTATCTGGTGTCTGCTTGTATTTGATTCTATCGTTACTTTGCGCACTCTCCCCCGATCTATTCTTTATTATCCTCTTTTTTACCTGGTCCTGCAATAGATCAAGAGCTAGAGGCATTGCCTAGACGAAGACAATAGAGACAAAAATTCTTCAAACAAAGCGGATACCCAAAAAGAACTATCTAAATAAATAGTGAAGTTCCTTGCTCTAGAAGTTCTCTTACAACTTTCATCGACTCTTGGATTTGAAATTGTACTTACATATGATAAAAGTGAGGCCCTTTTAATCAGTCCATGAAATTACTCCTACCAGGACCCTCCTTCCTTTATTCGTTTCTAACCGTATCCGATCTTTCACAGGTTGCATTTTAGTGTCAAATGGATTCTATCCTATCTAAGCCTCAATTAGGGAGTCAATTACAAAAGTGGGTCAATATATCTACTGGTCTTTTTACTACGCACCACAAATAACTCTAAAAGGTACGCCCTTAAATCATATGCTTGAGCCTGCGCCTACACCTCTACTCTCTTTAGGGGCAGCTTTCGAGGTTATTAAGATAGAGAAAAATTCCCTGTTATAGGCCAAAGCTTAAAAGACGACTAACAGAGATAGATTGACACCAATGCGGATTCTCAGATTGTTGACTTTAACTTTTAGAGTCTATATCTAGTACCAGCCAGAGCATATTGACGCATCTAAAACAAGAAGATAGTAGAAGCACATACTCCATTTAGGGGGGCACTATATACCATTTAACCTATATATCCTCTTTACCCACATACTAAATAAGAAAATGCGCATCTAATCGGATATCCACACTCGCAAATACGCTACTAGCATAAAGGGTCTCCCTATTTCCATCATCGATATGGCCAAACAAGAAAAACACAGAAGGGAAGTCAAACCAAGAGACAGATTCATCGGGTCAGAGGCCTAGCTCCCTTCGTGATGTTTTACAAAGAAGATGTTGATTGGTGCTTTCTTGGCGGTCGATAGCTGCGCCTAAGCTTAGATGGCGGGTAGACCTTCTCTCTATTAGTATTTTCGAATCCTAGTTTTTTGTTTTTTCGATTATAGATCTGTTCATCGGGTTTACTCCCTAAGTAAGGTAGGCGTGGTCCAATACTCCCTGTAAAAGAATCTGGTGATCCTGAATGGATGTATGTAGAGTATGCTAAATCCCAACAAAAGTTCCATCTATTGAACTAGGAAATCCACAAGAGAATATAATAGCATGAACAAGGTCACCAGACCAATTCCTAACATTAGTCAACAGTTCCTAGGGCTAGTCCAATTCAAAGTATCGAAAGAATATCATGACTTATACTTCCAGTTCCTTGATCTTCAGGTGGAGCATATCTTGGAATAGAAGCATATGAAAAGGGTGCTCCAGAAGGTATCATTTACTAAAGAGCCCGCGGGTATCGGACCCCACTTCGGTTTTAGAGACATATTTGAGAAAGAAATATCGATTCTTAAGTGCTATCCCAACAATCCCAGAGAATAAAGGGGAAAGGGTTGAGTTTAGGGGGAAACTACTCTGTTCTATAGCGAGTAGAGGAAGCGGTTGCAGAGGAGAAAGAATTGCTTTTCCCATCGAATCGGGCCAAAAAAGGGCAAGAAAGTTCTCCGCCGACCAAAAAGCAAGTTCACATGGAGATCTAGATCAGTTCACAAGCGAGATCCCTGTAAGTATGCATGTCTCAGTCAACAACCATAGATGCCATGCCAATAAACGTTCAATTCCCTCATATTGCGTCAGCCATTTAAGAATCACCCATGGTCAAGGAGGGGGATCACCATCACAACAGCACGGTTACTGCTACACCACTGGCCCAATGTACCAACAAAATGTATTGCATCATGGATAGCTAAAGGCTAACAAATGGGATCATACATGACTCTGCACTACTTTTGGCCCTTTATCAAGGGGAGCACGAATGTCGGAATGATCTAATGGCAGCAGGAAGGACGATATTAGTTGTAGCTTCACAAAAAGGCACGATCTCAAAAAAGCAGGATCGGAGAGACATCCCTGCGGCGGCAGGACCTCCGAGAAAATAGAGTCTACTCGAAAAGTTTCGGGACTTAAGAGCCTTTCCCAACTTTTGTATCTTAGCTATTTCTGGGTCATCCGCTTGGCGGGACAGTGCATCTCGGTGGTCCACCTCATCCCGACGGTAGTAGAAGGTAATATGGTAACCCCCCTCCTGCAGGCAGAGCGGATAGAAATCTGGTAGAGGGTAAATCTGTTCTTTAAACTAAGAGTTAATCTACCCTTAATAAGTTTATCCTTATCAGCGGCAGATGATTCAGTTACTTCCTTGAGTTCATCTTTAAGGGAGCGAAGATATCACTCTTGATTATCACATATTCTTTGTAAATTACTCAATTGTTGCGAAGAAATCACCATCAAGCTTGAAAATCTATGTTTCTCTTGGGATAAAGTTCTATTTTCATCTGATAAAGATTTTATCGCCAAGTTAGACTTGATTAACAAATATGAGAGACGAGTAACCTCGTTACTTAATAAATTTTGACTTTGCGATAGTTGATTATTCTCATTAGTAAGATTATCTATTTGATCGGTCGAATATGTGTAGAGATTATCTAATCTATTATACTGGTTCATCCAAGAATCTCTTTCAACACGAGCTTCTTCAGCAATAGATTCAAATTTAAGTCTTTCCATAAAACGAGTCTGATTTGAAACTAATATATGAACCAAGAATTTAAGAAGGAGACTTGAGTATAGAGGATATGAAAGCAAAACAGAAAAACAAAAGGGTAGAGGCAAGAAAATTGTACCTTTCAGCTCGTCATTTTTTCTGCGAAGGTTCTCGTAATTAAGAGAAGAGTTGCAAAGCATATGGTTCAGAGTATCACATTCAGAAATTTTGACTTGAAGGCTTTTTCTTAGAGCTTCAACTTCATTTTCTACAGATGCTCGTGAAGCAGTACTATCAGAGCCAAAATATTTGAGTAATGTCTCACAAACTTCATATTGGAGAGAGTCAGTAGAAGATTTTCTAGCATCGTCTAAAATGTTAGATAAAATTTTAAAAGCAACATCAACTCCTGCTAAAGTTTCATTTGATGGAGAAAGAGATGCAGATGGTGAAGTAGTAACGAGGACAAGTTGATGATTTGAGTCATTTGCGATGGTTGTATTATCAGAAGGAGGAGTATTGGGAAAAACAACAGTTGAAGGCAATAAAGGGCTAGAAGGAGTTTCAGTCACAGCAATTTCAGGAGCTTGATTTGTCAAAGAATCAAAAGAAATAGAGGTGTTGGCAGCGATATTCTCGCATATAAAAGAAAGAGGATCCAATCGCGAGGGTGTGGGACTAACTCTCGCAGTTGTTAACGTGGGGATGATGAAATCATCCTCAAGAGCTTTAAATTGACGAGGTCTTTTGGGGGGATTAGCGATGTTCTCGACATTCTGCGAATAATAACTTAGATAAGAAACAGAGGCAACAATATTGTTATTAAGAAATAGGATGTGTTTCTTACCACCTTATCATTCACAGAACTTCTCTTCTTCTTATCAGTTGGCCTTTTGTGAGCATTAGGGTTTTGAATTGAGGATTGGGTGTTAGGGATAGTTCCACTTAAGAGAAGAGATAATACGAGAGTTATGAAGGATCAAATAGAGAAGATCGAAGAATATGAGTAAAAATTGAATCAAATAAAGATTATAATCAAAAAACATACCTTGATGACTCCATTAGAACAGTAGCAGGAGAATATGTAGAAGAAGAAAAGTTGCAGACGGAAGACAAAATAAACAGATGAAGAAGATAGAGAAATAAAAGAAGAAAATTAGTTTTGAAGTCTAGCTCTACCTTTTATAGGAAAAATGGAATGACCTGTTGAGTAGAGACGTGTCAGTAAAAAGATGAATTTACAACACGTGTAGGCGGTTAAGCTAAATTAACGGATCAATGTCGAGAAGAAAATATGGAAAGAAAAGAGGCTGTGAGCACTTTGAAAAATTGAAGATTCTCATATCCTCTCCACTTTGCGAAGAAGACATGAGAAGAGGCAAGATGTAGGACCAGAATATCGCTACAATACTTCTCTGCGAGATTAACAACGCTTCCCAGTGAGCATCACCGCACGCTTTTTAACAACACTTTGCGAATGTCACAAAAGCAGTCAAAAGAGTAACGTAATAGCTGACGATTGAAGAAAACATAAGAAAAGCATATATGTCCCGCGATGGTTACAAAGCTTACGAGAAAGAACATTATAACTATCGTTGTACAATCGCAGAACAAATCCGAAATAAGAGGAAAACTTAGTTGTCATTCATTATGTAACTACCCTATAAATAGAGACCCAATATGTCCAGAAAAGGATGATGTATTTTTGAGAGTTGAGAAAGTCTTGAGGAGAGAGAAACTTCAAGAGAAAAGTTGTATTCTTGAATTCTTACATTTCCTGTAAACATTTCTGAAAATCAAATAATAAAGTGTCGTTCTTAATCTTCAAATTTGAGTTAGTTATTACAAATTCTTAACAAGGGTGTAGTGTAGGATTTCCTGTAACTACAATCTTAAATTTTTCTTATGGCTTGTTGCCTCTGTAATTGTCACGCGATAATATGACATGCCTAAATGTTCTTGCAAACACAAAGCCCCATGACATTTCCGTCTTAAGACACTTATAATCTCCCTAATGGAGGGTGCCGCCTTTAATCCCCCCTGGTTGCCCCTTCAAGGAGGGCATATCGGCCATACAATACTAGATCCTCCCATCCGGTCTTAACAACAACCAGTTGTTTTCGCAGCCTCTTATCCTTTATGCCTATATGGCTTATAGTTACGAGACTGTAACCTAGGTGGGGTTTTCTTGAGGCCGAGTGCATCATAGCTAAGACTTACCAAGAATGGACAGGGTAGGTTCGTCTATCTCGGTCATCCTTGGCTCAACCGTGTACCTCGGTGCCTTGGTCATACTTTGCACCCCTTAGAAGAGACCCTCGGTCGTCCAACCAGGGTATAACCTTATATAGTTGGAAATCCAAAGTATCTCTCCTGGATAGGTATCTCAAAGAGATGGCAGTCTCCGTGTCTTAGGTTCCAGCAACGGTATAACCTTATCCCTGAGCCACGCAAAGATATACCCCCTAATATGACATACTTTATGTCTTACATTTGCCTCTTGGGAAATTGTATTCGCGAACTAGGGTGTACGCCATAAAGGTTCGTCCCGTTCTTTGTTTCTTTTGCGTATATAGCAATCTTTCATTCTTTATGTAATCTTGAATAATCTTGCGAATAAACTCGCAGCTATAAAAATTTGTTTTGCCCATTTCTTCTTTGTTTCATTAAAAATTTGTTACTGATAATATCTTTTTGAATATAATCTATTCCATGGTCTACCAAGTCTTTGACCAACATCTCTGCCTTCTGGGTCCGTCAACCTGTATGCCCCTGTTCCAACTATCTCTTTAATGATATACGGTCCATCCCATTTTCTCGCCAACTTTCACCACGTTCTCGCTGGTACTCTGGTGTTTCTCGCAGAACTAAATTGCCTGGTTGAAACTCACATTTTTTGACTCGCTTGTTATATTCGCGAGCCAACCTTCGCTGATAATTTTCCATATGTTGTAATACTTTTTCTCTCTTCTCTTTTAATCCATCAAGTTCTCTTAGAATCATGCTAGCATTAAGATTCTTCTCCCAAACCTCTCTTTTTGTTATAGGAATAGCAACTTCTGTTGGTAGTACTGCTTCAACACCATATGTTAAACAAAAAGGTGACATCCCAGTTTCCTTTCTCCTTGTTGTGTTGTAAGCCCAGACTGCATTATGTACCTGTTCACACCATGCTCTATGGTACCCTTCTAATTTCTTTTTTAAAATGTCTGCGATTATCTTATTAGTTGCTTCAGCCTGACCATTAGCTTGTGGGTATAAAGGAGTAGATTTTCCACATCTTATCTTAAATGCATTGAGTAGCAACTCTATTTTTTGTCCTTCAAATTATTTTCCATTATCAGAAACCAACTGTGCTGGAATTCCAAATCTGCAGATGATATTTTCAAAGATGAATGTAAATATATCTTTATCGCGAATGTGTTGTACTGCTTTTACTTCTGCCCACTATGTGAAGTAATCTGTCGCGAGAATTAAGTATCTCTTCTTCCCTGAACCTGGCACAAAGGGTCCCACAATATCTAAGCCCCATTTTCCAAAAGGCCACACACTTTTTGAAGATGATAATGGTGCCCCCAGTGCATGTATCTTCATTCCATATCCCTGGCAATCTTCGCAACGCTTTGATAATTGTTTTGCATCTTCATGCACATACGACCAATAATAGACTTGCATTTTTGTTCTATAAGCCAAAGATCTCCCTCCGCTATGATTACCAGCATCTCCGCTATACAACATTTTTAACACTTTTTCTCCTTCTTCCCGTGTCAAACATCTAAGTAATGGCCCATTAAAAGATTTTCGAAACAATACTCCATCCCTTAATTCATAATTTGTTGCACGGCTCTTTAATTTGTGCGCCTCCAATCTATTTCTTGGTGTTTCACTTGTCGCCAAGTATGCATGAAGTTTTGCTCTCCAATCTGCAATAATGTCGCTGGCTGGTTCTTATGCGTCATTTTCTATTATCATTACATCCACCTTTTCTTCTTCTTATTTATTAATTGAAGGTGATACAAGCGTCTGAATTCTTATGTATCTCGCAGCTGGGTTTGTCATCATACTTGATATGAACGCAAAAGCATCTGCGAGTCTGTTATCTTTTCTTGATATATGTCTCCATTTTATTTTTGGAATTCTCGCAGACAATTCTTTAACAAGTTTCTTGTATTTCTTCAGAGATGGTTCATTTGTTGTGTATTCACCTTTTATCTGGAGAATAACTAATTGCGAGTCACTGGTAATCCTTGCATTCTCCAACTTCATCTCTACGACGAACTTTAGAGCATGCACCACAGCTTCATATTTTGTCTCATTATTAGTGGATGTGAATTCTAAATGAATTGAAAAAGCCATTTTTTCTTCTTCTGGCGAGATAAAGACCACTCCAATTCCATTTCCTTCCCAATTTGATTATCCATCCACCAATATTTCTCACATGTTGGGTTCCTTTAATAGATCTTTTGGATCCCCATGTTCTTCTTCTATGTCCATCATTTCTTCCATAGCTTCATCGTCTTCTAGAGGAAATTCTGCTAAAAAATCTGCTACAACATGTGATTTTGGCGAGGATAGGATTTCATATTTGATTTCAAAGTGCCCTACTTGTGCATTCCATCTCTCAACTCTGCCTGATCTTTTTGAGTTCTTCATTACTGATTCAATGGGCACCTTTGTTAATACCTTTACTTTATGTGCCTGAAAATATATGCGAAGTTTAAAGGTTGCATAAACCAATGCCAGAATTAGCTTCTCAATTTTTGAATAATTTCTCTCTGCAGAATTAAACATTTTGCTGATGTAATAAATTGGTTTTTCTACCCCTGCATCTATTCGCAGTAATACTGCGCTTAATGCGTGCGATGTTGTCGCAAGATAAATCAATAATTCTTCTCCCAGCTCCGCTTTCTATAAAATAGATATGTTCATTAGATATTCTTTAACTCCTTGAAAAGCCTTCTCACATTCATCTGTCCACTTGAATTTTGTACCCTTCCTGAGTATATTGAAGAAATGCTTGCATTTATCTGAAGATCGCGAGATAAATCTTCCTAGCAAGGCTAAGAGCCCATTTAAATTCTGTACATCTTTCACTGTTGTTGGCGTTGGCATATCGCGAATTTCTTGTACTTTCTCTGGATCAACTTGAATTCCTTCTTTTGATACAATATAACCTAAAAATTTCCCTGACGCTACTCCAAAAATGCATTTCTCAGGATTCACCTTAATGTTAAAGAGTCGCATTTGATCAAAAATCTCCTTCAAATCTTGCACATGGTTCTTAGCTTCTTTACTCTTTATTAACATGTCATTTACATACACCTCTAATGTTTTGTGTATCCACTTTGTGAACACCTTCTCCACCATTCTTTGATACGTTGCACCAGCATTTCGTAACCCAAAAGGAATTTTTGTGTAACAATATAATCCTCTTGGAGCAAAAAATGCGGTGTGCTCTTGATCTTCTTCAGCGAGAGGAATCTAGTTATAACCTTTATACCCATCTAATGAAGATATTATATCATTTCATGCTGCCGATTCATCCATTTGAGGAATATCTGGTAATGGAAAACTATCTTTAGGGAAATCTTTGTTTAAGTCAGTAAAGTCTATACAAATTCTGATCCCCTTATTTTTCTTTGGAACCACTACCATATTTGCGATCCATTCCGGGTATTTTGCTTGTCTTATAATTCTAGCATCAAGTATTTTCTGTAACTCTTCTTCTATTTTTGAGTGATAAGTTGCTGCGATTTTCCTTATCCTTTACTTGAATGGTCTGACATCTTTGATAATTTCTAACTTATGACATGCAACTTATGGATCTATTCCAGGCATCTCATCCATACTCCACGCGAAAATATCCTTATACTCTCGCAAGAGATTTATGGTTTGTTCTTCTTCATCTACACCCATTTTAGTTCCAATTTTCAGCATTTTAGGTTCTTCTTCACTTCCAACATTTACTTACTATGTTGGTTCTGCTGCGGTGTAGCTGGCCTCAGGTTCTCCCATTGGTGTTGGTGTTTCCATGACTCTCGCGGGCTCATCATCTTCTTGAGAGATCTCGCTGGGTATTCCTTTTCCTTCTCTTGCTCTTATCATGTAAACTTTAAATTCTTCTTCATTCTTTGCCTCCTTTGCCAATTTTCTGCGAGCTTTTCGCAGTTATGGACGCTCTTCATAATTTCTCACTTCAATTCGATAACACAGCTTCGCAATATCAGTATCCCATCTAATTTCTCCAATTCCACTAGGCATAGGAAATTTGATGCATTGATGTAATGTTGATGCTACAGCCTTGATTGCATGTATCCATGGTCTCCCCAATATCATGTTATATGGTGCCTCCACATCCACCACACATAATGTTACTTGTGTTTCAATCTCTCCTAGCGGAATTCGTATATTATTTCTCCTTTAGGTTTTGTTATAGATTTTCCAAAACCATGAATGTGATAATTTGAACAAGACATCTCTTCATCCTTATATCCCATTTTATTAAATATATGATAGAATATAATATCTACAAAACTTCCTGCGTCCACCAAAGTTCTATTCACGGCCCATTCTTCTGCAGATCTTGTTGGTTTTTCCTTCTTCACTCGCATAGTAGATACCGTGATTACCAATGGGGATGTATGATCCAAATTTTCTTTTGGTATTTCTGCTGCTGTGAATGCGATTTCCTGCTTTTCCCAATCCTTCAGAGGTGATATTTTCTCCACCGTTATAATTCTTTTTCCTTCAAAATCTCGTTTATGAATCCTTCCTATAATATTTTCATGGAATTGGTTGATCATTGTTTTTGTTATCGTATTGCACTCCAACTTCCTGTAATCCTTCTTTGCTTCAATTATTTTTTCTTCAATTGTTTCACCAATTTGTTCAATCATCTTATTAACTCGAATATTGATCTTTAATCTTGCTCTTTCCTATAATTTTCAACTTTCAATCCCTGTTTCGGGCGCCAAAATATAGTTGCAGGAAATCCTACACTACACCCTTGATAAGAATTTACTGTAATTAAGACATATTTGAAGATTAAAAACAACACTTTATTATTTGTTCTCAGAAATGTTTACAAGAAATGGAAGAAATCAAGAATACAACCGCTCTCTTGAATTTTCTCTCTCCTCAAGATTTTCTCAACACTCAAAAATATATCATCATCTTTCTAAATCTACTGGGTCTCTTTATATAAGATAGTTACATAGTGGATAACAGCTAATCTGTCCTTTAATTTTGGATCTGACTTGCGATATTATCGCAGTAGTTATAATATCCATTCTCACAAGCGTTATAACCATCGCAGGATAATCACGCTCTTCCCGTGTTTCTTCATTCGTCAACTATTACGTCATTCTTCAAATCATTTTGTGACAATCGCGAAGTGTTGTTGAAGAACTCGCGGTGATGTTCGTAGAAGTGTTGTTAATCTCGCAAGAATAATATCATGGCGACATTCTGGTCCTACATCCTATACAACGTGTCAAAATTTCATAACAGTCCGATGAACGAGCAAAGAGATGTGACCAAAACATCAAGCAACATACCACCTGAAAAAGTTCTGAAAGTCTCTTGGAAGTTTACTATTTCACATTTTTCAGGCCCTAAACGCGCTCAAAACTTAAAAAGCTTCTTTAGAAAATCTTGGAAATTTCCTGGGCATGAGTGCATATGCGGATCATGGAAATCCGACTCCATACGAAGGTTTTATGGCGTTTTTGGTAAAATACTGGGTTCTGAATTTTATGACAGCGAAATTCGACCAAGTTTTTCGTATATACACATGAATTCTCATCCATTCACTCACAAATCAGCAATGTTATACTTCTATGAAAAGGTTACGATATATATACTTACTTGGGTTTTTTTTGAAGTGCTCGAAGGATTAGGATCACCTATGCCAACATCAAGAGACTCATCACTTTCGTTCGGTTCCAAATCTTTGGAATTTCCTTCATTTCTATTCCCGGAGGAAGATCGAATATCAGCACACTCCACATCCATGGCAACATCCTCCTGGACATATTTTCAAATAATTAGCATTTTTCACATGAAGAATTTGCGTCTAATTACAAAGGAGATTACTCACGACATCTTCTTCTTCAACGCTCAGATCAGAAGTTGTCTTCCCAGCAGCAGAGAATTGAAGACCATCAATACCAGATAGAGCAAAGTTCTATAACCAAGTAACAAATATTGATTTTATGATCCTGGTAATACGGATAGAATAAGTCACAGCGGAAAAATATTGACAGCTCACCAGAAATACGGCTGGGGACTTTATGGTGTTAGGAAACAACTTGCAATTCTTACTCCTGCCTTCTCCAGCATGAACGATTGTTTCCGCTTCTACGAAATTCATTTCAATTCGAGGCAATTATATGAGTAATATGAAGAATATGCAAAAGATACGTACCGGTGAACTTCCTGGAGATGTCTTTCGCTTTTCACCGCCAGAAATATGCCTCAATATTGGACGAGAGGCGCTCATCTCAGCAGAAGGAGGCTCTTTCATTAAAGGTTGGGAAACCATCACGTAATTATGCAAGCGTTCAAGCTGCTGATCCCAAAAGTCTATATAACCTGGAGTCACATATGTGATTCGTTCAGTACAAGGGAACCAATAGGAGCTTCCTTCAATATATGTATGATCCAAAGAGGTCTTCAACAATTACACTGGTGGTTTTCTCCTCCGAAAAGTTGGTACGCATTGATTCATGCCTATTTAACGGGCGGCTCTGTCAATGTTGTACTTCTCCGCCGAAAAGTATCCATATGTTGCTGACATCAGATGACCAGAAGTGCAACTCAGTATAAAAGATCTCTCTCCATCGTTCAAATCAGCACCGGATTTCAGATACTTGCTTTCTCTAGCATTGAAAGTTATCAATTAAGAAACGTGAGGAGGAGCACCCAAGGACGGAAGTTGAACTCAGACTCATCATCTAATACGTCAACAAAGCGTGTCTTGGTCTGGATTTTCTTGGTAGACCAACGCATAATCCTAGTGTTGTATTTCTCGGGAAAAATATGTCGAGAATCAGAAGTGTTCATACCTTGCAAGATTCTACGAGGAATAGGTGCATAATTCTCAAAACGTTCCCACATCAGATCTTGGATAAACATCATATTGGCGTAGCATTTAATCTTCATAAAGCTATTCGAAACACTGGAGTCTATAACCAAGGAGTACAGGTTATAAAATCATAGACATATTTTTCATAATGAGAACATTCACACAACTGAACTATGAAATTTACAACAATACATTATTTCATCATAAATAAATTGTCTAGTTTCAAAGGTTACTCAAAACCCACGTCTTGATTTTACAAAACAATAATTAGTGTAATTTGTTCACATAAATTTTCAAAAATTTATTTAATGAGAAAAAATTCATGTGAATCAAATATGTCATCATGTTTCACATAATATGTCATGGTTGCATATATTTAAAAAAAAAATCTATATTTTCCTTCGTATTAGTGTTTCCTTAAAAAACGAAGGTTTATACTAGTTTTGTGAAAGCTCACATCTCTTGTGATAAAATACTAGTTCTCATGAAAGCTCATAAACAAAGTTTTATCACTGGATACAAGTTTATATATATAAAGAAAAATCTACTTTTCCTCGAATGAGCATTATTCTCAAAAACGGGGTTTATTTCGGTTTTGTGAAAGCTCACATCTCTTAACATAAAATTTTGTTTCCCATTAAATCTCATAAATTTTTTTTTATCACTGGACACATGTCTATTTTCAAAGAAAAGCATCTCTCAAATTAGGGATTGTTGCTAGTTTCCTAAACTAACGATCGAACGAACATGCGTTTAATAAATAAGGGTTTTTATACAAAAATCATGCTAATATATACACATGTATAGAATTTCACCATGAACAACTCATGAAATCAGAAAGCTTTTGAATATTTTTTTTACCTGGTCGGAGTTGGCTGGAATTCGGCCGGACGGTGGTTGATGGCGTCGGTGATCAGCAACTCCGGCATATTTTCTTCTCTTGATGCTCAGACGTGAAGGGAAGGGAAGATGATGATGGTGGTTGGTCATTGGAGGAAATAAAAAACAACATCAAAGGGATTAATTCCCTTTTATACCTAATTTTATTTCGAAAACCTAATTCCTTAAGGATTTCCTTTTTGGGCCCGGCCCGTGAATCCTAAACCGACCAAGGTTCCACCATCGAATTAGCGGTTCTACACCAATTTATGTTCACTGGATGATGCTATGTTATGCCACGGGGGTTTCGCTCAGACCATGGTTTGCTCATTTAATCGGAATCCGATAATATCTTATCTTATGACTAAGTTCAATTACTTATTTCTGTTTATACCTGGAAAATCACCATTCAATGCTGACTGAGGAACATGACTATTCCTCACTAAGTAGGGGACTCAATGTAGATGGTGGATTTTTCTCAAAGGGTAAAATTATAAAACTATACTCCAGATTCGGCAACCGGATGAGTATTGAGGCACATGTCTCTCATTTGAAGCATGAAAGATCATGCCATAAATCTCTGATTGAGAAGGTTGACTCTCAGAGCGCGTGTAGATATGTAGTCTCTCAGCTGAGACCACGACACATCTCATGAATACTGAGCAATTTCAGTAATTACTCCGGATTCGGCAATCGGATGAGTATTGAGACTCATGTCTCTAAGCACGAAAGCTCATGCCATAAACCTCTGATGGAGAAAGTTTCTCAGAGAAGATGCAGATGTGTAGTCTCCCAGTTGAGACCACGGAACATCTCATACTGTATAGAATCAAAAGATTGGGCGGCTCCTAGATAGCATGCCTTCTAGTATAGAGCGATAACGTATTCGGGATGCAACCAGGTTTTCCACGACTATACAAGAGGAATATGACACTCCAGCAAGTTCATATTGCTCAACCCTTAGATGATTACTGTTCCTCGACAGGAAGCCCTTCTAGTATAGAGCCATCAATTAAAAATCTTAAATCGTCTGAATATCCAGTAATATTCTACGAGCCAACGTCTGAATATCCAGCAATATTCTACGAATCATCCAAAGAATATTCCACGATTCTCCGTTATATTTCGTCACTTCAATTTGTGGTTATTCCCTGAGAATTCCACTGGTTAGTGATAAATATTCAACAAAAATAGGCATCTGAACATCGAATAAGCCCTGGAAAAAATGGTGCAAGTGTACTTAACAAATGATGCCTGAGACCAAAGCATTTTTGGGTGCGCAAAGGAGTATTTCAAAAAATACGAATGAACGATGAATCTATGCATATCATAGCTCTAACACGAGGAAATACCAGCATGTGTCTTGTCCATCCTGAAAACTTCTCTAGGTGACGTCAAGAAAGATTGAATTCAATCATTGAAGCCTGAAAGAGTCCTTGTTCAAGACAGAACCGAATAGCAGCACGAGGAGTCACCAGTTTCTTTTGAACGACAGTCCTGGGATTAATCAAAAGACGATATACTGAAGACTTGAGACGATTTTCAGCTTCCTGAACCTCAAAGAATACATCATCTATGTTCGGTACATTCTTGATTTCAGGTGTTTCGTCTTCTTCTTCACCAACAGAAGTCTCACCCGTGCACGTTTCCTCTTTGGAAATGTCGTCATCTACGTACATTTTATCTCTGGAGGAATCATTAGCTAGGGAACCAGACATCCTTGAAAAGTAGCTGAAAATTCACAAAACGTTTTGCTTCAGTCGCTTAAATGCAAGCCTCAATAAGATGATGGAATCATGCAAATGTAAATGCCACTGTCTACAAAAATGGTAACTCTTAACTCTTACCTCTTTACAATTCCACTAAAAATAGTGATTGTGTTGCAAGAGTTAACACAAAATTAGTTCGTTCCTTGAAACCTGCAGTAACGAACGAGACTTCATTAGTTCATGAAAAATGATTTTCTCATAAAATCATAGACATAATTTTCATAATGTGAACATTCACACAACTGACCTATGAAATTTACAACAAGACATTATTTCATCATAAATAAATTGTCTAGTTTCGAAGGTTACTCAAAACCCACGTCTTGATTTTACAAAACAATAATTAGTGTAATTTGTTCACATAAATTTTCAAAAATTTATTTAATGAGAACAAATTCATGTGAATCAAATATGTCATCATGTTTCACATAATATGTCATGGTTGCATATATTTAAAAAAAAAATCTATATTTTCCTTCGTATTAGTGTTTCCTTAAAAAACGAAGGTTTATACTAGTTTTGTGAAAGCTCACATCTCTTGTGATAAAATACTAGTTCTCATGAAAGCTCATAAACAAAGTTTTATCACTGGATACAAGTTTATATATATAAAGAAAAATCTACTTTTCCTCGAATGAGCATTATTCTCAAAAACGGGGTTTATTTCGGTTTTGTGAAAGCTCACATCTCTTAACATAAAATTTTGTTTCCCATTAAATCTCATAAATTTTTTTTTATCACTGGACACATGTCTATTTTCAAAGAAAAGCATCTCTCAAATTAGGGATTGTTGCTAGTTTCCTAAACTAACGATCGAACGAACATGCGTTTAATAAATAAGGGTTTTTATACAAAAATCATGCTAATATATACACATGTATAGAATTTCACCATGAACAACTCATGAAATCAGAAAGCTTTTGAATTTTTTTTTTACCTGGTCGGAGTTGGCTGGAATTCGGCCGGACGGTGGTTGATGGCGTCGGTGATCAGCAACTCCGGCATATTTTCTTCTCTTGATGCTCAGACGTGAAGGGAAGGGAAGATGATGATGGTGGTTGGTCATTGGAGGAAATAAAAAACAACATCAAAGGGATTAATTCCCTTTTATACCTAATTTTATTTCGAAAACCTAATTCCTTAAGGATTTCCTTTTTGGGCCCGGCCCGTGAATCCTAAACCGACCAAGGTTCCACCATCGAATTAGCGGTTCTACACCAATTTATGTTCACTGGATGATGCTATGTTATGCCACGGGGGTTTCGCTCAGACCATGGTTTTCTCATTTAATCGGAATCCGATAATATCTTATCTTATGACTAAGTTCAATTACTTATTTCTGTTTATACCTGGAAAATCACCATTCAATGCTGACTGGGGAACATGACTGTTCCTCACTAAGTAGGGGACTCAATGTAGATGGTGGATTTTTCTCAAAGGGTAAAATTATAAAACTATACTCCAGATTCGGCAACCGGATGAGTATTGAGGCACATGTCTCTCATTTGAAGCATGAAAGATCATGCCATAAATCTCTGATTGAGAAGGTTGACTCTCAGAGCGCGTGTAGATATGTAGTCTCTCAGCTGAGACCACGACACATCTCATGAATACTGAGCAATTTCAGTAATTACTCCGGATTCGGCAATCGGATGAGTATTGAGACTCATGTCTCTAAGCACGAAAGCTCATGCCATAAACCTCTGATGGAGAAAGTTTCTCAGAGAAGATGCAGATGTGTAGTCTCCCAGTTGAGACCACTGAACATCTCATACTGTATAGAATCAAAAGATTGGGCGGCTCCTAGATAGCATGCCTTCTAGTATAGAGCGATAACGTATTCGGGATGCAACCAGGTTTTCCACGACTATACAAGAGGAATATGACACTCCAGCAAGTTCATATTGCTCAACCCTTAGATGATTACTGTTCCTCGACAGGAAGCCCTTCTAGTATAGAGCCATCAATTAAAAATCTTAAATCGTCTGAATATCCAGTAATATTCTACGAGCCAACGTCTGAATATCCAGCAATATTCTACGAATCATCCAGCAATATTCCACGATTCTCCGTTATATTTCGTCACTTCAATTTGTGGTTATTCCCAGCAGAATTCCACTGGTTAGTGATAAATATTCAACAAAAATAGGCATCTGAACATCGAATAAGCCCTGGAAAAAATGGTGCAAGTGTACTTAACAAATGATGCACAGACCAGCATTTTTGGGTGCGCAAAGGAGTATTTCAAAAAATACGAATGAACGATGAATCTATGCATATCATAGCTCTAACACGAGGAAATCCCAGCATGTGTCTTGTCCATCCTGAAAACTTCTCTAGGTGACGTCAAGAAAGATTGAATTCAATCATTGAAGCCTGAAAGAGTCCTTGTTCAAGACAGAACCGAATAGCAGCACGAGGAGTCACCAGTTTCTTTTGAACGACAGTCCTGGGATTAATCAAAAGACGATATACTGAAGACTTGAGACGATTTTCAGCTTCCTGAACCTCAAAGAATACATCATCTATGTTCGGTACATTCTTGATTTCAGGTGTTTCGTCTTCTTCTTCACCAACAGAAGTCTCACCCGTGCACGTTTCCTCTTTGGAAATGTCGTCATCTACGTACATTTTATCTCTGGAGGAATCATTAGCTAGGGAACCAGACATCCTTGAAAAGTAGCTGAAAATTCACAAAACGTTTTGCTTCAGTCGCTTAAATGCAAGCCTCAATAAGATGATGGAATCATGCAAATGTAAATGCCACTGTCTACAAAAATGGTAACTCTTAACTCTTACCTCTTTACAATTCCACTAAAAATAGTGATTGTGTTGCAAGAGTTAACACAAAATTAGTTCGTTCCTTGAAACCTGCAGTAACGAACGAGACTTCATTAGTTCATGAAAAATGATTTTCTCATAAAATCATAGACATAATTTTCATAATGTGAACATTCACACAACTGACCTATGAAATTTACAACAAGACATTATTTCATCATAAATAAATTGTCTAGTTTCGAAGGTTACTCAAAACCCACGTCTTGATTTTACAAAACAATAATTAGTGTAATTTGTTCACATAAATTTTCAAAAATTTATTTAATGAGAACAAATTCATGTGAATCAAATATGTCATCATGTTTCACATAATATGTCATGGTTGCATATATTTAAAAAAAAAATCTATATTTTCCTTCGTATTAGTGTTTCCTTAAAAAACGAAGGTTTAGGCTAGTTTTGTGAAAGCTCACACCTCTTGTGATAAAATATTAGTTCTCATGAAAGCTTATAAACAAAGTTTTATCACTGGATACAAGTTTATATATATAGAGAAAAATTTACTTTTCCTCGGGGTTTATTTTGGTTTTGTGAAAGCTCACATCTCTTAACATAAAATTTTGTTTCCCATGAAATCTCATAAACAAAATTTTATCACTGGACACATGTCTATTTTCAAAGAAAAGCATCTCTCAAATTAGGGATTGTTGCTAGTTTCCTAAACTAACGATCGAACGAACATACGTTTAAAAAATAAGGGTTTTTCTACAAAAATCATGCTAATATATACACATGTATAGAATTTCACCATGAACAACTCATGAAATCAGAAATCTTTTGATTTTTTTTTTTACCTGGTCGGAGTTGGCTGGAATTCGGTCAGACGGTGGTTGATGGCGTCGGTGATCAACAACTCCGGCATATTTTCTTCTCCTGATGCTCGGACGTGAAGGGAAGGGGAGATGATGATGGTGGTCGTTCATTGGAGGAAATAAAAAAAAACAACAAAGGGATTAATTCCCTTTTATACCTAATTTTATTTCGAAAACCTAATTCCTTAAGGATTTCCTTTTTGGGCCCGGCCCGTGAATCCTGAACCGACCAAGGTTCCACCATCGAATTAGCGGTTCTACACCAATTTATGTTCACTGGATGATGCTCTATTATGCCACTGGGGTTTCGCTCAGACCATGGTTTGCTCATTTAATCGGAATCCGGTAATATCTTATCTTATGACTAAGTTCAATTACTTATTTTTGTTTATACCTGGAAAATCACCATTCAATGCTGACTGAGGAACATGACTGTTCCTCACTAAGTAGGGGACTCAATGTAGATGGTGGGTTTTCGACAAAGGGTAAAATTATAAAACTATACTCCAGATTCGGCAACCGGATGAGTATTGAGGCACATGTCTCTCATTTGAAGCATGAAAGATCATGCCATAAATCTATGATTGAGAAGGATGTCTCTCAGAGTGCGTGTAGATATGTAGTCTCTCAGCTGAGACCACGACACATCTCATGAATACTGAGCAATTTCAGTAATTACTCCGGATTCGGCAATCGGATGAGTATTGAGACTCATGCCTCTAAGAACGAAAGCTCATGCCATAAACCTCTGATGGAGAAAGTTTCTCAGAGAAGATGCAGATGTGTAGTCTCCCAGCTGAGACCACGGAACATCTCATACTGTATAGAATCGAAAGATTGGGCGGCTCCTAGATAGCATGCCTGCTAGTATAGAGCGACAACGTATTCGGGATGCAACCAGGTTTTCCCTAACTATACAAGAGGAATATGACACTCCAGCAAGTTCATATTGCTCAACCCTTAGATGATTACTGTTCCTAGACAAGAAGCCCTTCTAGTATAGAGCCATCAATTAATTATCTTAAATCATCTGAATATCCAGTAATATTCTACGAGCTATCGTCTGAATATCCAGCAATATTCTACGAATCATCTAGCAATATTCCACGATTCTCCATTATATTTCGTCACTTTAATTCGTGGTTCTTCCCAGCAGAATTCCACGGGTTAGTGATAAATATTCAACAAAAATAGGCATCTGAACATCGAATAAGCCCTGGCAAAAATAGTGCAAGTGTACTTAACAAATAATGCACAGACCAGCATTTTTGGGTGCGCAAACGAGCATTTCAAAAAATACGAATGAACGATGAATCGATGCACAGCATAGCTCTAACACGAGGAAATCCCAGCATGTGTCTTGTCCATCCAGAAAACTTCTCTAAGGGTCTGTCATGTACCTGAGTACGATGACAAGGTTGGAGTGATAATTTGAGGATAAACCTCTCTTAATTCTCACGAATCAAGCCTATTGGTTCCGAAGAACACAACCTAAAATCGAATAAACGATTCAATTGATTATAATTTTGCTTACCATTCTCATTACAGACTCTGACTCTTATAGCTAGGGTCTTTCCCAGATAGATCTAACGATCCTAAGCTTCACATATGGTTACATCCCTACCATCAATTACAACTACTACTAGTTACCACTCCTAACTATACGAAATACCATTATTATTACTAAAGACATACACAAATAAGATATGGACACTCCTCTCTAATACCGGGTACATGACATTCCCTTCCCCTTCAAAATATCCTTGTCCTTAAGGATGAGGGTTAAATGGACCACTACTAAAATTGGAGAGTCGCGCATTATAACAGCAGTCCCGCAATGCCACTGAAAATCCATGTGAGGCCTATAAACACCTGCATAACAAGCCCAACCGTCCTCATCCTTGCATACTAGCTGGATTGCTGAAAGATATGGGCACTCCCCCAGACGGAAAAGAGAATGAAACACACTAGTATTTCGTGTTTCAAAGTAAATTGGCCCCAAGACCGAAATACTTAATTCCGTGTATGCATTAACAGAACCACCAGCAAATTCAGTCTTGACTTTAGATACTATGGGAGGAAGCAGCTGTTGCACGACTTCGGCAGACTCCAGAATTAAATAGTGAACAGACTTGTTGGAAACTTGAGTATAAAAGTGATAGCAGAAGTCTCGGTAAGAAGTGAACTTGGAGTAGACCCTTTTTGAGATTTGTGCAGACAAAATACCAACACAAGGATGAGTTCCCACATTTTGGGTCTCTGTAAAGAACCCATTGATTTCTCATCTAGTGGAGATCAACAACTGGAATGGGGTAGTTGCGTCAACAGTTAGGACATGGATTCCAATTCGCAGAAAACTTCACATAAATGTTTCATGTCTTTGATCAACCCATTTTTGTGCCTTCTCAACCTCAGAATCTTGGAGGACCAAAATGACAGCTGAACTCAAGGCTGCAATATCCCATTGAAGCATTGTACCTAAAAGTTCAAAGTTCCGGAGTACAATCGAATGGACAGCACCAAAACTCGTGTTATGGAAACTCCTTAAACTTGGCAGACACATATTTCTCATCGAAGGAGTTGCGACAATTTGACTATGGGTCACAGCTTCGCGGAATAAGGTGCTCTTAGAATGTATGTCGAGGCACACCACAGAGATAAATAATTATTTACCCAATTAACTTTTCTCACATTCCACAACCCAAGTGGAACAAATTTGAATTTCCACCTCAAGAACTCGAACTGTAACAGCACGACTAGAATCTGAATTAGGTTGAGTAAGACTTGAGTTTCCATCAGCCATATGATAATTGAAATAGTCGGATTCACATTTTTAACACTCCTTAGACCAGTATAGTACGATTTGTATTTCCATCTCAAAAAATCCATTAACTTTGACATAATGAGAATGACAGTAAGCAGAGGTTGTATTATCTTCATCCTCTCATAGTACTCGAACTTGGTATAGCCTGTCATTGTGCGCCATACTACATACAACCATTGTTTACAGCTACAAGGGTTATGTTTAGAAAAATACAAGGAGCGAGTACCATCCATAGCAGAGTGAAGATACACCTGAATAATTTTCCACCAAGCGGTAAGATTTCCAGAGGTCACAGGTGTAGGTGATAAGGATAGTAAGAAGGGACTAATCCTTGGGTGATAAAAGTAATGAGTTCGCACACTTGTGAAAACCGAGAAAAGAAGCACCAGCAAATAGTTAAACCCCTTCAAAAGAACTTGTTGCTCAAGAGTTTCATCTTCACAACCAGAAGCTATCCTTAATAACTTAACTAAGAACAATTCTGAGCAGTAGGAAAGTGTACATTCCTTTCATCACCATTCAAAATCCTCACTACCCTACTCTTAAGTTGTAACAATAAGTGCTTCCCACCCAGCTAGTAGAGACAGAAAATCCCAATAATGCCATGAAAAACAACATACAACCACAATCATTACCTCGCTGCAACATTTTTTTAAACCACTTGCCAGCCTCATGACTGTCACCATTGTATGCATCCATCAAAGTTGATCCAATAAGAACAGCCACCCAAGAAGTATTTGTATCAACACAAAATTCATAAGTATCAGTAAAATAAAAAGAAAAATTCCCTTTAGCACTATCTAACACCTTGCCACGATCGTATATCCAGTGAGCAGAATTCATGAATATTAAGAGACATTCATTTACTATTAACTTGTAATTCACTTTACCCCGCTTAGGCTGCAAGAGAAAATAATTTTCGCCAATAATCGAACTCCCAGTTACACCTTCAGGCATTTTATTAAGCAATATCCAAGGAGTACTAAAAACATCATCATCTGATATACAACCAAATAAAGCACTAGACGACCCCATTGTAAGAGCAAGCACCTGAACAATTTCTTCAATGGGTTTAACCATTAAAATCGTACAGATATGAGGTACCAATGAACCGGAAACAACTATATCAAAACCCAATTCATAGTCACCACCAGCAAGGTAAGAGATATTTTTCCACGATCGAATATAACATGGGAAGAATTTAGAATAATAGAAAAACGCTCACCCAGTACTGGATTGTAAAAATTCAGGATCTCTTTACCAGGAACGTTTCTGATTTGAAAAGTATCCTTCAAAATACTCCAATTAGGGAATTTGTTTTGTTGATGTGAGTCTTGAACTGTTGAATTCTCATTTTCTTCAAAGAAAAAAGGAGGAATCAACTTGCAATCGAGAGATTCATCTTCTTCTTCAGCAATTGAAATTGAGGATTTCCGAGTTGAATCACTTGCTGAATCTGAATCTGAATAGACAGGATTTGGTTCCTTGTGGTCAGCGATGTATTTCTTCATCGTCTTCATTTGTTGAACCACTGATTGGAGTAATGTAAGACTTTCTTCCGAATTCTCATCACAAAGCCTTCGCTCCATCGCTAGGATATCCTTTATTTCTCTGGACAAAAAATTCATCCATGTAGTTACCTGCTTAGGAAGTCGAATAAATACACCCTACAGCTTCTATGATACTGCATCTTGAAACCTTCCCAAACTATAAATCTTATGCGATAATAATTCAATTTCAGTGAATTCTATTGGATAAGACTCGTCCAAATCTGCAACCTCCATCGAAGAAACTAGCAGAATCGAAACGGCTCTAGATACCAATTGTCATGTACATGAGTACGATGACAAGGTTGGAGTGATAATTTGAGGATAAACCTCTCTTAATTCTCACGAATCAAGCCTATTGGTTCCGAAGAACACAACCTAAAATCGAATAAACGATTCAATTGATTATAATTTTGCTTACCATTCTCATTACAGACTCTGACTCTTATAGGTAGGGTCTTTCCCAGATAGATCTAACGATCCTAAGCTTCAAAAATGGTTACATCCCAACCATCAATTACAACTACTACTAGTTACCACTTCTAACTATAATAAATAACATTATTATTACTAAAGACATACACAAATAAGATATGGACACTCCCCTCCAATACCGGGTACATGACAAGGTTGTCAAGAAAGATTGAATTCAATCATTGAAGCCTGGAAGATTCCTCGTTCAAGACAGAACCGAATAGCAGCACGAGGAGTCACCAGTTTCTTTTGAACGACGGTCCTGGGATTAATCAAAATACGATATACTGATGACTTGAGACGATTTTCATCTTCCTGAACCTCAAAGAATACATCATCTATGTTCGGTACATTCTTGATTTCAGGTGTTTCGTCTTCTTTTTCACCAACAGAAGTCTCACCCGTGCACGTTTCCTCTTTGGAAATGTCGTCATCTACGTACATTTCGTATCTGGAGGAATCATTAGCTGGGGATCCAGACATCCTTGCAAAGCCGCTGAAAATTCACAAAATATTTTGCTTCAGTCGCTTAAATGCAAGCCTCAATAAGATGATGGAATCATGCAAATGGAAATGCCACTGTCTACAAAAATGGTAACTCTTAACTCTTACCTCTTTACAATTACACTAACAATAGTGATTGTGTTGCAAGAGTTAACACAAAATTAGTTCGTTCCTTGAAACATGCAGTAACGAACGAGACTTCATTAGTTCATGAAAAATGATTTTTTCATAAAATCATAGACATAATTTTCATAATGTGAACATTCACACAACTGACCTATGAAATTTACAACAAGACATTATTTCATCATAAATAAATTGTCTAGTTTCGAAGGTTACTCAAAACCCACGTCTTGATTTTACAAAATAATAATTAGTGTAATTTGTTCACATAAATTTTCAAAATTTTATTTAATGAGAAAAAATTCATGTGAATCAAATATGTCATCATGTTTCACATAATATGTCATGGTTGCATATTTTTTTTTTTTTAAATCTATATTTTCCTTCGTATTAGTGTTTCCATAAAAAACGAAGGTTTATGCTAGTTTTGTGAAAGCTCACACCTCTTGTGATAAAATATTAGTTCTCATGAAAGCTCATAAACAAAGTTTTATCACTAGATACAAGTTTATATATATAAAGAAAAATCTACTTTTCCTCGAATGAGCATTATTCTCTAAAACGGGGTTTTTTCGGTTTTTTGAAAGCTCACATCTCTTAACATAAAGTTTTGTTTCCCAAGAAATCTCATAAAAAAAAATTTATCACTGGACACATGTCTATTTTCAAAGAAAAGCATCTCAAATTAGGGATTGTTGCTAGTTTCCTAAACTAACGATCGAACGAACATACGTTTAATAAATAAGGGTTTTTCTACAAAACTCATGCTAATATATACACATGTATAGAATTTCACCATGAACAACTCATGAAATCATAAAGCTTTTGATTTTTTTTTTTTTACCTGGTCGAAGTTGGCTGGAATTTGGCCGGACGGTGGTTGATGGCGTCGGTGATCAGCAACTCCGGCATATTTTCTTCTCTTGATGCTCGGACGTGAAGGGAAGGGGAGATGATGATGGTGGTCGGTCATTGGAGGAAATAAAAAACAACAACAAAGGGATTAATTCCCTTTTATACCTATTTTTTTTCCAAAACCTAATTCCTTAAGGATTTCATTTTTGGGCCCGGCCCGTGAATCCTAAACCGACCAAGGTTCCACCATCGAATTAGCGGTTCTACACCAATTTATGTTCACTGGATGATGCTCTATTATGTCATTGGGGTTTCGCTCAGACCATGGTTTGCTCATTTAATCGGAATCCGGTAATATCTTATCTTATGACTAAGTTAAATTACTTATTTCTGTTTATACCTGGAAAATCACCATTCAATGCTGACTGAGGAACATGATTGTTCCTCACTAAGTAGGGGACTCAATGTAGATGGTGGATTTTCGACAAAGGGTAAAATTATAAAACTATACTCCAGATTCGGAAACCGGATGAGTATTGAGGCACATGTCTCTCATTTGAAGCATGAAAGATCATGCTATAAATCTCTGATTGAGAAGGCTGTCTCTCAGAGCGCGTGTAGATATGTAGTCTCTCAGCTGAGACCACGACACATCTCATGAATACTGAGGAATTTCAGTAATTACTCCGGATCCGGCAATCGGATGAGTATTGAGACTCATGTCTCTAAGCATGAAAGCTCATGCCATAAACCTCTGATGGAGTAAGTTTCTCAGAGAAGATGCAGATGTGTAGTCTCCCAGCTGAGACCACGGAACATCTCATACTGTATAGAATCGAAAGATTGGGGGCTCCTAGATAGCATGCCTGCTAGATAGAGCGACAACGTCTTCGGGATGTAACTAGGTTTTTCCTGACTATACAAGAGGAATATGACACTCTAGCAAGTTCATATTGCTCAACCCTCAGATGATTACTTCTCCTAGACAGGAAGCCCTTATAGTATAGAGCCATCAATTAATTATCTTAAATCATCTGAATATCCAGCAATATTCTACGATCCATCGTCTGAATATCCAGCAATATTCTATGAATCATCAATTAATCGCCTGAATATCCAGCAATATTCCACGATTCTCCGTTATATTTCGTCACTTCAATTCGTGGTTCTTCCCAGCAGAATTCCACGGGTTAGTGATAAATATTCAACAAAAACAGGCATCTGAACATCGAATAATCCCTGGAAAAAATGGTGCAAGTGTACTTAACAAATAATGCATAGACAGGCATTTTTGGGTGCGCAAACGAGCATTTCAAAAAATACGAATGAACGATGAATCTATGCAAAATAGGTAAGAAAAATAATAATAATAAAATATTAGCAAAGGCACCAGGGGACTGGGCTCATCAACCGGCCGGTCATGCTGTGACCAGTCCCGCGCTCAATTTTATATTTGATCATATTTTGCTATTTTTCCCTGATTGCATGAAAATTCTCTCGTTCGAGCAAATTTCCTTCGTTTTAAGGAAATCCTCTAATCTCATGATTTTATCAAAAATAATAAAATTAGGGAAGGGTGTTGCGGGACCGAGCATCAACTGGCCGGCCATGCCCTAGCCGTGGCGGTCCCATACCCCACGTCCCCATTATTTTATTATTTCCTCTTTAATTATGAAAATTCCTTAATTTCATGAATTTTCCCCAAAACCATGAAAATTACCTAATTTCATGAATTTTCTCTAAAAATATGAAAAATATGGTAGAATTGGGAAAAACCGTGGGACCTGTAGGATCGGAATATCGCAAGAAGGACACATCTGCGAAGTTTGATCAACAACACATTGCGAGCGTCGCATGATGATTTGAAGAATGACGTAACAGATGACGATGGCAGAAACATGAGAAAATTGTGATGACTCTGCGATATTTAGAATGTTTGCGAAGGTTAACAATAGAACTCTTGCGATAATATCGCAAGTCAGATCCGAAATTAAAGGACAGATTAGCTTTCATCCACTATGTAATTCCCTATATAAAGAGTCGAATAAGCGTAAAGAAGAGAGAGATATTTTTCGAGTATTGAGAAAGTCATTAGGAGAGAGAAAGTTTAAAGAGCGATTGTATTCTTGTTTTTTCCCATTGTAGTTGAAGGAATTCCTATACTACACCCCTCACAAGAATTCATAATAATCAACACATATTTGAAGATTAAGAACAACACTTTTATTGATTAATTCTCAGAAATATTACAAGAAATGAAAGAAATCAAGAATACAACCACTCTCTTAAACATTCTCTCTCCTCAAAACTTTCTCAATACTCTCAAATTGATCTCTCCTCTTCTGAGTCTACTAGTTCTCTTTATATAGGGTAGTTACATAGTGGATGACAACCAAGCTATCCTTTAATTTCGGATCTGACTCGCGATACTCTCGCAGTAGTTGTAATGTTAATTTTCGTAGATGATATTATCTTCGTAGGCTCTTCATGCTCTTCTCGTGTTTCAGTTACCATCATCCGTTATTTTATTCTTCGAGTCATTCTGCGACACTCGTAGTGTGTCGTTGAAGAACTTGCAGAAATGTTGTTTATAAATTTCGCAACAGTATTATTGTGGCGATATTCTGATCCTACATATTGCCTCTTCTCATGTCTTTTCTGCGAAGGGGAAAAGATCACGAGAATTGAAACTTTTTAAAACGCCGCAGTTGTTCATCTTTTCAGGTTCTTCTGTTCTAATACATTTCTGCATTCTTCGCCATATTTATTACACGTATCTTTTCTTCCATTCAATTTCTGACACGTCCTTTTCAACCGCTGCACTTAAACCTTTCACGTCTTCTCTTCGCATTAAATTCCCTTATCTTCTCGAGAATATTTACCTTCTATATATATCTTCTTCATTCTCCTATTTTCTTCTTTTTACTTTCTCTTTCTTTCTCTCTGCAATTTCACTTTTCTTCCGCAACTTCCGCATCTGTTACTGTTGTAACTTTTCTCTTATTCTTTTGATCTTCTATTCTTTTCTTCATTCCCATAATAAGAATGCCTCCAGCGGGTCGTAAAAATCTATTTTCCTTTGAAAAAATGAAAAAGAAGCTTCAAGATAGAAGTTTTACTTTATCTACCATTTCCGATCAAAACCCTAAAGCTGAGCTCTTTGTTAAATTATTTTCTGATCATCCATGTGATCGCGAGAAGATCATAGTCTCACTAGGTCAACTTGAAGCTGGCCTTCCCATTCTTCTTTATGACCCTGAACTTCCTTTATTCTATGAAATACTTTCTCATGCGAAATTCTCGCGGGATGTATATCAGTTGAGTGGGGATTGCATTCGTTTGATTCTTGAGTTTTCTACTCGCGGTGCTGGTAAGGAATCCCTTTACCCCTCTAAATCAAAGAACACTAAATTCGCTAAAGTTCCAATTGTTCCTGCGAAGTATACTGTATAAAATTTCTTCGCTAATTATGAAATAATCCCCATGAGGAAGGATAACACTTGTTGGGGTGTCAGCTTACAGAAGAAGGATGGCGTTGCTGAAGACAAAGTTCTAACGCTAGACATTGACTGACATCCGGGAAACAATTCATCTCCTCGCTACTCTAATGATGATAAATGGTGTATTTTCCCATTGCTTTTAGAGGGCCCATACATCTCTGGTTCTCATGTTTTACCGGAGAATCTCGCAGAGTACCAACCATGGATGTTCAGCTGGACTAAAAGAAATACATAAGTATGTTCCCGAATTTTTTGCTTAAATTACCATTATTATTTTCCTCATGCTTTTATATATACCCTCGCGGACTACTCCAATTTTATCAGATTAAAAGGCTGAATGCTAGCTACAAGAAAATAGGGAAACCCTGTACCTTATTAGCTCTTAAATCACTCACTGATGAAGTAAGAAATATTCCTTTATGATTCTTAACAATATATTGTCGCCTCTATTTCTTATCTTTATCTGTGTTTGAAGGTTATTGAAGAAAGTGAACCCGTTAAGGTTGCGAAGACTAAGGGGAAAGGCAAAGGTGCTCCTCGCAAAGAGAAATCTGCTGCTCCTCTTTCAAAGAAAAGAAAAGTGCAATCCCCATCTCCTTAAATTCCTCAATCTATTGAAAGTTCAAGTGATGATACTGATAATGACGATGATGATGGTGATGCTGATATCTCTTCCGCGAAGAAATCCTCTCTACCTGAGTCTTCTCTGTCTCAGCTGGCTAGTATATTCTCTGATACTATGTATAGTATCGGGAATGATGCTCTCACTAGCATATGTCAAGCTCTTGTAATTGTATGCGATGCTCCTATACTAGTTGACAATGAATCTCTTCACGGAATTTCAAGATCTGTGAGTCCCAGCCTCTGAAATTCACTCAGCACTCTGGTATGTTCTCTTTTCTTCGCCACATTTGTGTATTCTCATTTCCTTGCAAGGTTTTAATTTGTATTTGTATTGAAAATTTTTGCTTTCCTTCGCAGGATAGAAGAGATTCTTTTGCTGTTGCCTCAGACTTGGAGAGAAGACGTGCATCCTTTGAAAAGAAGAACATTATTCTTCGCAAGAAGAATAAAAAATTAGAATCTGATTCTGCTAGTCTTCGCAAGAAGGATGAATAGCTGGAATCTGAAGTTGCTAGTCTTCGCGAAAATGTTAAGCAATTAGAAATTGAAGCCTCATCTCAGTCAGAAAAAGTTTCTAGTCTCCAAGTTGCGAATAATCAACTTTATGGTATGGAATTTCTCTTCTTTCTTTTATCTCTCTGTCCTACGAATTTATCTTATTTAATTAATCATTCTTGCAGATGTTTATGGTCTCTCTGATGAGGCTTCAACTCTTCATTATTTCCCTACTTCTATGGATGATAACACTCTTCTTGAACGTCTTAACAATTTATTAAATAGTTTATCTAATGACCAAATTACATCTCTCTCCATAGATGAACTCAGATCAAAATTTCGCCTCTTAGAGGTTGAACATAGATTCAACTTGAGCTTAACCAACAAATTTAAGCGCCATTATCATGATTCTAAAAAGGAAATCAATATTTTAAAAGCCAAGAATATTAAGCTTTCAGATGATAAGGACCGTATTGCTAACCAAGGTGCTTGTAGGACCAGAATATCACCATGATATTACTCTTGCGAGATTAACAAAACTTCTGCGAACATCACCGCGAGTTCTTCAACAAAAATTCACGAGTGTCACAGAATGATTTGAAGAATGACGTAATAGCTGACGAATAAAGAAACACGGGAAGAGCGGGATTATCCTGCGATGGTCAAGACGCTTGCGAGAATGGACATTATAAATACTGCAATAAGATCGCGAGTCAGATCCGAAATTAAAGGACAGATTAGCTGTCATCCACTATGTAACTATCCTATATAAAGAGACCCAGTAGATTCAGAGAGAGGATGATGTGTTTTGGAGTGTTGTGAAAGTCTTGAGGAGAGAGAAAATTCAAGAGAGCGGTTGTATTCTTGATTTCTTCCGTTTCTTGTAAACATTTCTGAGAATCAAATAATAAAGTGTTGTTTTTAATCTTCAAATATTTCTTAATTAAAATAAATTCTTATAAAGGGTGTAGTGTAGGATTTCCTGCAACTACATTTTGGCGCCCGAAACAGGGATTGAAAGTTGAAAATTATAGGAAAAAGCAAGATTAAAGATCAATATTTGAGTTAAGAAGATGATTGAACAAATTGGTGAAGCAGTTGAAGAAAAAATAATTGAAGCAAAGGAGGATTACAGGAAGTTGGAGTGCAATACGATAACAAAAACAATGATCAACCAATTCCATGAAAATATTAGAGGAAGGATTCATAAATGAGATTTTGAAGGAAAAAGAATTATGACGGTGGAGAAAATATCACCTCTGAAGGATTGGGAAAAGAAGAAAATAACATTTGTAGCAGCAGAAATACCAAAAGAAAATTTGGATCATACATCTCCATTGGTAATCACGGTATCTACTATGCGAGTGAAGAAGGAAAAATCAACAAGATCTGCAGAAGAATGGGCTGTGAATAGAACTTTGGTGGACGCAGGAAGTTCTGTAGATATTATATTCTATCATACATTTAAGAAAATGGGATATAAGGATGAAGATATGTCTTGTTCAAATTATCACATTCATGGTTTTGGAAAATCTATAACAAAACCTAAAGGCGAAATAATGGTACGAATTCTGCTAGGAGAGATTGAAACACAAGTAACATTATGTGTGGTGGATGTGGAGGCACCATATAACATGATATTGGGGAGATCATGGATACATGCAATCAAGGCTGTAGCATCAACATTACATCAATGCATCAAATTTCCTATGCCTAGTGGAGTTGGAGAAATTAGAGGAGATACTGATCTTGCGAAGCTGTGTTATCGAATTAAAGTGAGAAATTATGAAGAGCGTCCAAAATTGCGAAAAGCTCTCAGAAAATTGGCAAAAGAGGCAAAGAAGGAAGAAAAATTTAAAGTTTACATGATAAGAGCAAGAGAAGGAAAAGGAATACCCAGCGAGATCTCGCAAGAATATAATGATCCCGCGAGAGTCATGGAAACACCAACACCAATGGGAGAACCTGAGGCCAGCTACACCGCAGCAGAACCAACAAAGGAAGTAAATGTTGGAAGTGAAGAAGAACCTAAAATGCTGAAAATTGGAACTAAAATGGGTGCAGATGAAGAAGAACAAACCAGAAATCTCTTGCGAGAGTATAAGGATATTTTTGCGTGGAATATGGATGATATAATTGGAATAGATCCATCAGTTACATGTCATAAGTTAGAAATTAACAAAGATGTGAGACCATTCAAGCAAAGGATAAGGAAAATCACAACAACTTATCACTCAAAAATAGAAGAGGAGTTACAGAAAATGCTTGATGATGGAATTATAAGACAAGCAAAATACCCGGAATGGATTGCAAATATGGTAGTGGTTCCAAAGAAAAATAAGGGGATCAGAATTTGTATAGACTTTACTGAATTAAACAAAGCTTGCCCTAAAGATAGTTTTCCATTACCAGATATTCCTCAAATAGTTGAATCAGCAGCAAGAAATGATAGAATATCTTCATTAGACGGGTATAAAGGTTATAACCAGATTCCTCTCGCTGAAGAAGATCAAGAGCACACCGCATTTTTTGCTCCAAGAGGATTATATTGTTACACAAAAATGCCTTTTGGGTTACGAAATGTTGGTGCAACTTATCAAAGAATGGTGGATAAGGTGTTCACAAAGTGGATACACAAAACATTAGAGGTGTATGTAGATGACATGTTAATAAAGAGCAAAGAAGCTAAGAACCATGTGCAAGATTTGAAGGAGATTTTTGATCAAATGCGACTCTTTAACATCAAGGTGAATCTTGAGAAATGCATTTTTGGAGTAGCGTCAGGGAAATTTTTAGGTTATATTGTATCAAAAGAAAGAATTCAAGTTGATCCATAGAAATTACATGCAATTCGCGATATGCCAACGCCAGCAAAAGTGAAAGATATACAGAAGTTGAATGGGCTCTTAGCCTCGCTAAGAAGATTTATCTCGCGATCTTTAGATAAATGCAAGCATTTCTTCAATATACTCAGGAAGGGTACAAAATTCAAGTGGATAGATGAATGTGAGAAGGCTTTTCAAGGAGTTAAAGAATATCTAATGAACATATCTATGTTACAGAAAGCGGAGCCAGGAGAAGAATTATTGATTTATCTTGCGACAACATCGCACGCATTAAGCGCAATATTACTACGAATAGATGCAGGGGTAGAAAAACCAATTTTTTACATCAGCAAAACGTTTAATTTTGCAGAGAGAAATTATTCAAAAATTGAGAAGCTAATTCTGGCATTGGTTTATGCTACCTTTTAAGTTCGCATATATTTTCAGGCACATAAAGTAAAGGTATTAACAAAGGTTCCCATTGAATCAGTAATGAAGAACTCAAAAATATCAGGCAGAGTTGAGAGATGGAATGCACAAGTTGGGCACTTTGAAATCAAATATGAAGTCCTATCCTCGCCAAAATCACAAGTTGTAGCAGATTTTTTAGCAGAATTTCCTCTAGAAGATGATGAAGTTGTGGAAGAAATGATGGACATAGAAGATGAACATGGAGATCCAAAAGATCTATTAAAGGAACCCAACATGTGGGAAATATTGGTGGATGGATCATCAAATGGGGAAGGAAATGGAATTGGAGTGGTCTTTATCTCGCCAGAAGGAGAAAAAATGGCTTTTTAATTTCGTTTGGAATTCACATCCACTAATAATGAGACAGAATATGAAGCTGTGATGCATGCTCTAAAGTTCGCCGTAGAGATGAAGTTGGAGAACGCAAGGATTACCAGTGACTCGCAATTAGTTATTCACCAGATAAAGGAGAATACACAACAAATGAACCATCTCTGAAGAAATACAAGAAACTTGTTGAAGAATTGTCTGCGAGAATTCCAAAAATAAAATGGAGACATATATCAAGAAAAGATAACAGACTCGCAGATGCTTTTGCATTCATATCAAGTATGATGACAAACCCAGTTGCGAGATGCATAAGAATTCAGATGCTTGTATCACCTTCAATTAATAAAGAAGAAGAAGAAAAGACGGATGTAATGATAATAGAAAATGACGCAGAAGAGCCAGCCAGCGACATTATCGGATATTGGAGAGCAAAACTTCACGAATACTTGGCGACATGTGAAACACCAAGAAATAGATTGGAGGCGCACAAATTAAAGATCCGTGCAACAAATTATGAATTAAGGGATGGAGTATTGTATCGAAAATCTTTTAATGGGCCATTACTTAGATGTTTGAAGTGTTAAAAATGTTGCATAGTGGAGATGCTGGTAATTATACCGGAGGAAGATCTTTGGCTTATAGAACAAAATTGCAAGGCTATTATTGGCCGTATATGCATGAAGATGCAAAACAATTATCAAAGCGTTGCGAATATATCCAGCGATATGTAAAGAAGATACATGCACCGGGGGCACCATTATCATCTTCAAAAAGTGTGTGGCCTTTTGGAAAATGGGGCTTAGATATTGTGGGACCCTTTTTGCCAGGTTCATGGCATTACAAAACATAGAGTTGCTACTTAATGCATTTAAGTTAAGATGTGGAAAATCTATTCCTTTATACCCACAAGCTAATGGTCAGGCTGAAGCAACTAATAAGACAATCGCAGACATCTTAAAAAGGAAATTAGAAGGGTACCATAGAGCATGGTGTGAACAGGTACATAATGCAGTCTGGTCTTATAACACAACCAGGAGAGAGGCAATGGGGATGTCACATTTTTGTTTAACGTATGGTGTTGAAGCAGTACTACCAACATAAGTTGTTATTCCTACAACAAAAAGAGAGGTTTGGGAGAAGAATCTTAATGCTAGTATGATTCTAAGAGAACTTGATAAATTAGAAGAGAAGAGGGAAAAAGCATTACAGCATATGGAAAATTATCAGCGAAGGTTGGCTCGCGAATATAACAAGCGAGTCAAAAAACTTGAGTTTCAACCAGGAGATTTAGTTCTGCGAGAAACACCAGAGTACCAGCGAGAACGTGGTGGAAAGTTGGCGAGAAAATGGGATGGACCGTATATCATTAAATAGATAGTTGGAACAGGAGCATATAGGTTAGTGGACCCAGAAGGAAGAGATGTTGGTCAAAGACTTGGTAGACCATGGAACAGATTATCTTTAAAAATATATTATCATTAACAAATTTTTATTGAAACAAAGAAGAAATGGGTAAAACAAATTTTTACAGCTGCGAGTTTATTCGCAAGATTATTTAAGATTACATAAAGAATGAAAAATTGCGATATACGCAAAAGAAACAAAGAACGGGACGAACGTTTATGGTGTACACCCTAGTTCGCGAATACAATTTCGCAAGAGGAAAATGTAAGACCTAAAGTACGTCATATTATTGGGTATCTCTTTGTGTGGGTCAGGGACAAGGTTATACCGCTGCTGGAACCTGAGACACGGATACTGGGGTCCATCTTTTTGAGATACCTATCCAGGAGAGATACTTTGGATTTCCAACTATATAAGGTTATACCCTGGTTGGACGACCGAGGGTCTCTTCTAAGGGGTGCAGAGTATGACCAAGGTGCCGAGGTACACGGCTGAGCCAAGGATGCCCGGGATGGACGAACCTACCCTGGCCATTCTTGGTAAGTCTTGGCTATAATGCACTCTGCCTCAAGAAAACCCCACTTAGGGTGCAGTCTCGTAAATATAAGCCATATAGGCATAAAGGATAAGAGGCTGCGAAAACAACTGGTTGTTGTTAAGACCGGATATGAGGAGATAGTCTTGTATGGCCGATGTGCCCTCCTTAAAGGGGCAACCAGGGGGAGTAAGGGCGATACCCTCCATTAGGGATCTGATAGTTGTATTAAGACGGCAATGTCATGGAGATTTATGTTCGCAAGAACATTTAGGCCCTTCATATTGTCGCGTGACAAATACAGAGGCAATAAGCCATAAGAAAAATTTAAGATGAGATCAATGGGTTTTTACATGAAATCGTAAAGACGTCCTGCGATTTCATCGCAAGACGGCTATGTCATGGGGATTTGTTCTCGCAAGGGAACTTAGGCATGTCTTATAGTTGCAGAGAATAGATAAAATACAAGAGCTAAGGCAAGATCAATGGGTCTCTACATGCGACTGTAAGGTCGTCCTGCGATTTTGTCGCAGAAAGAAACGTGGCGAAATAAGACCTTTAATTAGGAAGGCAAAATAAGACCACAAGAATAATCCTACCAATTAACTATTTCATTTTTCTAAGATGCAGGAGATATTTGTTCATTTCAAGAAAGATAATGAGGGGCAAGTATGGGAATCGATAAATAAAATATCATTATCTTTCTCGCAGAACATTAAGAAGAATAGAAATTTAATAGAGCTCCAAAATGAGTTTTAAAATTGAAAGAGGTTACATCATTCGCGAGAAAGAGAACTAAAAGAAATCAAAAATAAAATTCAAGCATTATCTTTGCCAGAGTTGTTAGCCTCGCCAACATTCTTCTCATGATCAGCTTGAATTTCTTCCTCACTTAATGCTTCATTAACGGTTGTTCCATCGCCAGTAGCTACTTTAGTAAGAGGAGATTTTTCTTTATCCACTGAATTTTTTTGAGAAACATCTTCTTCATCACTTATATACTCTAGATCACTAGCCATGGGAAGAGGAATTTCATCATCATATACTTCCAGAGGATTGACTGATACAGGGGAGAGAACATAGGATATTAAGATGTCATTCACGAGAACTTCGGCACTAAGATGAACTTTGCGAAGGAAGCCTCTGTCGCGATTCCTAATTTCCATGTTCTTATAGTATTCAAGATAGTCATATCTTCTTTTTGCACGATCGCGAGATTTGACATAATTGGCTAGAAGTTCACCATTTTCTTTATGGACTGAAGCCAGTTTATCAGCCAAGTCAGAAATGGTGGTTTGAAGACTTTTCTCAGATTCTGCGAGAAAAATAGATAAGCCAGAAAAACATTCAGACGGAGATCTTGCAAAAATATAGCAGAGAAAATTGAACAGAAAAGTTAACAATTAAGGCAGTCAAAATGACTACCTTCTCTTTGCGAAGATAAGTTTTGAATTAATGATAACACACAACTCTCCCACTGGTTCATGGCATCATCAAATTTATCTCCAATTATACCCTTCAGGCGAGTTTTTATACTTTCTTCTTTAGAAAGGAGATAAGCATTTTCTTTCTCCAATAAGGAATGAGATTCTTTTAATCGGGAGAAACGTTCTTTGAGTTTACTAGCCTTTACACTTAGAGCTATCCTACACTGGATAAGTTTATCCTTCTCAGCTATTGATGATTCAGTTACTTCTTTGAGTTCTTCTTTCAATGAAGACAGAGATTGTTCTTGATTGTTACACACTTTCTGAAGAATACTTAAATGCTGCGAGGAGATCGCTATCTTATTTGAGAAGCTGCGCTTTTTTTGAGATAATGTCTCATTTTCATCTGATAAAGTTTCTGTCGCCAAATTAGCTTAGGTTAACAAATAAGAAAGATGAGTAACTTCGCTATTTAACAGACTTTGCCTTTGTATTAGTTGGTTATTCTCATTGGTAAGCTTATCTATTTGGTCGATAGAATATGAATAAAGGTTATCTAATCTATTATATTGGTCCATCCAAGAATCTTTCTCAACACGAGCTTCTTCAGCAATAGACTCAAATCGGAATCTCTCCAAGAATTGTGTCCGATTTACAACTAAATATATGAACCAAGGGTTTAAAAGAGAATTAAGCACAGAAAAAAATGAGAATTTACTAAAATAGAAAAACCAAGAGATAAAAGAAGAAAAAGTATACCTTTTAGTTCCTCATTCTTATTGCGAAGATTCTTGCAATTTAGTAAAGAGTTTCGAAGCTTGTGCTGAAGAGTATTGCATTCTGAAGTATTAAGCCGAAGACTCTCTTTTAAAATTTCAATTTCGTTTTCTAGAGATGTCTTCGCAGCCGTTTGTTCAGAACCAAAATACTTTCTTAAAACTTCGCAGACGCCACGCTTGACAGGATTAATGAAGGATTTTCTAGTTTCGTCCAGAATGTCAGATAAGACTCTAAAGGCAACGTCTACATCAATTGAAGCTTCTCTAACAGGAGGGAGAGATGTAGGTGGTGAAGTGGTAACAATGGCGAGTTGAAAGTTTGAATTATTTGTGTCATCAGGAGGGGGAGTGTCTGGAAAGGTCACATTTGGAAGTGAAAATGAATCAACTTGAGAAGTGACTACAATAGAAGAAGAAGGAACTTCATTCAAAATAATATGGGGAGGTTCACTTATGAGAGGGTTAATTGAGGCAAGAGTATTGGTAGCGACACCATCGCAAGCAAAGGGTTGGGGCACAATTTGCGATACTATATGAGTGGATTTTTAAGAAGATAATGAGGGAATAGTAATTCCGTATTCAATGGGTTTAATCTTACGAGATCGCTTGCGAGGTTCAACAATATTCTCATCATCCTGCGAATAATAAACTAGATAAGAAACAGAGGCAACAATATTGTTATTAAGAAAACAAGTGTTTCTTACTACCTTCTGATTCACACGATTCCTCTTATTTTCATCCAGTTTCTGTTGCGAATTTTTGAGAAGATTAGGGTTTTGAGATACAGGTTGCACGTTAGAAGTAGTTTCACTGAAAAGAAGACACAATATGGGAATTATGAAAAATCAAATAGAAAAGATCAAATAAAATAGATAAACATAGTTTATACAAGCAGAATCGAATTTAATAATGACAGAAGAGAATGTTTATACCTTTAAGACTCTATTAGAACGGTAGCAGATGAACCTGTGAAAGAATAAAAATTGCATAAAGGAAAGTTTATGGAGAAGAGAAGGGATGAAGAAGGCGAAGAAGTAAAAGAAAAAGAATATTTCTTAACAAGTTATCTCTTTTATAGACAGAAGAGGGGTAACCGGGTAATAAAGGATTAACCGGTTAAAAGAGGAGCATTCGACACGTATAAGCATTCATACCTAATTTACAGGGTTTTTTCGGAGAAAAGAGATGAAAAACTAGGTAGCTGCGGTATTATAAAAGATTCAATTCTCATGATCTTTCCTCCTTCATAGAAAAGACATGAGAAGAGGCAAGATGTAGGACCAGAATATCGCCATGATATTACTCTTGCGAGATTAAAAACACTTCTGCGAACATCACCGCGATTTCTTTAACAACAATTCACGAGTGTCACAGAATGATTTGAAGAATGACGTAATAGCTGACGAATGAAGAAACACGGGAAGAGCGTGATTATCCTGCGATGGTCACGACGCTTGCGAGAATGGACATTATAAATACTGCGATAAGATCGCGAGTCAGATCCGAAATTAAAGGACATATTAAATGTCATCCACTATGTAACTATTCTATATAAAGAGACCTAGTAGATTCAGAGAGAGGATGATGTGTTTTGGAGTGTTGAGAAAGTCTTGAGGTGAGAGAAAATTCAAGAGAGAGGTTGTATTCTTGATTTTTTCCGTTTCTTGTAAACATTTATGAGAATCAAATAATAAAGTGTTGTTTTTAATCTTCAAATATGTCTTAATTACAATAAATTCTTATTAAGGGTGTAGTGTAGGATTTCCTGCAATTACAGTGCTCAAGCTTTAGCAGATTTCCATAAGACTCTTCTCGATGTTCAAATTGAAAGAGATAGGCTTATCTGCGAGAATAGTACTCTTGTTGAAAGATAAAACCTAGTTCGCTCCTGCCTTCTCATTAGTAATGATGATAAGTTTGCTTGGTCTGCGAAGATTTTTTATAACGCCAGAAATAATTTAGGTGTAGATGTTTGTCTTCAAGTTGAGCATTCTACCTTGATTAAGGATATGATCTTTGAAAGAGAAGGTGGTTATTCTTGTTTTTCCACTAATTCATTTTTTTAACTGAATCTCAACTATTTTATTAATAGGTTGTCATTTGTTCGCATCATCTGAAGAAATTTTTTGCCAAAGAGTTGAAGAGTTGGAAGCAGAAAAAGGACAACTCGCAAAACTTCTATCTTCTCGCAATGAGAAATGTTCCAAGTTCATGAAGCAACTACAAATTACCCTGGCGAATTTTAGTAATGTTCTTGTTGGTGTTCGCAATGATTCCATTAAGATGGTCTGTAATGATAATAAAATTCCTCATTCTGCATATCCTTATCTCGCGGATGAAATACCAGAGAACGTTCCTAATCTTGTCATCTCTGACAGTGAAGCTGAAGAGTCTGAAGAAGATGAAGAATATAATGAAGATGAAGGTGAAGGTGAAGGGGGGAAATCTGATGAAAATAATGAAGGATCTAATGAGAAATAGTTTTATCTCCTTCTCTAATCTCTTTGTAATATTTTTACATTTATTTCCTTCTCCTTGTAAGATATTCCTGTGAATTTCTCCAGCTTCTAACATTCCTTGGTGTATAGATTTCTTTTGTTTCTATCTGCATACATTAGAAAGCAATTCTTTTTTGCAATATGATTAATCAATATGATTATTAATTTTTAACTATTTATGTAAATCTGCCATAAAATGATGAATAAAATTTTAATCATTCTATTCATTCCCATACTTGCCTCTGTTATTCATCTGCAATATGAAAGATTGAGCAGATTACTTTTTGAATAAGATATGTTTTTAAATTTTGGCCATAATCTCGCAAATGTTTCTTTCACTCTTGTGTGGTCTTATTTTGCCCTCCTAGTTAAAGGTCTTATTTTTCTACGTTTTGTTTTGGCGACAAAATCGCAGGACGTCCTAATATTCGCATATAAAGACCCATTGATCTTGCCTTATCCTCATGTTGTCATTTTATTGCGACAATATGACAGGCCTAAGTTTTCTTGCGAAAAAAAAGCCCCGTGACATTGTTGTCTTGCGATGAAATCGCAGGACGTCTTTACACTTTCATGTAAAAACCCATTGATCTCATCTTATCTTTTTCTCATGGCTTTTTGCCTCTGTATAATTGTTGCAAAAATATGACAAGCCTAAATATTCTTTCGAACATAAAGCCTCATGAAATTTGTGTCTTAAGACACTTATCAGCTCCCTAATAGAGGGTGCCGCACTTATCTTACCCCTGGTTTCCCCTTCAAGGAGGCGTACATCGGCCATACAAGACTAGCTCCTCCCATCCGGTCTTAACAACAACCAGTTGTTTTCGCAGCCTCTTATCCCTTTTGCCTATATGACTTATGGTTACAAGACTGCACCCTAAGTGGGGTTTTATTCGGGCCGAGTGCATCATAGTCAAGACTTTCCAAGAATGGACATGGTAGTTTCATACGCCTAGGGCACCCTTGGCTCAACCGTGTACCTCTTCGCCTTGATCATACTTTGCACTCCTTAAGAGAGACCCTCGGTTGTCCAACTTTTAATATATATATATAGTTGGAAATCCAAGGTATCTCTCCTAGATGGGATTTCATTTACCCCAAATCTCCATGACTCAGGTTCCAGCAACGGTATAACCTTATCCCTGAGCCATGCAAAGAGATACCCCCTTATATGACGTACTTTAGGTCTTATATTTGCCTCTTGCGAAATTTTATCCGCGAACTAGGGTGTACGCCATAAAGGTTCATCCCATTCTAATATGTCATTATTCTTTGATTTTCTCTTTTTGCATTTCAGTTCTTGTATGATTTTTCAATTTCATCTTTTTCATTGAGTCAAAATACACTTTTGTAAAATTTTCTCCAACAAATCATTCATACATCTCTTGTATTTCACGATTTAGAAATTTTACCATTTCTACTTACTATTTTCTGCTTCTGCTTTTTTGTTGCTCTTTGCTACTGTTTCTCTATATGCTAGACGCTCGCCATCTATTGGTTTCAGCACATGTTAATTTTGCAGTATTCCTTCTTCTCGCCGTTCTATTGTATCAACCATCAGCCTTTCACTTATTTGCTTTTGTTTGATATTATATTTCCAATTTATGTTCTTCGCAGCCCTTTCCTCGCAAGATTCCATTTCATAGCACTTCTTTCCATCAATCCAATCTCCCTTTATGACTCCAACACCGCTGGGATGAGGAAATTTAATGCACTGGTGGAAAGTTGACGCTATACCTAGAATCCCATGCAACCAAGGTCGTCCAATCAATACATTGTAAGGATATTCAATATCGACAACACATAATAGAATTTTAGAAGATATCTCTTTCAGTGGAATTCACATAGTGATTTCCCCTCTAGGTTTATTGGAAGTACCATTAAAACCATAGATTTTATAGGTTGAAGGTATTAGATCCTCATCTCTGCCTGCCATCGTTTTATAAGTGTGATAGAAAAGGATATCTACATAACTCCCCGTATTAATTAAAAATCTATTGATTGCCCATGAGTCTTCGGCCTCATCATCCTCATCTTCTCTTTGTTTTGGATTTATCTCTAGTTTTACCACTAATGGATTGTCATGCATCTCGCCAGGCTCTGGTACTTCTTGTGCAGTGAAAGAAATTGTCTGCTTTTGCCATTCTTCTAATGGCGAAGCTTTCGCAATATTCATTATTTCTCTCCCATCAGCATCTCTTGCGAAAACTCTTCTTAGCACATTGTCGTGGAAATATTTGATTGTTTTGTACGAATGTACAATAGAGTTACAAGACAATTTTTTTTGATTTTGCTCCAACTTCGGTGGCAAATGTTTCTCCTCCTTTTGTTGCATTAACTCTGCGAGTTTCTGGTGGTGGTGGTAAGAGTTGAGATTGAGGGTGCCCCATTAAGAAATGATTTAATTTTCCCTGGTCTATCATTCTCAAGATGATTCTTTTTACATTCCTACATTCATTTATTGAGTGACCATGAAAATGATGATAAGAGCAAAATTCTAGATTTCGATAATTTGGGTGTGGCTCTTTTTCCATGTTCCATGGTGCGGGTATGTCCTCCATCAAGATTATAGCCTCCCAAATTTTCTCTATGCTAGCATTTAGAGGTGGCATCTTAATTTCTTCCCATATTATCTTCTGACTTCCTTGCCCTCTATAATAATTTTGTCTCTGACCACCATAAGTCTCTTGTGGCTGATCAAGCCTCTGAATCTTATTATTTCCACCTCGATTGAAAAATTTTCTTTCCCTTTCGAACTCTTCTTGATCTCTGCTTCCCATAGCTACTAATTTCTATTGACCATCATCCATACTCTTTTCTTGCTTCACCTGAGAAGTGCTCGTTACTGTATTTATTAACCTGGGAAGTAGACTTACGTTTGCTGCAATTGAGCTGGTATTCTCAATAGGGTATGATTCCATATCATTTTGTTTCTCCTCCAAAGCAATGTATTCTTCTTGCAATTCTCGTAGCTCTGTCATTGTGATGGTGTTCTTGATTATGAAGATTTGGATGTATAACAGATTGGTTGCGAACATTGCATTAATGAATGATAAGATGAGATATCTCTCATCCACGCGGCCTGCCATTTCGCTGCACATTGTTTTCCATCTTATGGTTAGATATTTTAAGCTTTCGCCAACCCTTTGCTTTAATCCCTGTTTCTAGCGCCATTATGTAGTTTCATGAATTCCTACACTACACCCCTCACAAGAATTCATAATAATCAACACATATTTGATGATTAAGAACAACACTTTTATAGACTAATTCTCAGAAATATTACAAGAAATGAAATAAATCAAGAATACAACCGCTCTCTTAAAATTTCTCTCTCCTCAAAACTTTCTCAATACTCTCAAATTGATCTCTTCTCTTCTGAGTCTATTAGTTCTCTTTATATAGGGTAGTTACATAGTGGGTGACAACTAAGCTATCCTTTAATATCGGATCTGACTCGCGATACTCTCGCTGTAGTTGTAATGTTAATTTTCGCAGATGAATAATCTTCGCAGGCTCGTCATGCTCTTCTCATGTTTCAGTTACCATCATCCATTATGTCATTCTTTGAGTCATTCTGCGACACTCGCAGTGTGTTGTTGAAGAACTCGCAGAAATGTTGTTTATAAATTTTGCAAGAGAATTATTGTGGCGATATTCTGATCCTACACCCATTTCTTGTAACATTTTTGTAAATCAATTAATAAAGTGTTGTTCTTAATCTTTAAAAGATATGTTGATTATTATGAATTCTTGTGAGGTGTGTAGTGTGGGATTTCCTGCTATTACATATTGGCGCTAGAAACAGGGATTCTTCCCTTGTTTTTAGTATGAAAATTAATATTGCGATTTGAAAAAATTTGGAGTAGTTTGTGATAGATTTTATATAATTTTCAACAATTCATTGAGGTTGAAGAGATGGCTAGAAGAAGAAATGCTTCAAGACAACCAACTACTGTGAGAAGGAGTAAGAGACTTGCTGGAGAAAGAAGAAACGAAACTGGAGAATCATTAAGAATGAATACAAGAAATGATGGAGAAAATCAAATTCAACCACCAATTCAGCATATGCCAGCGCAAAATAAAACTTTGGATTATGATAGAGTGAGTGTACATACTTGGCGATCAGATTCAGCGAAAGAATTAGAAGAGGAGCAACATTTAAGAAACGAAAGATAGGAAGAGAGAGCTTAAGAAGCAATGGGAAGAATAATTCATGGAGATGAAAAAATTGAAGCATTAGAGGCATTGAGGCAAAGAATACATGAATAAAGGAGAATAGAAGCAGAAGCACGTGCTAATTTGACAAGGCAGAACCATGAGTTGAGAATGGAGAATATGAGATTACAAAATAAAAGGTCAAGAAGCATTACAAGATCAATTTCAAGATCAATCAGAAGAAAGGAAAGACAAAACTCACTTGAAGAAAATGTTGATGGAAATATTCGGCAGGAGGTGCAAAATCCAGATGAAGAACGTCGCGAAAATAGAGAATTGATTGAAGATCGATACATTCCACATGGTGAAATTCCTCAAAACAGACAACATCAAGAACGAAATAACCAAGGTGATGAAGAAAACCAAGAAGAAGGAAGAAGAATATTACATGGGATAGAAAATCGCAGAAATGAGCAAGTAATTGAAGAAGAAATTGAGAGACATTATGCCGAACAAGCACGTTTAGCCTACGAGAGAGAGAGATTGAGAGAAGAAGTGGAGGATAGAGAACTCCAAGAAGAAATACGTCAAAACAACCATGATAATTGAGAAAGAAGATGCAAGCAAAACCGCAACAATAGTAATATCAATGAAGAATATGATAGAATACAAAGGAGAATCGAAAGACAACAAAGAGAGTTGATAAGGAGTGAGCAAAATCGCAGAGGAGAAAGTGAGAGATGTAATGGTGTACGAATTCATGAAAGAGAATATCACAGAGAAAGACAAGAAGAAAATGCTGGGGAAGGAAATCAAATTATCGCGGCACAAAGCAGGCAGGAACGCAGGAGAATAGAAGCAGAATTGAAGAGACAAATGGAACCAGCGCCCTGGGTAAATAAACAAATCTTAAGAGAACTAGCAGAAATGATAGGAATGCTGAATAATAGGAGGGAAGGAGGTAGGAGACAATTGTATGAAGCCATAGAAGAAGCTGCGAAAACTCCATTCTCACAAGAAGTACAATTAGGAAGAATACCGCCAAAATGAAGTTTGCCTGCGTTAACTAGCATCTTTAATGGAACAACTTATGCGATTCAGCACATTAAAGCTTATGTGAGATGTATGTTACAGTGGGAGAATCATGATGTTGTGTTATGAAAGTATTTTTCATCAAGTCTAACAGGGGAGGCGCTAAAATGGTTCGAGGGTCTACCCAGGAATACTATAACATCTTTCAATCATTTACAGACTATATTCTTAGGGGCATATATAACTAACAACTCCTCGCGGCCAGGAATAAAATATGTATTTGGATTAAAACATAGAATTGGAGAAAGTTTGAAGCATCTAACCATAAGATGGAAGACAATGTGCAGTGAGATGGCTGGACGTGTGGATGAGAGATATCTCATTTTATCCTTCATCAATGCAATGTTCGCAACCAATCTGTTATACACTCAAATTTTTAGAATCAAAAATACAATCACAATGAATGAATTATGGGAGCTGCAGGAGGAGTACATTGCTCTTGAAGAAAAACAGAATGAAATGGAATCGTATCTTGTTTCGAATACAAGATCATCAGCAGCAAATGCGAGTTTGCTACCAAAATTGATAAACACAGTTGCGAGCACTTCACAGGTCGAACAAGAAAATAAGAATGATAATCAACAGAAGTTGGTAGCTATCGGAAGCAGGGATTAAAAAGAATTCGAAAGTGAAAGAAATTTTTATAGTCGAGGAGGGAACAATAAAATTCAAAGACTTGATCAGCCACAAGAAACATATTGGGGACAAATACAAAACTATCAGAGAGGATCAGGAAGTCAAAGAATGACATTGGAGGAGATCAAGATGCCTCCTTTGAATATTAGTGTGGAAAAAAATTGGGAAGCAATAATTTTAATGGAGAATATACCAACACCCTAGAACATGGGAAAAGAACCACTTTCAAATAACAGGAGCCAAGAATTTTGCTATTATCATCACTTTCATGGACATTCTACAAATAACTGCAGAAACATAAAGAGAATCATTCTCAGAATGATAGACCAGGGAAAGCTAAATCATTTTCTAAGGCACCAAGAGAATTCAAGATACTGGGAGTCAGCAATCTTGAGATTCCTTGGAGGGAATCATTATCCACCAGAATAGGGACATCGCAAACTTTAGCGAGGGCTTGGGATGTTTTGTCAATAATTTCATCTTCATCATTAGAAGTTATGCTGTGGGAAATATCGCTAAAAATTCTGGATAAATGAGTCATTAAAGAATCAGAAGAAGAAGAATTCTTTATTGAAGGAAAACCGCTAACATTAAAATCCTCGTCATTATTATCTTTATCAAGATTAACACTTGGATTTTCCGAAATTGCTTGAGGAGATGAAGAAGAAGAAGGTTGAGTTTTCCTTCTCTTTAGTGGAGGATCGCTAGATTCTTCATTGCGATGGGCAGAAGACCTTCCCCTAGAAGAAGCATAAGATTTCTCCTTTGAAGATTTCCCAGATTTCTCTTTTGAAGATTTCTCCTTGGTTTTTGCGGGTATTAATGGTTCTAACTCTTCGATTTCCTGCGAGCACAAATGAAGATAAGAAATAGGGGCAACAATATATTGTTAAAGTTTATGAAGATATATTTCTTACTTCATCCGTGAAAGATTTCAGAGCCAAGAAAGTGTTAGGTTTCCTAAGAGTTTGATAGCTGAGTTTCATTCTATCAATCTGAGAAATATCAAAATAGTTAGCGAGAATATAAATAAGACAGTAAATGATAATAATATAAAAAAGTTGAGAGAATATACTTCTTTATATTTTTCAGGCCAATTAAAGACCCAAGGTTGATATTCTGCTAGACTCGCGGGAAGTTCGCGAGAACCAGAAATATAAGGACCTTCAAGACATAATGGAAAGATGAACCACTTGTCATCGCTAGAATGGCGAGGACCTTGGTTGGTAGATGTATGAAAGTAAATATCCAGCATAAGAGCTTTGTCACCAGCGACCTTCTCTTTTTTCAAACGAACACCCCAGCAGGTGTTATCCCTCTTCATAGGGACTATACTATAATTCACAAAGAAGTTGTCCACAGTATAATCCGCAGAAACAATGGGGAAATCTTTAAATGGAGGATTTTTTGGAGCTTCAGGGTAGCGAGTTCCTTTGTTAGCACCATGAGAATCATATTCAAGAAGAAATCTGATGCAATCTCCACCTAGTTGATATACCGCTCGCGAGAACCTCTCGTCCGAAATTATTTGATAAAATAATGGAAGTTATGGGTCATAGAGAGGAATGGGAATACCAGTCTCAAGTTGTCCTAGCGATACTATGATTTTTTTCGCGAGAACATTGATCATCAGTGAATAATTTAAGAAAAAGTTCAGATCTAGAATCCTGATCTGGAATTAAAGATAAGTTAAAACCTTTAATTTTGAGTTTCTCGCGCATCTCATAAAAGGCCTTCGAGTTTTTAGAACCAGCAGAAACCATCTTTAAGTATGGGAATGAAAGAAAAGGATGAAAACAAGAAAGAAATCACAGCAATCACAGAAGCGCAATTCGCGGAAGAATAGTAAAATTTGCAGAGAAAGTATGAAAGAAGAAGAAAGTAAAAGAGAAAAAGGAAAGGAATGAGAAAAGTATTTATAGAAGAAGAAATTTCTCAAAGAAGACGAAGGTAATTAATGCAAAGACGTGGTTGGTCAGATCGCAGCGGTTAGGGGAGACGTGTCAAAAATTTATTGGGACCAGAATTCGTGAAAACAGCTGACGAAGAACATAAAAACGTGTCAGAACAGAGAAGTCTGAAAAGATAAGCAGCTATAGCATTTAAAAAAAAAGTTCTCATGATCTTCTCTTCTTCGCAGAAAATACATGAGAAGAGGCAAGATGTAGGACCAGAATATCGCTACAACGATATTCCGGCGATATTAACAACGTCTCTGCGAGCGTCACTATCAATACTTTAACAACGTTTCACGAGCGTCACAGAATATCCAAAAGAAATTAAAGATGAAAGGAATAAAATAAGAATATGTTGATCCTGCGATGATCATCATTCTTGCGAGAGAAAATATTGTAGAGATCGCGATGAGATCGCAGAATAGATCCGAAATAAGAGGAAAACTTAGTTGTCACCCATTATGTAAATCCCTATATAAAGGGCACGATAGATCCAGAAAAGGATGATGTATTTTTTAGAGTTGAAAGAGTCTTTGAGGAGAGAGAAACTTTAAGAGAATATTTGTAATCTTGATTTCTTCCAATTCTGTAAACATTTCTGAAATTTGAATAGTAAAGTGTCGTTTAATCTTTAAAGTTTAGTTGATTTCTATAGAATCTTAACAAGGGTGTAGTGTGGGAATTCCTGCAACTACATCTCTGTTAAATTTCTCTGCTATACTTATTACGAGAACTTTACCTGAATATCTTTTCTGTTAACTTGTTTTTCTCGCAGAATCTGAAAAAAGCCTTCATTCTACCATTTCTGATTTGACTGAAAAATTGGCTAAAGTTCGCAAAGAAAATGGAGTTCTCACTTCTCATCTTGTTCAATCTCGTGATCGAGCATAAAGAAGATATGACTATCTTGAATACTTCAAGAATATGGAGATTAGAAATCGTGATAGAGGTTTCCTTCGCAAAGTTCATCTTAGTGCTGAAGTTCTTATAAATGACATTATGATATCCAAGTCTCTCCCCCCTGTATCCATCGAGCCTCTAGAATTAGATGATGATGAAATTCCTCTTCCTTTAGATAATGATATAGATTATGCAAGCGGTGAAGAAGATATTTCTCAAGAAGACCCAACAGAAGAATAAAAAAGCCCTCCTAGAAAAGTAGCTATTGGTGGTGAAGCAATTGCTGGTGAAGAGTTAGAAGAAGAATAAGTTTGAATCAATCGTAACGAGAAGAATATTGGTGAAGTTGATAACATTGGCAAAAATAATGAAGTTGGCGAGACCAATACTGAAGCTTGAGTTTTGTTTTTGTTTTCCTTTACTTCCTCTTTCTTGCGAGTAATGTACTTTTATGCAACTTTGGAATTCAATTACATTTCTGTTATTTTGAAAATTTTCAAGAAAGATAATGATATTTTATTTATCAATTCCCATACTTTCCCCTCATTATCTTTCTTGTAATGGAAAAGTGTTTCCTGTATTTTAGTATATTGCCGCGAACATTGTTGCGAATATGACTGCGAAATTATGGATAGTGCTGCGAAATTGTAAATAATCCTTCTGAGAGAATTTGAATAATATTTCTGAGAAATTATGAATAGTACACTGTGATGAACAAATCTTTCATGCATTCTTAAAAGAAAATAGTTAATGTTTGGGATCATTCTGTTGGTCTTATTTTTCCTTCCTAGTTTAAGGTCTTATTTTGCCAATTTTTTGTTTCTGCGACAAAATCGCAGGACGTCCTTACATTTGCATGTATTGACCCATTAATCTTGCCTTATCATTATTCTTTCAATTTATTGCGACAATATGACAAGTCTAAGCTCCCTTGCGAGAACCAAGCCTCATGACATTGTCTTCTTGCGATGAAATCGCCGGACGTCTTTACATTCTCATGTAAAAACCCATTGATATCATCTTAACTTTTTCTCATGGCTTGTTGCCTCTGTATAATACTTGTCACACGAAAATATGACAGGCCTAGATGTTCTTGCGAACATAAAGCCCCATGGCATTGCCGTCTTTAGACACTTATCAGCTCCCTAATGGAGGGTGCCGCCCTTATATTCCCCCTAGTTGCCCCTTCAAGGAGGGCACATCAGCCATACAAGATTAGATCCTCACATACAGTCTTAACAACAACCAGTTGTTTTCGCAGCCTCTTATCCTTTTTTCCTATATGGCATTTAGTTACGAGACTGCACTCTAAGTAGGGGTTTCTTCGGGCCGAGTGCATCATAGCCAAGAATGGCCATGGTAGTTTCGTACGCCCCGAGAACCCTTGGCTTAACCGTGTACCTCGGCGCGTTGGTAATACTCTACACTCCTTAGGAGAGACCCTCGGTCTTCCAACCAGGGTATAACCTTATATATAGTTGGAAATACAAGGTACCTCTCTTGGGTAGGTATCTCTCATGGAGATGGACCCAGCTCTCCTTGACTCAGGTTCCAGTAGCGGTATAACCTTATCCCCGAGCCATGCATACAGATACCCCCTTATATGACGTACTTTAGGTCTTATATTTTCCTCTTGCAAAATTATATTCGCGAACTAGGGTGTACGCCATAAAGGTTCTTCCCATTCTAATGTCTCTGCGAAATTTTATCCGCGTTTCTTTATTCTTTCATTTATTCTTCCATTTCTGTCATTTCTTTCAATTATTTGTGAGATATCTTCGCGAAATAATCATTGACTCTTACCTTTATGAAATAATCAAAGATCTTATGAAGTAACGAAATAATAACTTTTTGTTTCTTATTGTAATCTTGAATAATCTCGCGTCTGTGATAAAAAGCTGCGATAAAAATAATCTTGAATACTCTTGCAACTGCGGTAAAAAGCTGCGATAAAATAATCTTGAATACTCTTGCAACTGCGGTTAAAAGCTGCGATAAAATAATTTTGAATACTCTTGTATCTGCGATATAAAGCTATCTCAAAATTTGTTATTGGTAATATCTTTTTAGATATAGTATGTTCCATGGTCTACCAAGTCTTTGACCAACGTCTCTACCCTCTGGATCCATCAATTTATATGCCCCTATTCCAACTATATCTTTAATGATATACGGTCCATCTCATTTTCTCACCAGCTTTCCACCATTTTCTCGCTGATAACCTGGTGTTTCTCGCAGCACTAAATCACCCGGTTGGAACTCACGTATTTTGACACGTTTGTTATACTCACGAGCTAATCTCCGCTGATAAGTTTACATATGTTGTAAAGAATTTTCTCTCTTCTCTTCTAACTCATCAAGTTTATTTAGAATCATACCAGCACTAAGATTTTTCTCCCAAACGTCTCTTTTTGTTCTAGGAATAACAACTTCTGTTGGTAACACAACTTCAACCCCATATGTCAAACAAATAGGTGACATTCCAGTAGCTTCCCGTCTAGTTGTATTGTAAGCCCATATTGCATTATGTACTTGTTTGCACCATGCCCTGTGGTGTCCTTCTAATTTCTTCTTCAGTATATCTTCAATTGTCTTATTTGTTGCCTCTGCCTGTCCGTTGGCCTGTGGATATAGTGGTGTTGATTTTACATATTTAATCTTAAATGCATTAAGTAACAATTCTATATTCTGTCCTTCAAACTGCTTTCCATTATCAGATACCAACTGTGCAGGAATCCCAAATCTGCAAATTATATTTTCAAATATGAATGTAAAAAATGTCTTTGTCGCGAATGTGTTGTACTGCCTTTACTTCTCCCCATTTTGTGAAATCATCTGTAGCGATAATTAAATATCTTCTTTGTCCAGAACCCGGTACAAATGGTCCCACAATATCCAACCCCCATTTTCCAAAAGGTCACACACTGGTTTAGGATGATAATGGTGCCCCTGGTGCATGTATTTTCTTCCCATATCGCTGACAATCTTCGCAACGTCTTGAAAGTTTCTTCGCGTCCTCATGCATGTATGGCCAGTAATAGCCTTTCATTTTTGTCATGTATGCCAAAGATCTTCCCCCACTGTGATTACTAGCATCTCCACTATGCAGCATTTTTAACACCTTTTGTCCTTCTTCCTGTGTCAAGCATCTTAGTGATGGTCCATTAAAAGATTTGTGATATAATACTCCATCTCTTAATTCATAATTTGTTGCTCGGATTTTTAATTTATGTGCTTCTAATCTATTTCTTGGTGTTTCTCCTCTCACCAGATATGCATGAAGTTCTGCTCACCAATCTGCAATATTGCCTCTCGGTTCTTCTTCGTCACCTTCTATCATCATCACATCTGCCTCTTCTTCTTCTTCTTCTTTATTAATTGAAGGTGATATAAGTGTCTGAATTTTTATGCATCTCGCAGCTGGATTTGTCATCATGCTGGATATGAAAGAAAAAGCATCTGCGAGTCTGTTATCTTTTCTTGATATATGTCTCCATTTTATTTTTGGAATTCTCGCAGACAATTCTTTAACAAGTTTCTTGTATTTATTCAAAGATGGTTCATTTATTGTGTATTCTCCTTTTATCTGGCGAATAACCAATTGCGAGTCACTTGTAATTCTAGTATTCTCCAACTTCATTTCTATTGCGAATTTTAACGCATGAATCACAACTTCATATTCCGTCTCATTATTAGTGGATGCGAATTCCAATCTGAATGAAAAAGCTATTTTTTTCTCCTTCTGGAGAGATAAAGATAACTCAAATTCCATTTCCTTCCCCGTTTGATGATCCATCCACTAATAGTTCCCACCTGTTGGGTTTTGTTAACAGATCTCTTAGATCCCCATGTTCTTCTTCTACATCCATTATCTCTTCTAATGCTTCATCATCTTCTAGAGGAAACTCTACTAAGAAATCTGCTACAACTTGTGATTTTTGCGAAGATAAAATTTCATATTTGATTTCGAAGTGCCCTACTTGTGCATTCCATCTCTCGACTCTGCCTGATCTTTTTGAATTCTTCATTACTGAATCAATTGGAACCTTTGTTAATACTTTTACTTTATGTGCTTGAAAATAGATGTGAAGTTTAAAGGTTGCATAAACCAATGCCAGAATTAGCTTTTCAATCTTTGAGTAATTTTTCTCTGCGGCATTAAATGTTTTGCTAATGTAATAAATTGGTTTTTCTATTCCTGCATCCACTCGCAGTAACACTGCACTTAATGCGTGCGGAGTTGTCGCAAGGTAGATCAATAATTCTTCTCCTGGCTCCGGTTTCTGTAAGATAGATATGTTCATTAAATATTCTTTAATTCCTTGAAAAGCCTTTTCACATTTATTTATCCACTTGAACTTTGTTCCCTTTTTGAGTATATTAAAGAAATGCTTGCATTTGTCTGATGATTGCGAGATGAATCTCCCTAACGAAGACAAAACCCCATTCAAATTCTGCACATCTTTTACTGTTTCTAGCGTTGGCATGTTGCGAATTGGTTGTACTTTATCTGGATCAACTTGTATTCCTTCTTTTGACATAATATACCCCAAATTTTTTCCTGAAGCTACTCCAAAAGTACACTTTTCGGGATTCACATTGATGTTAAAATGTCGCATTTGATCCAAAATCTCCTTCAAGTCCTGCACATGGTTTTTGGATTCTTTACTCTTGATTAACATGTTATCTACATATACCTCTAATTTTTTATGGATCCACTTCGCAAACACTTTTTCCACCATTCTTTGATATGTTGGACTAGCATTTCTCAAACCGAAAGGCATCTTTGTATAGCAGTACAATCCCCTTGGAGCAAAGAATGCGGTGTGCTCTTGATCATCTTCAGCGAGAGGAGATATTCTATCATTTCCCGCTGTTGGAGCAATCTGATTATACCATTTATACCCATCTAATGAAGATATTCTATCATTTCCCGCTGTTGATTCGACCATTTGAGGAATATCTGGTAATGGAAAGCTATCTTTAGCACAAGCTTTGTTTAAGTCAGTAAAGTCTATAAAAATTCTTATCCCTTTATTTTTCTTAGGAACCACCACCATATTTGCAATCAATTCCGGGTACTTTGCATGCCTTATAATTCCTGCATCAAGCATCTTCTGTAATTCTTCTTCTATTTGGGAATGGTATGTTGTTGCGATTTTTCTTATCCTTTGTTTAAATGGTCTTACATCCTTGTTAATTTCTAACTTATAACATGCAATTGACGGGTCTATTCCAGGCATCTCATCCATACTCCACGCGAAGATGTCTTTATACTCTCGCAAGAGGTTTACGGTTCACTCTTCCTCATCTTCATCCATATTCGTTCCAATTTTCAGCATCTTAGGTTCTTCTTCACTTCCAATATTTACTTCTTTTGTTGGCTCTGCTGCGGTATAGATGGCTTCAGGCTCTCCCATTGGTGTTGAGGTTTTCACAACTCTCGCGGGTTCATCTCCTTCTTGCGAGATTTCGCTGGGTATTCCTTTTCCTTATTTTTCTCTTATCATGTAAACTTTAAACTCTTCTTATTTCTTTGTCTGTTTCGCCATTTTTCTGCGAGCTTTTCGCAGCTTTGGATGCCCTTCATAATTTCTCACTTCAATTTGATAACACAGCTTCGCAAGATCAGTATCTCCTCTAATTTCTCCAATTCCACTTGGCATAGGAAATTTGATGCATTAATGCAATAGCGATGCTACAGCCTTGATTGCATGTATCCATGGTCTTACCAGTATCATGTTATATGGTGATTCCACATCTACCACACATAATGTTACTTGTGTTTCAATCTTTCCTAGCGGAATTCGTACCACTATTTCGCCTTTAGGTTTTGTTAAAGATTTTCCAAAGCCATGAATATGATATGTTGAACAAGACATTTCTTCATCCTTGTATCCCATTTTCTTAAATGCATGATAAAATATTATATCTACAGAACTTCCAGCATCCACCAAAGTTCTATTTACAGCCCATTCTTCCGCAGATCTTGTTGATTTTCCCTTTTTCATTTGTATAACGGATACCGTAATTACCGTAAAACCTCTGTTTTGAAGTTTCTTTTGAGCCTTTTCAAAGGCAATATCATTCTTACGACCGGCTGGAGGCATTTTTTAGTATGGGAATGGAGAAGAAAGTAAAAATTGAAAATATAAGAATTGAGAAAAGTTACAACAGCAGGAGCGGAATTCGCGGAAGAACATTGAAGAAAGTTGCAGAGAAAATAAGAAAGAAAGTAAAAGAGAAGAGTAGAGAAGAATGAAAAGAGTATATATAGAGAGAAGAATACTCGAGAAGATAAACAGATTTAATGCGAAGATTGATAGACGCATTTATGTGTCTAATTTGTCCTTAATGTTTCGTATTGTTAGTACTCGTTTTTGTCCTTATTATGGTGTTTTGTGTGTTTGTAGGTATTTTTTGGAAATAAAGATTGTTGGAAAATTCGGCTTGAAAAGTTGCTCGGAACACCCCCGGAGGACATTTGCTATTAGGACTCCCTTTTCGGATAAGGGGCACCTCAATTACTAAGGGGCACCCCCATAAAGGCAGATGCTATTCGCACCCCACATCTGGTTAGGGGGACACCATCTTCTTCATTTGAAACTTAAAAATTGGCGGGAAAAATGTGGCAACTCTCTGAGAATGTTTCGATCGAAATTTGAAGATGTTATAGGTGGACTAAAGGGCTGAAACTTAATGGGTAGTTGTGATATGTCCTAACAAAGCTGGTATGGGTGTTTGTTTCGACCCAGTTTGGATGGAATTGACGTGGTGAAGAAAACAGGGAGTACGTGGCCGGAAAACTCCATCACGGGATTACAACAAATTGAAACGTGTACTAATCGTGTTAGGATGGAGTTTGGACTCTGCAGAGGCGTGTAGAAGGAAAATAAGGAAGGTTTTACAGCTGCAGATGCTCGGATGAAGAAAAAATATCCGGAAAATATTTTCTTTTACTGCCGAATATTGGAAGGATTTTCCGGAGTAATGAACGATGATTCTTGTCCATGTAGAGTATAAATAGCCTAATAGGATAATATAGAAGGGATGGAGAGTTTGGGTACGCAGCAGGGCTGAGAACAAAGTTGCAGAAATTTCGTTTCTGCTGCTGCATGAGGAGGAGAACGAAGAACTTCAACCCCTAAAGACAGTCGTTAATGCAACAGTGGAAACGACAGTGAGTGTAGGGTCGTAGTGATACAGCAACACTTTTTATTTATCGTTCTTTGTAACAGACGAGTTTGTAACATATATAACTGTTACAAACCCGATTTAATCGTTACTTTCTCCATTTCATCATTTGTACACCTCCTTTGAGCAATAAAAATGGATTTTGAGCGTGTTTCCAACATGATGAGCTAGAACCCATCGTTGGGACGAAGGAGGAAGCTGTTTTGCACCCATGTGGTAATTCTAATTAATTCCTTTCTGACTATTTGCACTATTATAATTGATTTATGATTTTTGTTGATTATTTGTGAATTCGTTAGATGTCGCATGCTTAGTCTTAGGTACTTTAGATGCGCCATGCTTGTGAGTTACATATAATTCTTTATAGAATCTACCTTGGCAAAGAATTAGAGTCGATGTTTGTTATTTTATGAGCTTTAATTGTCCGGAATTAGTAGATGAACCGCATGAATGTGAGAATTGGTGGAATCCCGAGTCCCGGTAACTATCTCCATCTTGTGACAATTTTTGTATATATTTTTATCTTATCAACATCATTTATTAAATCTAAAATTATTTGCTTTCACAAGTTTCAAAAGAACCTTTCTACTACAACATCATTGATAAATACCATCAAAGATTAGACGTGAACAGTTGAAATTCAATGGTTGAAAAGGATGTGTCAGAAGCTGGATGGAAGAAGGGTTACGTGTAGTAAATTTGGCAAAGAATGCAGAATCGTGTCAGAATAGAAGAATATGGAAGGACGGAAAGTTGCGGCATTCTGAAGAAATAAGATTGTCATGATCCTTGTATTTGCAGGAAATCCTACACTACACCCTTGTTAAGATTTCATAATAATCAACTCATACTTAAAGATTAAAAAAGACTCTTTATCATTTAATTCTCAGAAATGTTTACAGAAGTGGAAGAAATCAAGAACACAACTATTCTCTCCAAGTTTCTCTCTCCTCAAGACTTTCTCAACTCTCCAAAAAATACATCATCCTTCTCTGAATCTATAGAAACCCTTTATATAGGAAATTACATAGTGGATGACAGCTAAGTTTTCCTTTTATTTCGGATCTACTCTGCGATCTTATCGCGATAGTTATAATATTAATTACCACAAGCTTTGTAACCATCGCAGGGAAATCATGCTCTTCTCGTGTTTCTTCCATCATCAGCCGTTATGTCATTCTTTAAGATACTCTGTGACACTCGCAAAGTGTTTTTGAAGAGCTTGCGGTTATGCTCGTAGGAGTGTTGTTAATCTCTCAGTATTACTATTGTAGCGATATTCTGATCCTACATCTTGCCTCTTCTCGTGTCTTCTTCGCAAAGTGGAGAGGATATGAGAATCTCCAATTTTTCATAGCACTCGCAACTTCTTTTCTTTCCATGTTTTCTCCTAGACAAAACTCCGAGAATTTAGCTTAACCGCCTACACGTGTCATAAATTCTTCATTTTTACTAACACGTGTCTACTCAACGGGTCATCTCCTTTTGCCTATAAAAGGTAGAATTTGGTTGCAGAACCAATTTTATTCTTCGTCCCTTTGTCTTTTCGTTTTTTCGTCTGCAACTTTTCTTTTTCTTCATATTTACCTGCTACTGCTTTAATGGTATCTTCAAGGTATGTGTTTTTCTGACATTACTAAATTCCATTTCGCTTATTTGAATCATGTTTACTCATATTTTATTAGTCTTTTCTATTTGATTCTTCATGATTCACATACTGTGTTTTTCTCTTCAGTGGAATTAACGCCCAATCTGTAATTCAAAACCCTAGTCTTCATAAGAAACTAGTTGAGAAGAAAAGGAATCCTGCGAGTCATAAGGTAGTAAGAAACATTTTATTTATTCTTAACAATATTGCTTCCTCTGTTTCTTATCTAAGTTATTACTCGCAGGATGACGAGAATATCGCTAGACCTCGCAAACGATCTCGCCAGGTTAAGACTCTTGAGGCTGATATTATAATTCCCAAATTAACATCTGCGAAATCAATTCCCATAGCTTCGCAAGTGGAACCTCCTTCTTCTTCTTGCGAGAACATCGCTACTAGCATCCCTTTCTCCACTGACCCTTTTACAAATGAGGTTTCCAAAGCCGCTATCAATGAAATTCCCTCTAGCCCTTTGTTACCTTCAACTGTTACCTTCCCAAACACTCCTCTTTCTGATGATGCAACCATTGCAAATAACTCAAATCTCCAACTCGCCATCATTACCATTTCACCTTCTACACCTCTTCCCTCACCCAAAGAAATACCAGTAGGGGTTGATGATGCTTTTGAAGTTTTATCTAACATTTTAGATGATGCTAGAAAATCATATACTGATCCTTTCATAAATGTTGTTTGCGATACTTTAATAAAATATTTTGGTCCTGACCGCACTGTCTCGCGATCGTCTTTAGAAAATGAAGTTGAATCTCTAAAGAGAGACCTCCAAGATAAAACTTCAGAATGTTAATCATAAGCTTCGCAACTCTTCACGTAATTGCGAGAATCTTCGCAGAAGAAATAACGAGATGAAAAGTATAATTTTCCTGCCTCTTTCTTTTTGTTTTTCTGTTCTAGCAAGTTTTCATCTTCTCTGTACTTAAGCTTCTTTCTTAAATTCTTGGTTTGTATATTTAGTTTTAAGTCAGAATCGATTCATTGAAAGACTTAAATTTGAGTCTATCGTTGAAGAAGCTCGTGTTGAAAAAGATTCTTGGATGGACCAGTTTAATAGATTAGATACTCTCTACACGTACTCGATCGATCAAATAGATAATCCTACTAATGAGAATAATCAATTATCGCAAAGCCAAAATTTATTAATTAGCGAGATTACTCGCCTCTCATATTTGTTAATCAAGGCTAATTTGGTGACAGAATCTTTATCAGACGAAAATAGAACTTTATCTCAAGAAAAACATAGTTTTTCAAGCTTGATGGCATTTTTTCGCAACAATTAAGTAATCTTCTGAGAATATGTGATAATCAAGAGCAATCTCTTCGTTCTCTTAAGAATGAGCTCAAGGAAATAACTGAATCATTTGTCGCTGAGAAGGATAAACTTATCAAAGGTAGATTACCTCTTAGTTTAAAGGCTAGAAAGATTCAAGACCAGTATTCCCAACTAGAAGAATATTATTTTTTACTCGCAAAGGAAAACTCATATCTCATTTCCAAAGAATAAAATATAAAGTCTTGCCTGAAGGGTATAGTCGGGGGATAAATTTGATGATGATATGAATCAATGGGAGAATTGTTGCTTATCGTTAATTCAAAATTTAACTTCTCAAAAAGAAGGTAGTCATTTTGACTATCTTGACTGTTAATTTTTCTATTTAATTTCTCAGCTATACTTCATCTGAATATTTTCTTGTCATTTTTATTTCTCGCAGAATCTGAAAGAAGTCTTCACTATACCATTTCTGATCTGACTGATAAATTGGATAAAGTTCGCAAAGAAAACAGGATTCTCACTTCTGATCTTGTAAAATCTCACGACTAGGCAGAGAGAAGATATGATTATCTTGAATACTTCAAGAATATAGAAATTAGAAACCGTGACATAGGTTTCCTTCGCAAGGTTCACCTTAGCGCTGAAGTCCTTGTGAATGATATTCTAATATCTCAGTTTATTCCCACTGTATCCGTTCTTCCTCTAGAATTAGATGATGATGAAGTTCCTCTTCCTATGGATAGGGATCTAGAATATGCAACTGGAGAAGAAGATATTCCTCAAGAAGACCCAATAGAAGAAGAAGAAGAATCTCGAATTAATCATAATGAAAAGAATGTTGGTGGATCTGATAACACTAGAAAAGAGAATGAATCTGGCAAGATCAACGCTGAAGCTTGAATTTTATTTTATTTTATTTTTTCTTCCGTTTTCTTGCGAGCAATGTACCTTTATGCAACTTTGGATTTCAACCTTTATTTTGAATACTCTTAAGAAAGATAATGATATTCTTCTTATTAACTCCCTTACTTGCCCCTCATTATCTTTCCTGAAACAATTAGTTACTTCTCATGCCTTCTTTTTGCAGGCTGATGAATAAGTTATGGATTTGATGAATATTACTGCGATAATTTCTTCTAATAATCCTATTGTATGATTCTGAAAAACGTTTCTGAAAAAATTCTGAAGGAATCTTGTTTCTCATAGATTTTCCTGCAAAGAAAATAGTTAATGATTGAAATTATTCTGTTGGTCTTATTTTGCCTTCCTAGTTAAAGGTCTTATTTTGCCAAATTTTTCTTTCTGCGACAAAATCGCAGGACGTCCTTACATTTGCATGTATTGACCCATTGATATTGTCTTATCTGTATTTTGTCAATTTTTCTGCGACAATATGACAAGTCTAGGTTCCTCTGTGAGAACAAAGTCTTATGACATTGCCATCTTGCGATGAAATCTTAACTTTTTCTCATAGCTTGTTGCCTCTGTATAATCTTTGTCACACGATAATATGATAGACCTAAATGCTCTTGACTGCATAAAGCCCCATGACATTGCCGTCTTAAGACACTTATCAGCTCCCTAATTGAGGGTGCCGCCCTTATATTCCCCCTGGTTTCCCCTTCAAGGAGGGCATATCGGCCATACAAGACTATCTCCTCCCATCCGGATTTACCAACAACCAGTTTTTTTCGCAGCCTCTTGTCTTTTATGCCTATATGACTTATAGTTACAAGACTGCACCCTAAGTGGGGTTTTCTTCAGGCCGAGTGCTTTATAGCCAAGACTTAAAAAGAATGGCCAGGGTAGGTTCGTCCGTCCCAAGAACCCTTGGCTCAACCGTGTACCTCAGCACCTTAGTCATACTCTGCACTCCTTAGAAGAGTTTCTCGGTCATCCAACCAGGGTATAACCTTATATAGTTGGAAATCCAAGGTACCTCTTCCAGATAGGTTTTATTTAACCCCAACATCTTCATGACTCAGGTTCCAACAGCGGTATAACCTTATCCCTGAGTCATGCAAATAGATACCCCCTAATATGACATACTTTAGGTCTTATATTTGCCTCTTGCGAAATTGTATTCGCGAACTAGGGTGTACGCCATAAAGGTTTATCCCGTTCTTTGTTTCTTTTGCGTATATCGTAATCTTTCATTCTTGAATAATCTTACGAATAAAATCGCAGCTGTAAAAATTTGTTTTCCCATTTCTTTTTTGTTTCATTAAAAATTTGCTACTGATAATATCTTTTTAAATATAATCTATTCCATGGCCTACCAAGTCTTTGACCAACATCTCTACCCTCTGGGTCTACCAACTTATATGCCCCTGTTCCAACTATCTCCTTAATGATATATGGTTCATCCCATTTTCTCGCCAACTTTCCACCATGCTCTCTCTGGTACTCTGGTGTTTCTCGCAAAACTAAATCGCCTGGTTGAAACTCACGTTTCTTAACTCGTTTGTTATATTCGCGAGCCAACCTCCGCTGGTAATTTTCCATATGTTGTAATGCTTTTTTTATCTTCTCTTCTACTTCATCAAGTTCTCTTAGAATCATACTAGTATTAAGATTCTTCTCCCAAACCTCTCTTTTTGTTGTAGGAATAGCGACTTCTGTTGGTAACACAGCTTCAACTCCATATGTCAAACAAAAAGGTGACATTCCAGTAGCTTCTCGTCTAGTTGTATTGTAAGCCCACATTGCATTATGCACCTGCTCGCACCATGCCCTGTGGTATCCCTCTAGCTTCTTTTTTAAGATGTCTACGATTGTCTTATTAGTTGCCTCAGCCTGACCATTTTCTTGTGGGTATAAAGGAGTAGATTTTCCAAATTTTATCTTAAATGCATTAAGAAGTAATTCTATATTCTGCCCTTCAAACTGTTTTCCATTATCAGATACCAACTGTTCTAGAATTACAAATCTTCAAATTATATTTTCAAATATGAATGTGAAGATGTCTTTATCGCGAATATGTTGTACTGCCTTCACTTCTCCCCATTTTGTGAAATAATCTGTAGTGACAATTAAATATCTTCTTTGCCCTGAGCCAGGTACAAATGGTCCCACAATATCTAAACCCCACTTCCCAAAAGGCAATACATTTGTGGAAGATGATAATGGTGCTCCTGGTGCATGTATCCTTTTTCCATATCGTTGACAGTCTTCACAACGCCTTGAGAGTTGCTTTGCATCTTCATGCACATATGGCCAGTAATAGCCTTGCATTTTTTTTCTATATGCCAAAGATGTTCCCCCACTGTGATTACCAGCATCGCCACTGTGCAGCATTTTTAACACCTTTTGTCCTTCTTCCCTCGTTAAGCATCTTAGCGATGGTCCATTAAAAGATTTGCGATATAGCACTCCATCTCTTAGCTCATAATTGGTTGCTCTACTTTTTAATTTATGTGTTTCTAATCTATTTCTTGGAGTTTCTCCTCTCGCCAAATACACATGTAGATCTTCTAGCCAATCTATAATATTGCTTTTTGGCTCTTCCTCGCCAGCTTCTACCATCATCACATCTGTTTCTCCTTCCTCCTTGTTTATCGAAGGTAACAAAAGTGTTTGGATTTTTATGCATCTCGCAGCTGGATTTGTCATCATTCTTGATATAAAAGCAAAAGCATCTGCGAGTCTATTGTCCTTTCTTGATATATTTCTCCATGTTATTTTTGGAATTCTCGCAGACAATTCTTCAACAAGTTTTTTGTATTTCTTCAAGGATGGTTCATTTGTTGTGTATTCTCCTTTTATCTGGCGAATAACCAATTGCGAATCGCTAGTAATTCTTGCATTTTCTAACTTCATTTCTATCGCAAATTTTAGAGCATGAATCACAGCTTCATATTCTGTCTCATTATTAGTAGATGCAAACTCCAATCTAAATGAATAAGCCATTTTTTCTCCTTCTGGCGAGATAAAAACAACTTCAACTCCATTACCTTCTCCATTTGATGATCCATCTACTAATATCTCCCACCTATTGGGTTCTGTTAATAGTTCTCTTGGGTCTCCATGTTCTTCTTCTATATCCATCATTTCTTCCACTGCTTCGTCATCTTCTAAAGGAAATTTAGCTAAGAAATCTGCTATAACTTGTGACTTTGGAGAAGATAAAATGTCATATTTAATATCAAAGTGCCCTACTTGTGCATTCCATCTTTCAACTCTGCCTAATATTTTTGAATTCTTCATTACTGACTCAATTGGAAGTCTTTTTTAATACTTTTACCTTATGTGTTTGAAGGTAAATGCGAGGTTTAAAAGTTGCATGAAACAATGCTGGAATTAACTTTTTAATCTTTGAATAATTTCTCTCTGCAGAATTAAATGTCTTGCTGATATAATAAATTGGTTTTTCTACCCCTGCATTTACTCGCAACAATACTGCACTTAGCGCGTACGCGGTTGTTGCGAGATAAATCAGTAGTTCTTCTCCTGGCTCTGCTTTCTGTAAGATAGTTATTTTCATTAAATGTTCTTTAATTCCTTGAAAAGCTTTTTCATATTCATCCGTCCACTTGAATTTTTTTCCCTTCTTGAGTATATCGAAAAAATATTTGCACTTGTCTGAGGATCGCGAGATGAATCTTCCTAGCGAGGCTAAGAGTCCATTTAATTTTTGCACATCTTTTACTGTTGCAGGCGTTGGCTTGTCACGAATTGCTTGTACCTTTTTTGGATCAACTTATATTCCTTCTTTCGACACAATATACCCCAAAAATTTCCCTGAAATTACTCCAAAAGTACAATTGTCAGGGTTCACTTTGATCGAAAATATCCTTTAAATCCTGTACATGGTCTTTAGCTTCTTTACTTTTGATCAACATAGCATCCACATATACCTCTAATGTTTTGTGTATCCACTTCGCAAACACCTTATCCACCATTTCTTTGATATGTTGCACCAGCATTTCGCAAACCAAAGGGCATCTTTGTATAACAGTATAACCCTCTTGGAGAAAAAAATGCGGTGTGTTCTTGATCTTCTTCAGCGAGGGGAATTTGATTATATCCTTTATATCCATCTAATGAAGATATTCTAGCATTTCCATTGCTGACTCAACCATTTGTGGAATATCTGGTAATGGAAAACTATCTTTAGGACAAGCTTTGTTTAAATCAGTAAAGTCTATGCAAATTCTTATTCCCTTGTTCTTCTTTGGGACCACCACCATATTTGCAATCCATTCTGGATATTTTGCTTGCCTTATAATTCCTGCATCAAGTATTTTCTGTAACTCTTCTTCTATTTGGGAATGATATGTTGTTGCAATCTTCCTTATTCTTTGTTTAAATGGTCTTGCATCTTTATTAATTTCTAGTTTATGACATGCTACTGATGGATCTATGCCTGGCATCTCATCCATGTTCCATGCAAATATGTCTTTATACTCTCTCAAAAGATTTATGGTTCTCTCTTCTTCATTTATATCCATTTTAGTTCCAATTTTCAGCAACTTAGGTTGTTCTTCACTCCCAACATTTATTTCCTTGGTTGGTTCTGCTGCGATGTAACTGGCCTCAGGTTCTCTCATTGGTGTTGGTGTCTTCATTGTTCTCGCAGATTCATCTCCTTCTTGTGAGATTTCGCTGGGTATTCCTTTTCCTTCTTTTGCTCTTATCAAATAAACTTTAAATTCTTCTTCTTTCTTTGTTTCTCTAGCCACTTTTTGCGAGCTTTTCGCAGCTTTGGACGTTCTTCATAATTTCTTACTTCAATTTGATAGCACATCTTCGCAAAATCTGTGTCTCCTCTAATTTCTCCAACTCCATTGGGCATAGGAAATTTGATGCATTGATGCAATGTTGATTCTACAGCCTTGATTGCGTGTATCCATGGTCTTCCCAATATCATGTTGTACGGTGATTCCACATCTACCACACATAATGCTACTTGTGTTTCAATTTCTCCTAGCGGAATTCGTACCACTATTTCTCCTTTTGGCTTTGTTGAAGATTTTCCAAAGCCATGAATATGATATGTTGGACATGATATTTCTTCATCTTTGTATCCCATTTTCTTAAAAGCATGGTAAAATATTATATCCACAGAACTTCCTGCGTCCACCAAAGTTCTATTTACGTCCCACTCTTCCGCAGATTTTGTTGACTTTCCTCTTCCCATTGGTATAGTGGATACCGTGATTATCAAAGGAGATGTGTGATTTAAATTTTTTTCTGGTATTTCTGCTGTTGTAAATGTGATCTCCTGCTTTTCCCAATCCTTCAATGATGATATTTTCTCCACCGTCATAATTTTCCTTCCTTCAAAATCCCATTTATGTATCTTCCCCTTAATATTTTCATGGAATTTATCAATCATTGCTCTCGTTACCATATCACACTCTAATTTCCTACAATTCTCTTTCGTTCTAATCATTTTTCCTTCAACTATTTTACCGATTTGCTTAATTATCTTCTTGATTTTGAGTAATTTTCAACTTTTACTTTGCCTTTACTAAGTTCTCGGACTTCAACTAACAAACCAGTACGCATACGGGTATGCATACTTTGGTTCCAGGACTTTGAATAACTTGCAACAGTTAGCATACAAGTACGTATATTGTGCTATGTCCAATCATGTTTAATTATGCTAAACTCCCATTTAAACTATTGAACATTCTTAGAAGACGACAATAGTTGTCTCACACAAACTATTAGCTTCAAAGCAATTTTCAAGTGATCAAATGATCAATACGAAATATTATGAGTCTACACCAAATGACTGTCTCACACAAATCATATAAGATGTTTCCAGGCGATTTTCACATGATCATCTTTTGACTTTCGTCAAAAATATAAGATGAACTTGGTTAGAGAGAAAGCTTACCAACACATATTTTGAGAAATATGTAAGCGAGTTAAACTCAGATCGAAATATCAAATGTGTATAATCGAAGTCTATATAGCTATACGACATTTATCTCAAATAGGAGATAGAGTATAAATAGACTTTTGAGTGATAGATGAGTTCAAGTCTCCACATACCTTTTGTTTATGAAGTTCCACTAGCTCCCTTTAGAAGTTCTTCGTCTTCAATCAATTAACGTCGTGAAGTCTAAAGCTCAACTACACATTTTATCCTAATCCGAGACTTAGCTATAAGTAGACTAGAAATATAAACTTATAGTTTCGACAACTAAACTTGACAAACAAGCTTGAGATAACAACGCTTGCGAGTTTGACCGAGCAGTGCTCTAACACTTTCCATATTTAAATTTGCGATAGTTAGCTTAAGTTGAGAAATTTCTTTTTTTCTAAAGGTGTGACATTGTTGTTTAAGATAATCTCACATGCCTCTTAACCACTTACTCTAAGTTGGATATCTTATTAAATATTGTGAGTCTCTTGTCATTATATTTCAACCTATACGGGTGCTTTTTGTTTAACATATGAAGTAGAAAAAATAAAAATGGAAAGATTTTTCTGACTCATGTCACCCTTTGTTAATTCCTTTTCACAAAAGTTGACGTGCTAATTTGCAACATATGTTTGTTGAAGTTATTGACTCTTTTGTCTGAAAAATGGATTTCATCCCGCTAACATTCTAGTTTTGGGTAAAAAATATCATGAATGTTTCTAACTTCCCTTCGTCGTATGCCGTGGCTTTAGGTGTTTTCAACGAAAGGAATCCCCATTTCAGCATTAATTAAGGTCAATATGTTGTCTTAGAAACATATGGGCATATGCCTTCATATTTGGACAGTGCATCACCATCTTAAAAGGTTTTATGATGGGAGCATAGTTCTTTTCCATAAAAGTAGTTTCCATATCAAAGACCCAATAATTATATTCAAGTATTTTTGAGCCCAAATAGTCAAATTTGCGTCGAGTTGGTGTAGTCAAAGCATGGTCAACTATTTGGTTAAGGCACGGTCCATTGGATTGGCTAGTTGATGGTTAACAAAAGTGAACATATCGGCCATTATATATGAAGTATTCAAGCCCATTAATAATACAGAAAATGGGTCATTTGTCCAAAAAAAAATTAAAACATGGTTCAAATGGACGAGTAAAAATTAGTATGAGTGAAATGGACAAAAAAAAATAGCAAGGATGAAACTGGATTCATCCTGGCTTAACTTAAAATATAGCGAGGATGAAATTGGATGCATCCTAATGTAAATTAAAAATAACAAAAAGTATTTGAAAATGGGTAGGATGAAACTGGTTACATCCTAGCTATATTTATATTTTTGTCCATTTAAACAGTATCAAAACCTAGATGTCTTTTTCACCCAGGAATTGTTGATTTTGGCCTTTTTGACCAATTTTGTGTTAATAATAAAGTTGAAACTATCAAGATATGCCCAAACATATTGTTGACCTGTAGGATCAGAATATTGTCAAAGCAATATTCCTGCGAAATAAACAACAATGAAATTCTGCGATAAATCTCAAAGTGACGTAAGGAATGACATATCGGATGAAAACGACAGAAACATGAGAAAAGCGTGACATTTATGCGATGAATCAATAAAACCGGCAAAAGATTAAGGCGGTGCAAACTGCGATGTATCGCAAGAACCCAGATCCGAAACTAAAGGGAATCTTAGCTGTAAATGAGCTGTCATGAGCTGTAATCCACTATGTAAATGCCTATATAAAGGAAATGAATAGTTCCAGAGAGAGAGAGAGAGAGGGGAATTTTGGAGTGCTAAGAAAGTTTTTAGGAGAGAGAAAATCTTATTAAGTGAATTATATTCTTGATTACTATAATTCTTTTAAGGTCATATTAATAAAAAAGGTCCTTAATCTTCAAATTATGTCATAAATATTGATAAATTCTTGAATAGGGTGTAGTGTGGGAATTCCTACAACTACATTTTGGCGCCCAGAAACAGGGATGAATAGTTGAAAATCATAGCAAGAGTTAGGTAAAAGAAAGAAATTATTCAAGAGTTAGAAGAATATCAAGAAAATTGGTGGAAGAAAAGATGGTTGAAGTCAAAGATAATCAAAAGAAATTAGAATGTGATGTAATAACAAAGATGATGATAGATAAGTTCCATGAAGATATTAGAGGAAGGATACATAAGCGAGATTTTGAAGGAAAGAAAATCATGACGGTAGATGAGGCATCACCGCTAAAAGATTGGGAAAAACAGAAAATCACATTCACGGCAGCAGAAATTTCTAAAGAGAATTTAAATCATACATCTCCATTGGTGATCACAGTGTCGGTTGTACCAACAAGAAAAGAGAAATCAGTAAGATATACAGAAGATTGGGCTGTGAATAGGACTCTAGTGGACGCAGGAAGTTCTGTGGATATAATGTTTTACCACACATTCAAGAAAATAGGATACAAAGATGAAGAAATGCTTAGTTCAACATATCATATCCATGGATTTGGAAAATCTCTAACAAAACCTAAAGGTGAAATTGTAGTGCGAATTCCGCTAGGGGAAATAGAGACGCAGATAACTTTGTGCGTGGTGGATGTGAAATCACCATATAACATGCTGTTGGGAAGACCATGGATACATGCAATCAAGGCTGTATCATCAACTCTACATCAGTGCATAAAGTTTCCTATGCCTAGCGGAATTGGCGAGATTAGAGGAGATGCAGATTATGCAGCGTTGTGTTTCCAGAATGAAGTAAGGAATTGTGAAAATCAAATTCAGTTGCGAAAACAGCGCATAAAAATGAGGAGAGAAGAAAGGAAAGAAGAAGAATTCAAGATTTACATGATAAGATCAGAAGAAGGAAAAGGAATATTTGACGATGTATCGCAAGAAAGTGATGAACCAGCGGAGGTAATAAAAACACCAACACCAATGGGAGAACATGAAGCCAATTATACTGCAGTAGAACCAACAAAAGAAGTAAATGTTGGAAGTGAAGAAGACCCAAAAATGCTGAAAATTGGAACTAAGATGGGTGTGGAGGAAGAAGAACAAACTGTAAACCTTCTGCGAGAATACATAGATATTTTTGCGTGGAATATGGATGAGATGCCTGGAATAGATCCATCTGTTGCGTGCCATATATTGGAGATTAACAAAAATGTGAGACCATTCAAACAAAGAATAAGAAAGATTGCGACCACTTATCATGCCAAGATAGAAGAAGAATTGCAGAAGATGCTTGACGCATGAATTATAAGGAAAGCAAAATATCCAGAATGGATCGCCAATATGGTAGTAGTTCCCAAGAAAAATAAGGGGATAATAATTTGCATCGATTTTACTGATCTAAATAAAGCATGTCCCAAAGATAGTTTTCCCTTGCCTGATATCCCGCAGCTGGTGGAATATGCCGCAGGAAATGATCGAATATCTTCGTTAGATGGATACAAGGGCTATAATCAAATCCCACTTGCGTAAGAAGATCAAGAACATACTGCATTCTTTGCTCCCAGAGGATTATATTGTTACACAAAGATTCCTTTTGGGTTACGAAATGCAGGAGCAACTTACCAACCAATGGTGGAAAAGGTGTTCGCAAAATGGATACATAAAACTTTAGAGGTATATGTGGATGATATGTTGGTAAAAAGAAAAGAAGCTAAAAATCATGTGCAGGACTTAAGGGAAATTTTTGATCAGATGCGGCTTTTTAATATCAAAGTAAATCCTGAGAAATGTACTTTCGGAGTATCATCTGGGAAATTCTTGGGGATATATTGTATCAAAAGAAGGAATACAAGTTAATCCTTAAAAGGTGCAAGTAGTTCGAGATATGCCAACTCCAGCAACAGTAAAAGATGTGCAAAAATTGAATGGACTTTTAGCCTCACTAGGAAGATTTATTTCGCGATCATCAGATAAATGCAAACATTTCTTCAACATACTAAAGAAGGGAACAAAATTTAAATGTACAGATGAATGTGAGAAACTTTTCAAGGAATTAAGGAATATTTGATGAACATATCCATTTTACAGAAGGCTGAACCAGGAGAAGAATTGCTGATGTACCTTGCGACAACTCAACACGCTTTAAGCGCAGTACTTTTGCGAAATGACGCAGGAGTTGAAAAACCAATTTACTACATCAGCAAAACATTCAATGCTGTGGAGAAAAACTATTCAAAGATTGAAAAGCTAATTCTGGCGTTAGTTTATGCGGCATCTAAACTTCGCATATATTTCCAAGCGCATAAAATCAAAGTACTAACAAAAGTACCAATTGAATCAGTAATGAAAAATTCAAAAAGATCAGGATGGAACGCACAAGTGGGGCATTTTGAGATCCAATATGCAATTTTATCCTCGCCAAAATCTCAAATTGTCGCAGATTTTCTCGCAGAATTTCCTTTGGAGGATGATGAAGCTGTAGAAGACATGATGGATATAGAATAAGAATATGGGGATCCTAGAGATCTTTTAACAGAACCAAATAGGTGGGAGATATTGGTAGATGGGTCATCCAACGGAGAAGGAAATGGAGTGGGAGTCGTTTTTATTTCACCAGAAAGTGCAAAAATGGCATTTGCATTTCGACTAGAATTTGAATCTACTAATAATGAGACAGAATATGAGGTTGTAGTACATGCTCTAAGATTTGCGATAGAGATGAAGGTGGAGAATGCAAGAATTACCAGTGATTCGCAATTGATTATTCGCCAAATTGAAGGGGAATATGCAACTAATGATATATCTTTGAAAAAATATAAGAAACTTGTAGAAGAATTATCTGCGAAAATTCCAAAACTCAAATGGAGGCATATTTCAAGAAGAGATAATAGGCTCGCAGATGCTTTTGCGTTTATATCAAGTATGATGGTAGACCCGACTGCGAGAAATATAAAAATACAAACACTCATAGCACCTTAAATTAATAAAGAATAGGAAGAGGAGTCTGAGGCAATGATAGTAGAAAATAATAGCGAAGAATCAAGTAGAATTATCGCAGATTGGCGTGCGAAAATTCACGCATATCTAGCAAGGGGAGAGGTACCAAGAAACAGATTGGAAGCACATAAATTAAAAAGTAGAGCAACAAATTATGAGTTAAGAGATGGGATATTGTATCGAAAATCTTTAAATGGGCCTTCCCTCAGATATTTGACACAAGAAGAAGGAAAACAAATATTAAAAATGTTACATAGTGGGGATCTTTGGTAATCACAGCGGCGGAAGATCTTTAGCATACAGAACTAAAATGCAAGGTTATTATTGGCCATATATGCATGAAGATGCAAAGAATTTATCAAGAAGTTGCGAGGAATGTCAGCGATTTGCAAAAAGAATACATGCACCCGGTGAAACATTAACATCCTCAAAAAATGTTTGTCCATTTGGAAAGTGGGGTTTAGATATTGTGAGACCATTTGTACCAGGAACAGGGCAAAAGAGATATTTAATTGTCGCAACAGATTACTTCACAAAATGGGCAGAATCTAAAGCAGTACAACATATTCGTGATAAGGACATTTTTACATTTATATTTGAAAACATCATTTGCAGATTCGGAATTTCTGCGCAGTTGGTGTCATATAATGGAAAACAATTTGAAGGACAAAATATAGAGATGTTACTTAATACATTCAAGATAAAGTGCGGAAAATCGACTCCTTTATACCCACAAGCTAATGGTCAAGCTGAGGCAAATAACAAAACAATCGCAGATATCCTCAAGAAGAAGTTAGAAGGTCATCATAGAACATGGTGTCAACAAGTCCATAATGCAGTTTGGGCTTATAATACAACACGAAGAGAAGCAACTGGGGTATCACCTTTTTGTTTAACATATGGAGATGTGGCAGTATTACCAACAGAAGTTGTTATTCCTACGACAAAAAAAGAAGCTTGGGAAAAGAATCTTAGTGCTGGTATGATTCTAGACAAACTTGATGAAGTAGAAGAGAAGAGAGAAAAAGCATTACAACATATGGAGAACTACCATCGCAGATTAGCTCATGAATATAATAAGCGAGTAAAGAAACGTGAGTTCCAAGTTGGAGATCTAGTTCTGCGAGAAACACCAGAATATCAGCGAGAAAATGGAGGAAAATTAGCGAAAAAATGGGACGGGCCATATATCATCAAAGAAATAATTGGAACTGGAGCATATAAGTTAATGGATCCAGAAGGAAGATACATGGGTCAAAGACTTGGCAGACCATGGAATAGACAATATCTAAGAAAATATTATCAATAAAGGTTTGAAAGACTAGGATGATTTGATTATACGCAAGCAATTGCGAGAGAATAAAAGATATGTTTCACAAGAATAAAGTTGGCTAAATACAAAGCAATTTTTCGCAATAATTTGCAAGATAATTAAGAATTTTAATGCATATGCATAAGACGGGCGCAAATCGCCTAAAAACATATAAGAATGGGACGAACCTTTGTGGCGTACACCCTAGTTCGCGGATTCTATTCCGTAAGAGGCAATGTCCTTAAAGTACGTCATAAGGGGGGTATCTCTTTGCATGACTATGGGAAAGGCTATATTGCTGCTGGAACCTAGTCATGGAGATTTGGGATTATAGAAAATCCATCCGGGAGAGATAACTTGGATTCCCAACTATATAAGGTTATGCCCTGGTTGGGCGCCCGAGAGTTTCTCCTAAGGAATACAAAGTATGATCAAGGCGCCGAGGTATACGGTTGAGCAGTGGGTGCCCGGGACGGATGATCCTACCCTGTCCATCCATGGAAAGTCTTGGCTTACGATGTGTTCGGCCCGAAGAAAACCCCACTAGGGTGTAGTCTCGTAACTATAAGCCATATAGGCATAAAGGATAAGAGACTACGAAAACAACTGGTTGTTTCTAGAAACGTATGGGAGGAGCTATTCTTGTATGGCAGAAGTACGTCTCCTTGAAGGGGCAACCAGGGGGAGAGATAAGGGCAATACCCTCCATTAGGGAGCTGTGTATCAAAAAAGACGGCAATGTCATGGGACTTTATATTCGCAAGAATATTTAGGGCCGTCATATTGTCGCGTGACACAGACAACAATGTCATGGGACTTTATATTCTCAAGAATATTTAGGCCCGTCATATTGCCGCATGACATGCCAAAAAGCCTAAAAATAAATGATAAGATGAGATCAATGGGTTTTTGCGATAAGATCAAAAGATGAAATAAATGAAATCAATGATAAGAGGATATAAATCGCAAAGACGACAATGTCATAAGTCTTAAAAATCAAAAAGAGATTAATCTCACAAGATGGCTTAGACTTATCATATTGTCGCAGAGATCAAAATAAATGATAAGGCAAGATCAATGGATTATTACGTGTGAAAGTAAGAATATCCTGCGATCTTGTCGCATAAAAGTGGCATAATAAGACCTTTAACTAGGAAGGAGAAATAAGACCAAAAGATAGGTTATATTTGCGAAGTTATTTACGATACTTCATTTATCATATTGCAGATTAATAACAAGAGGAAAGTTTAGGATTTCTTACAATGGTAATATATTAGTACTTCACAAGGAAGATTATGAGGGGAAAATATGGGGATTATAAAACAATATTTCATTATCTTCCTTGAGAAGAATCAAGATAATAAAAAGAAGACAATCAAGTTACAAGAATTTGCGATAGGAGATTCAGGTTAATAAAAATATATAATCAGAAGAAGATGATTGAGTTACAAAAATTGCAATATTTCGCAAAAGAAGCAAGAAGAAAAAAGATTCAGAAATTACAATCATTCGCAGGACAGGGAAAAGAACAAGATATTTCGTAGGAAGACATGATAAAACAAGATTTAAAACTTTAAAAGAGTATTCTTCTTTAATTTCATTATTCTTGTTGGCTACTATTATCTTCACCAACAATATCTTTTTCAGTTTGAGTTTCTCCATCATCAGCGATTGATTTTTGAGGAGGATTTTGTTCTTTTGCTTCATTATGAGGGTTTTCTTCTTCTTCTATTTCTCCATCACTAGCGATTACCTTTTGTGGAGGATTTTGTTCTTCTACTTCATTGGGAAGGTTTTCTTTTTCTTCTATTTCTTTAGTTGGGTTTTGTTCATCTTCGGAAAAATATTCTTCATCACTTGAATAATTTAGATCTTCATCAATGAGACGAGGAACTTCATTATTATTTATCTCCAATGGTTTGATCTTTATAGGAGGTAAAGAATGAGAGAATAGAACATTGTTTACGAGAACCTCAGTGCCTAAATGAGCCTTGCGGAGGAAATTCTTTTCCCGGTTTCTGATCTCTATATCCTTGAAGTATTCAAGATAGTCAAATCTTCTCAATGCTCTGTTGCGAGAATTAGAAAGCGAGGTATTCTTTTTGCGAAGTTTGGCCAACTTCGTAGACAGATCAGAGATAGAAGCTTGAAGATGCTTCTCAGATTCTGCGGAAGAAAAGTTGCATATTAGATAGAATTCTCGCAAGAAATAAGATGGGAAAGTAAAATGAAATAATTAATAGATGAGCCAGTCAAAATGACTACCTTCCTTTTGCGAGGATAAAGTTTGAATTATGTTAAGGAAGCAATTCTTTCATTGATTCATGGTATCATCGAAAGTATCACCAACTTTACCTTTCAAACGAGATTTTATACTTTTCTCTTTAGAAAGAAGATAAGCATTTTCTTCTTTTAAGGAGGAATGGGATTTCTTGATTGAGCATAGTCATATTTGAGATTGTTGACTTTTTACGCTTAGAGCTAATCTACCTTTTATAAGTTTCTCTTGTTGGTAATGAGATGATTCGGTTATATTTTTAATGTCATCTTTCAATACACGAAGAGATTTCCCTTGGCTGTCACACAACTTTTGAAGATTTCCCAATTGTTGCGAATAAACCATTATTTTATTCACAAAGCTACGTCTCTTGAGACAAAGTTTCGTTTTCATCTTATAAAGATTCCACCTTCAAATTAGTCTGATTTAGCGAATATAAAAGTTGAGTGGCTTCATTACTGAGGCAATCTCGTTCGCAAATTAGTTGGTTATTCTCATTCTTAAGATTATTTATCTCGTCAATTGAATATGTGCGAAGAATATTCAATCTATCAAATTGATTTTTCCAAGACTCTTTCCCAATGCGGGCTTCATCGGCGATGGTTTCCCATTCAAGTATCTTCATTAATTGGTTATGTTTTGAAGCTAAATATGCGTCAACAAATAAATAAAGAAAAATTGAGTACATAGAAAACAAAGAATTACTGAGGAAAAAGCAGAGGCAAGAAAGTTATACCTTTCAGATCATTATTTCTGCTGCGAAGATTTTCGCAGTCCAATTCAGAATTATGAAGCTTATGATCGAGAAGTTCACATTCTAAAGTTTTTGCTTGAAGATTCTTCTTCAAGGTTTCAACCTCACTTTCTAAAGCAGTTAGCGAAGATGAAGAACCGCAAGATCCGAGATGCTTGCTTAGAATCATATAAACATCCTGCCTCGCAGGATCTGTAGAAGATTTCATAGCATCGTTCAAAACTTCAGATAATATTTGAAAAGAAGCTTCAACCCATGTTGCTATTTCTTGGGAAGAAGGAATAGAAATAGAGGAAGAGGTTTTGGCAACATCATTTATCGCAGTAATTTGATTAGAATCATTCGTGGTAGTAGGAGTGGAAAAAGGAACTTGATTAGTCGCAGTTACAGTCTCATTTACCGCAACATCATTCACCGCAACTTCATTTACCGTAGTATCATTTACCGCAACATCATTCACCGCAGCTTCACTTACCGTAGATTCATTCACCACGGCATCATTCATCGCAGGTTTATTTGCTGCTGATTCATTCATCATAGTTCCCACCATCATAGATTCATCTATCGTAACTTTTAAAATATTGGGGTTATTAGAGATGGAAATATTAGCATCAATAACTTCACTTGGAATTGATGAAGAAGTAGTATGGGTGTTAATATTGGAATTCACGCAAGGAGAAGGAGAAGATTTATCTTGCGGCGGAACAGGGTCTGCAGGCAAAAAATCAAGAATATCCACTTCATCTGAAAGAACTTTAACTTGACGAGAACGCTTAAGAGGTCTAGAAATATTCTCTTCACTCTGAGAATAATAACGTAGATAAGAAACAGAGGCATCAATATTGTTATTTTAAAAAAAAATAGATGTTTCTTACTACCTTATCATTCTCAGATCTCTTCGCCTTCCCAACACGCTTTTTCTGAGGACCCTTATGGTTAGGGTTTTTGATAGTAATCTTAGTCTGAGAAGTAGTGTTACTGAAAAAGATAATAAAATATGGGGATTATAAAGAAAATCGGGCAATAGAAATGATGTAACATGAACAAAATAAGATTCAAGATAAGAACCTACCTTTGAGTTTCCATTAGAGCAGCAACAGGAAGGATAACAGGAAAGAAAAAGTTGCAGACAAAAAAAGGAAGAAGTTGAAGAAAAGAGAGAAGGTGAAAGAAGACATATCCTCGAGTGGGACATCTATTTATAGATGAAGAATGGGTAACCGGGTTAATCGGTAAAGAAGTAAGGAATGACACGTGTCAACGGTAAAAACGTAAAATAGGGAATTTTGTCGGGTAAAAGACAAGGAGTTGCGGCAAATCAAGAAACTTAAATTCTCATGATCTTTATCTTCTTCGCAGAAAAGATATGAGAAGAGGCCAGATGTAGGATCAGAATATTGTCACAGCAATATTCCTGCGAAATAAACAACAATGATATTTTGCGATAAATCTCAAAGTGACGTAAGGAATGACATATCGGATGAAAACGACAGAAATATGAGAAAAGCGTGACATTTATGCGATGAATCAATAAAACCTGCGAAAGATTAAGGCGGTGCAAACTGCGATGTATCGATAGAACCCAGATCCGAAACTAAAGGGAATCTTAGTTGTAAATGAGCTGTCATGAGCTGTAATCCACTATGTAAATGCCTATATAAAGGAAATGAATAGTTCCAGAGAGAGAGAGAGAGGAATTTTGGAGTGCTAAGAAAGTTTTTAGGAGAGATAAAATCTTATTAAGTGAATTGTATTCTTGATTACTATAATTCTTTTAAGGTCATATTAATAAAAAAGGTCCTTAATCTTCAAATTATGTCATAAATATTGATAAATTCTTGAATAGGGTGTAGTGTGGGAATTCCTGCAACTACATGACCGAAAAATAAAAATTCATAATTCTATTTTTTCTAATTGACTGACAATTTTACCTTTCTCCGATTATGATGAAGTTTTTATAGGAGATTTATTGAAAAGTTATGCTAACCATATTAATATTTCAGAAAATTCTAACGGATGGATTAGAATATATGTATGACGTCGTATTACTGATCCAGATTATGTTTTTGTAGACATGGCTATAAATGTCGTACCATTTCGAGTATTTTTGGATCGCTATGAAATTTTTACTAAGATACTTGAGTTTAATATATAAGATATAACAAATATTCAGAATAATCCAATGATTGGAAATCTTTATATTAAGATATTATGAAGTCGCTCAAAATTTGGGTTTTGCTAAACGGGAATTATTATAATTTAGTGATGTTTTTGGGATGGTTTCAAGCTCCGATTTCTATGAAATTTTAAACTCACTGTTTAAAATGCAAAAAATCTCTATATTTGATATTCGCACATAAACGTGGAATCATGTAATACTATTAATACAAAATATTTTCGTTAAAAGAAATACCTGGTAACACATCCATGATGACAAACAAATAGTATTAAAATCACGTTAATCTTTAAAAAGTAACCCATCACCCGTCTCGAATGAAACTTTTTTTATTTGCAGATGTTAGAAAAGTCTAGTTGACGACGTGTTGTATTATTGTAGTTGCAGGAAATCCTACACTACACCCTTGTTAAGAATTTGTGATAACTAACTCAAATTTGAAGATTAAGAACGACACTTTATTATTTTATTTTCAGAAATATTTACAGGAAATGTAAGAATTCAAGAATACAACTTTTCTCTTGAAGTTTCTCTCTCCTCAAGACTTTCTCAACTCTCAAAAATACATCATCCTTTTCTGGACATATTGGGTCTCTATTTACAGGGTAGTTACATAATGGATGACAGCTAAGTTTTCCTCTTATTTCGGATTTGTTCTGCGATTGTACCGCGATAGTTACAATGTTCATTCTCGCAAGCTTTGTAACCATCGCGGGACAAACATGCTTTTCTCATGTTTTCTTCAATCCTCAGCTATTACGTCACTATTTTGACTGCTTTTGTGACATTCGCAAAGTGTTGTTAAAAAGCTTGCGGTGATGCTCGCTGGGAAATGTTGTTAATCTCGCAGAGAAGTGTTGTAACTATGATGCACCGATACTGATACGGTGACACTGATACGGGGATTCGTCAATTTTCATAAAATGGGGATACGAGATGCGGTGGGATACGTGTATTTATTAAAAAAAATATAATAAAATAAAAAATTCCGATAGATATTATTTTGAATATTAAAGTGAGCAAATATTAAATTATTATTTTGAATATATTAAAGTGAGCAAACATTAAATTTTCGGCATTTTGGGTTTCATTCTTACTTATGTTAATTTTTGTTTTTGCTAGAAAATTTAGTCTTACTTATGTTAATTGAATGGATAAAATCATATATACTCCGGTTTCTCTCTAAATAACATGAAGAACATGACTGCTCGATAAGCCGTAAAGCTAGATTTTTCTAACAGCGTTTTTTTTTTTGAAGCACCATAAAAATAAATACCAAGTCTTTTTTCTTTATAGTCAACAAGTTATTAGGTTTATATATAATGATTCAATATGTTCATGAGTACAAATATCTATAAATATTTAGATTTTGTATAACAAAATAAATGTTAGATTATAAGAAGTATCCCTCGTAGAGTATCTGAGAGGTATCCCAGAGTATCCCCTACCCTTTTTGAAATTAAAAAAAGGTGACACTTTAAATGGAGTATCTGATACGTATCCCCAGGTATCCCCAAGTATCCGATACTGATACGGCGCCGATACGGATACGTCACCAATTTTGAAGTATCTGTGCTTTATAGTGTTGTAACGATATTCTGGTCCTACAATTATTACGGAGATATGATAAAACATGAGAAAACGAATTCTTATTCATTAGAAATGAATTACATACATCAATGAAGTAAATATTTTTGTTATAGGGGAAGCTAAAGTGTTTATGGGGAAAGCTGATTTCCGGTCAAAGAAAAATAATTTAAGAATGACTGGGGCAGAAATAAAATAAACTCAATAATCTTTCATCTTTAACACCACCCATGTGTTATGTTAGATCATAGCTCGGTTGAACCCACTAAGCATTGATATGTCAAGTTTGGTTGTCATATTTTAGTGAACCAAAACTCATTTAAGAGTCGCTTGATTTAAATGTACTAGAGTCAACTTCATATAGGTTAGCTTGAAAGTATTAGGGTGAGACATTACAAGTATTGCGTAGACTTGAAGAAGTGAAGAAGTACGGAGCTAAAACCACAACGGCATCCTTCCACTTAAGGTTAGTGATATTTGACTTGAACTGTTTCATTCCCTGACGTATCTTTCAAGTCGTGCATATTGAAAACATAAAACTGCGAAGCATGTACACTCTAGATAGACATAGTATTAAGGAATACAATATGAAGTTTCTTGCTTAACCATTAAACTTTGTATATAAGACATCAACATAATCGTATGAATGTTATTGTGATTATGTATGGGTATGAGGTGAGGATTTCATCCTAGGAAACAATGTTTTTACATATGTTTTAAAGAAGTAAGTTCATGATATGTGTTGTGAACCGAAAAGGAAATCGCCAGGCGTTATTGGGGTTGTTCTTCATTGCATATCTTATGAACGACCAATATGTGTGACTAGTATAACCGCTCATGACTTGGTTGTGTTCTTGGTAAAACTATTCACATGAGGCCTGACTTATGTATTGGTATGACTTTTATTAGTGAAACCGATCTTAAGTAATCACCTGGGGTATGATCGGGTTGTTTGTGTCTGACCAAATTTGGGAGAGGGGAACCGATCCTAGTAAGAGGTGCAGTATATCACAAGGGGGAACCGATCCTTGTATGAGGTGCAACAAGGTTTATAGAAGAAAGGGGAACCGATACAATGAACATGTGCAACACGTTTTTAGGCAAATGGGAACCGATCCTATGGACATGTGCAACACATACAAGTTAGATACCAAATATATATGGGGAACCGATCCGAGTACCTAGTCAGCCGAATTTTGGTAAGCTGGTGTGACTATGCAGAATACTCACATGGAGGTAGAACTGAAACTTGTTTTGGTAGAATCGTTACACCCATGGTTTGTGACTGAGTGTTACTTGATCAATCACATAGTTCCTGAAAGTCAGATGGACCAATTCTAAACTTGTTTAGAAGTATGGTAAATCGGTTTTAAGTGAGTAAGTATGAAAAAGGGCTTGCAAGAGAAAGATGTCGACACACTTTGAACACGCGCATTAATGTTTATCTTTTATCGTTCAAAGATATTCCTTAACATCTAAGAAGGAAGTAAATCCCAAGATCAAATTTAAATAAGTTAAGAATCTTTTAATTAAGGTTTTTAATTATATATGGAAAATAAGAATTAGTAATGTGCATTTGCTAATTAAATATTTTCCAAGGAGCATTCACAAGAATTATGAAAACCGAATCTGGGTTAATATGGAAATATCTTGAGAATATTTTCGGTTTTGGAAATTCCTTGGTGTCCAAACTTCCTTGTCTATAAATACTTTGAGTTTGCATTTCTAGAAAACTAATCCTTCGTCATAGTAAACTTCCTCTATTGTACTGTTACTGGTGAATCCGCCTATTCGGATTAGGCGAAATCTCTTACGGCTGCTCAGTTTAAAGTCTTATTTAGGATTGATAATCTCTAGTGCGTACCGTTGGTGGGAAACAACATATTGCGGTTTATCTTTAGTTTTCTTATTGATTTGATTGACTAACGGTGGTTGAACTTTGATTGCACCAAGTTTGATTATGCTTGATAATCATCTCTTCTGATATAAGATTCACTCAAACTAGTTCAAGGTTTCAACATGGATCTTTAGACTGTTGTTAGATCTAAAGACGATCTTGTGATAATCCATTGTTAACAGACTTCGTTCTGTGCATGATTTATCATAAGAGATTCAAGTATATGTATGCAGGTGTTTATTGAAGATCTAAGAAGATTTGAAGACAAAGAAGAGATAGAAGATTTTTGACTTGGTTTTATAATCTTTGGTGTGCACAATAATTGTTTTGGTAAAAGAGTATCCTATTAGAGAATTGCTCGGTCGAACTCGCATGCGTTTCTATCTCAAGCATATTTGTCAATTTTAGTGATCAAAACTATAAAGTATTTGATTTCTAGTCTACTAGAGCTAAGGTCTCGGACTAGGATATAAAGTTTAGTTGAGCTCAAGAACTCCATGGCGATCATCATACAAGACGAAGGACTACTCAAGGAATCAGTGGATCTTCATCGACTAAAAGGTATGTGGAGACTTGAACTTATCTATCATGCAAAAGTCTATCTATTCTATCTCCTATCTTGAGACAAAAGTCATTTTGCTATATAGACTTAGATTATACACATATGATATTTCGAGCTGAGTATATCTCGCATATCTATTTCTCGAAATATGCGTTGGTAAAGCTTTCTCTTTAGCCAAGTTCGTCTTTACCTAGTGATGAAAGTCATGATATGTTTCAATCATTTTGGAAATTGCTCTGACAAAAAATAGTTTATGAATAACAACTATATAACGCCCTCTGAGAATGTTTCAATGATTGAAATGAGAGTTTAGACAATATAAACATTGGAGGATATAAGCATTGTTGTGGCAACACATATATGTATAAGTCCTTAGTGCTTGAACCGAAGTTTTCGAACTTTGTTGATCAAGTGAAACCGGTGTAGTGCGTGAGCTTCAGTCCGCAAACTCAGTCCGCAAACTGGTGGAAGTTCTCGACCGAGAATTTGTGTTGGAGTTTGTGAACTCCATCCGGGAACTTAAGTCCGCGAACCCAGTCCGCGAACTTGAGTAGGTTATGTATAAAAACGATGTTTGTGAACTTATCTTAATAAACTAAGGAATGCTATTGCAAACCGTGGCTTTATAGTTTATGAATCGATTCTAGTGAATCACATCGTTTTTTCTTCAATTGTGTCTTATGTAGTACATAAATATCTAAGCAATTGAACAACTCTCTAACTAGTTCATTTGGACTAGTTATGGTGAAGAAGAATATGGTTGATATGAAAGTTATCATACGGCTAATGTTAAGTGCATATTTCACATATATTTAGTGTCAATTCCATGCTAGTAATTTCTTTTATTCTTGCAAATTATTGTATATTACGTTTGTTTTATCTTATTTGTGTTTCATTAGATGAATCATCCAAAAGAAGTGAATTTGCACTTTATTGTGCAATAAAAGAATCTAGCTACAAGTGGAGAAGGGCCAAAGACCAAGTGGAACTCATTCAAATCTAAGATATCTTGCTATCATCTCGAAGAGGACGAAAAGACAAAGCCAACGGCGAAAGAACGGAGTCATTCTGATTTCGTATGAAGAAGTTATGAGCAAAACACTTGGAAGACTAAAAGGGGCAAAATGGTCATTTTCTAGGACAGGTGCTATTGGCACCCCACTGTACGGTAAGGGGATGCCCATTTCAAGGGAACTGCTAAAGGCAGTCTGGACTTTTACTTTGGGGGAAGATAGAATTTAAATATTGTTAAAGGCACCAACACCTTCAGCTAAGGGCATCACCAGCAGTATCTTCTTCACGGGACCAATCCAAGAACGGAGTGCTACGAGCTATGCAACATGGGTGATGTATGGAGCTATTGGCAGAGAGAACGAGATTGATCGTCATGAAACTGTAGAGAAGAACCCGAGTTTGGTGGTGAGTTTCAAATCAGTTGAGACTCGATTATCTTGTTGATGTCGTTGTCGAGAGATGAAGCATGCTGGAGGAGTTGGAGAGATATCAGTCAAGCTTGAGCTGATGCTGGTGATTGATATGATGGAAGAGTTACTAACAGAACAGTAAAAGTGATGGTGAACAATGGCAGCGATAATATGAGCTGACTGTGGTTAGTGACAAAGAAACGGTCGATCAAGTTGTTGCTTCCATTATCGTGATGATATTTCAGAGAAGATAAGGTGATGGTTGGCTTTCTACCAATGACGAGAGTTTGATGCTCGAGATGGAATGGTGCTATGATGGAGTTCGTTAGGGACCTATAACAGAATAACTGAGCTAGGTTTTCTGTAGTTTATGAATTAAGAATGGTTGATGGTTGTTGCCAGTGAGTCGAGAAAGAAGCAATGAAAGATAGAGAGATCGAGGAACAACAGAAAGGAAGGAATGGTAGTGTTTTGCCATTAACAAATCTGTGAAGTACGTTTCTTCCATTGGCAGTTGATCGAGATGATGACATATTGTCGATGTGGTCGATTGATGGGAATGGTCGAGTATAGGTGAGAATGGAGCATAACATGCAGTTTGTAATGGAAGAATTTGGTCTCAAGTCTGTGATTGAGCTCGTAGAAATGGAGTCAGTAATGAATGAGAGGAGTTGGCTGCCTTCGGTGATGCCGCTGAGTTTTGGTCGCTGGTGTTTGGTTTGATTGATAGAGAAGAACTCGGGAGGATTTCTTCGAATAATTGATTTCTTCGTTTGTCTTTACCATATTTGATCTTTATGAGTGATTATTGGATTGATTTGGAGTGCACGCTAGATTGATCTATTAATTATTCTATTGCTAGTATTGGGTTAGGAGATAAGTAATCTTCGAATAATTCATACACAAATAGAAATCGCGAGACCTTGCCGAGGGAATCTGTGGAGCAATTGCGAGTGAAGATAACACCATCAAGTGGACCTTGAGCGATCAACCTAAGTTCACATAACTTAAAGCTTTCGCTGGGGTACACCTTGAGCGCGCTACTACTTGGTGGTTCGGTTGGATAGAATTTCATATGCGAGCGCTTCGATATGAAGTTACATAAGGAAATTTGGCGATAGCACTGCGCTAGCTGCTTTCCTACGGTTGGTGATGAATGGTTCTTACGAAGATAGATAAGTATACTAATCCAGTTATCGCTTGGTAACGGAGAAGGATTCCTTGATCACCCCTTTTATCTTATTCTTTTTGTTAATTTTTTATTTATTTCATAAACCAACCCTCTTTTTACTTTGTTTTGCTATCTAAATAACATATCAATTACACTGCTCTTCGTGGGAACGATCTCTTACTACCGCTATATTACCAGTTAATTAGTGGGAAATATCTTAATTAATTTGTTGTGGTTCCGACACGCATCAAATTTTGGCACCGCTGCCGGGGAGCGCTTGCTAATTGATTTGTTATTTGTTTAGCTTGTTTTTGTTTTTAGATTTTTTATTTTATTTTTTTTCTTTCGTTCTTGTGAGTCCTCATGTTTCCTTAGGGAAATAACATGTACGGAGCACAAGATCAGATATATGACAGTGGTAATCAATATGGATTTCAATCTCGTTCTTATAATAACTACCAACCATCCTATGGGTATAATCAAAATCAATATTTTGGCTATGATCAATATCCCACGGAACCTTTTGGATATTCTCATACATGTCAACAACCTTATGGAGGGCATGTAAGTGAACAATCGAGAGGATGGAAGGATAGTTATGTTTCTGATCAATTGTTTCCTTACGGAAATAACATGTACGGAGCACAAGATCAAATATATGACAGTGGTAATCAATATGGATTTAAATCTCATTCTTATAACAACTACCAACCATCCTATGGGTATAATCAAAATCAATCTTTTGGCTATGATCAATATTCCATGGAACCTTTTGGATATTCTCATACATGTCAACAACCTTATGACGGGCATGTAAGTGAACAATCGAGAGGATGGAAGGATAGTTATGTTTCTGATCAATTGTTTTCTAGTAATGTGCAGATGACAGAGAGTTTTAAACTCAAAACTTATGATAGTGTAACCAAACCCGCTCATATTTCTCATATTTTACCCATTCAAAGGGAAGAGTTTCGGTCCAGGTATTCTATTGTGAGTAATGATAGAAAACGTGTAAACATCAGAAAACTCTATAAAAGATACAATCAACTGGAAGAAGATGGAGCATCAGAGGAGACTCTTCAAGAAATTCAAAGGGCCATAAAAATGGAATTCGAGTATCATTGGGATAGTGAATATTATGAGGTTGACGAAGATTCTGATGAAGATGAGCAATCTTTAGAAAGTTCTTGCAATAATGGTAAAGTTATTCCATCTCCGGATCATTATAATGATCACTCGCCTATTCAAAAGGAGGAGAATGGATATGATATAACCATTGTTATAAATGGTGTAACGTACTCAAATAATGATTTTAAGATTTGCACCAATGAACTAGACTTCTTAGGAGAGGATTCCGATTCCGATGACGAGGTTGTTGATGAGAAGATGATTAAGAATGAAACCAAATTGATTGAAGTTGTGGAAGACCCAATTGAGTTTGTCTTGGAATATAGTTCAATAGAGGAACACGATATACTTGAGGTAAATAATTCAATGAAGTTAATTAAGAAATATAAAGATCTCGAACAAGGTTTGTCTAATCCTTTGCATAATTTTACATTTATTAATCATTTCCATCCAATTGAAGTAGGTTCTCAAAGAGTTTTTAATCCATATTTTAGGAAAATACCTCACTTAGGATTGGAGTTATGTGCTTCCAAAGTTTTAATGAATTATTTTTCTTCTAAGTATCCACCATTTGATATGTTTGATTCTAATAGTGTGCAGGTTCACCAAGATGAGGAACCTTTTGAAGTCCCCGAATTCTATGTTTTGTATCCACTTTCAAGTGTAGAAAGGACTAAGTGTGGGGGAAACTTCAATAAAATGATAGCTTCAATATTTATATCTTGTGCTAATATTTTTGTGAATCTGTTACTTGAATTGCAGATTATTTTCTGAGAGGACTACTAGGTTTTTAGATTGTTGGTGTATGGACGATAATAAGAATTTCAGGCTGAGGACGTTAAACTAAGCGCTAAATGGGAGGAAACCCATAGGTTTTGTATCTTAAACCCTTTTATTTATTTTATTTATTTTTTTCATATCATATTTGCATCCCCATGTTTAATTTCATTGAGTCCATAATCTATCTTAGAAGAGAATTATGACGAATAACTTTTCGTCAGAAAAATTCAGACTGCGCGTAGTTCAGTCCAGAGAACATAACTGTCAGACCGTTTATTCAAACACTGTGAAATTTTGAAACTGTGTAGAAAACACGTAGATGAACAACTTTTGTGAATGGATTTTTTCAAAATTCCTTACCAATTTGCACAGTTTTTGCGTTTTATCTTCTGTTACGTCAGAATTCAGAACTTTCGGTTTTACACATTGAGGACAATGTGAAGTTTAAGTGTGGGGGAGTATTTTGCATATAGATTTTTCAAACTTTTGCATAAAACCTTCAACTTGTAGATATTTTAGAGTCACTATCATACTTCTAGGTATATTTACATAGAGAATTCTGACCGACATAACCGAACTTGGAAGTGTTAGGGAACTACGTTCGGATTTATTACGAATTAGAGTGTTAAATAATGGATTTAATCATGCCGGTGATGCAAATGAGGAGCAGAGAGAATTACATTATTAAAGTTGCTGATCAATCATTAGTGGAGACTACCTATTTTCATATCAACCAAGGCACCAGACCAAATTTTCTTTGTAGCTGACTAAAGAGCTTTCTTTTGAGTGTGTGTTACCGTACGTTAATTCCGGGTAGAATGGTGAGCTACCCAACTTCACACCATTTTCAGCACTATTTTTGATCTCTTGAGTGCTAATTTTGTCAATCATTAGGGTGATGTCTATATATGAGAACCACCTTTTTGTAGTTTGATTTGCAGTTAACACCATTCTCTCTCTCGCCAACAACAGATCCATAGAAACACCATCATCATCAACAAGGGGGCGATATAAAAATCTACAAGGGAATTTGAAGACGTTTGAGGTTACAAGCAACAATACAAGGAAGAGCAAATTTCATATTCCAGTAAAGCAACATATACATGAGCGGATTTTTATATACACGTTAAAGACTTATACATAAGGAGCCTAATTTATATCCAAGTATGAAGACTTATTTACAAGAGAGAAAATAATCAAAAGATGAGAGTTATTGAAGTTTATGATAAGATCAAAGTGGTAAAGTACTTCTTTCATGGCCATGTTATTTTAATTTTGTTATATTTTTGTAGTTGCAATCTTTTAGTTTAAAAAAAAAAAATAATATATATATATATATATATATATATATATATATATATATATATAAATACAAAATACGATAAATATATATATATATATATACAAAGAGATTTGCATTTAGGTTGTCATTTGTTCAATAAGGACATCGGGAAGAATAATATATAAATAAGTATCAAGCAACAAGGAAATTGAGGAAAAGAGTTACAAATTGTCAAAGTTTTACGAAGTTCAAGAGTTTATCATCAACTGTTGAATACCAAAGACGAAGAAGAAGATGAAGAAGACGAGCTGAAGACTACATTTCTATTGGATGCTGTTAGAGTGGTGCTTTCATCATTGTAATCAGATGAGAAGGTGGTAAGTACTCTCATCCTTGCTATAGTGGTTGATTTCCTTTCTTAGAGATCATCAGAAAAATATTTTTGTTTTCCACGATTTTGTGGAGTCTCCAGAAATAATTCGGAAGGTTACCTTCCCAACATTCAACGTGTGTAGGATTCTCTCTTCATTCCTACCTGCACACATGTGAGACCCATAAAAAAAAGCCGTCTTATTGAGTGCAATTATCATAAAATCCTTTTAAGTGAGGCAGAAGTCGAGGCGAAATGCTTATTGATCGTTCTCAAACACGCGTTTCTCTCATTATGGTGTGGTTATTTCTCACTCAAGATTAAAGAATAAATATGTTCTTTGGTATTTCTAACTTCTTATTACTAGCGTGCATAAATTATATGTCCTCATACATCTTTGGATGCTTGGGAAGCTGGAACGCTTTGAAGTTGGAGTAGGTTTTGTGGGTATATCTCTCGTAAGCCCTCACGAGACTATAAATCGTCCACTAGGGACACCTAGGGGGTTAAAGGCCTGTTGCACATGCTAAGTGCAACCGTATCCTCGACGACATAGAGATGTTGTATTTTAGATAGTTTTCTCGAGGACTAGCAAAAGCCAAGTGTGGGGGAATTTTTTAAGTGCATATTTCACATATATTTAGTGTCAATTCCATGCTAGTAATTTCTTTTATTCTTGCAAATTATTGTATATTACGTTTGTTTTCTCTTATTTGTGTTTCATTAGATGAATCATCCAAAAGAAGTGAATTTGCACTTTATTGTGCAATAAAAGAAGCTAGCTACAAGTGGAGAAGGGTCAAAGACCTAGTGGAACTCATTCTAATCTAAGATATCTTGCTATCATCTCGAAGAGGAAGAAAAGACGAAGTCAACGGCGAAAGAACGGAGTCATTCTGAGTTCGTATGAAGAAGTTATGAGCAAAACACTTGGAAGACTAAAAGGGGAAAAATGGTCATTTTCTAGGACAGGTGCTATTGGCACCCCACTGTACGTTAAGGGGCTGCCCATTTCAAGGGAACTACTAATTGCAGTCTGGACTTTTACTTTGGGGGAAGCTGGAATTTAAATATTGTTAAAGGCACCAACACCTTCAGCTAAGGGAATCACCAGCAGTATCTTCTTCACGGGACCAATCCAAGAACGAAGTGCTGCGAGCTATGCAACATGGGTGATGGATGGAGCTGTTGGCAGAGAGAACGAGATTGATCGTCATGAAACTGTAGAGAAAAATCCAAGTTTGGTGGTGAGTTTCAAATCAGTTGAGACTCGATTATCATGTTGATGCCGTTGTCGAGAGATGAAGCATGCAGGAGGAGTTGGAAATATAGCAGTCAAGCTTGAGATGATGTTGGTGATTGATACGATGGAAGAGTTACTAACAGAACAGTGGCAGTGATGATAAACAACGGCAGAGAGAAGATGAGCTGATTGTGGTTTGTAGTTGCAGGAATTCCTACACTACACCCCTGATAAGAATCTACAGAAATTGAATTATGTTTAAGGATGAATTACAACACTTTTTTATTATTTTAACTTTTAGAATTCTTTACAAAAGACATAAGAACTCAGAAGTACAAAATTCTTTCTATAGTTTGTCTCTCTTCAAAATCTTATCAACTCTCCAAAAGACATCATCCTTTTCTGAATCTAACAAACCCTTTATATAGGGTTTTACATAGTGGATGACAACTAAGTTTTCCTCTTTTTTCGAATATACTTTGCGATCTTATCGCGATTCCTATAATACTCTCTCTCGCAAAATTGATAACCATCGCGGGATAAACATACTCTCTTTGTATTTCTTCCATCGTCAGCTTCTTTTGGATTCTTCTGTGACGTTCACGAAATGTTGTTAAAGAATCTTCTTTGATGCTCGGAAAAGTGTTGTTAATATCGCAGAAATAGTGTTGTAGCGATATTTTGGTCCTACATCTTTCCTCTTCTCATGTATTTTCTTCGAAGAAGAGAAGATCATGAGAACCTTTTAGAATGCCGTAACTGCCTATCTTTTCAGACTTCTCTGTTCTGACACGTTTCTATGTCCTTCGCCAGCTGTTTTCACGTATTCTTTCTTCTAATAAATTTTTGACACGTCCCTTCTCACCGCTGTGATCTGACCACCCACGTCTTTTCTTTGCATTAATTGCCTTCATCTTTTTCGAGAAATTTCTTCTTCTATAAATACTTCTCTCATTCCTTTATTTTTCTCTTTTACTTTCTTCTTCTCTCTCTCCATAACCTCTCTGCAAATTTACTGTTCTTCCGAGAATTGCGCTTCTGTTATCGCTGTGATTTCTTTCTTATCTTTCGATCCTTTTTCTTCATTCCCATACTTTAAAAATGGTTATCGCTGGTGCTAAAAACTTGATTGCTTTTGGTGAGATGCAAGGAAAACTTAGAAGCAAAGGTTTTACTCTATCTAAAATTCCAAATCAGGATTCTAGATCTGAACTTACTCTTAAATTAGTTACTGATGATCAATAAAGTTATAGTATCGCTAGGAAAACTTGAAGCCGGTCTTCCCATTCCTCTCTATGACCCAGAACTTCCGCTATTTTATCAAATAATTTCTGACAAAAGGTTTTCGCGAGCGATATATCAATTGGGTGGAGATTGTATCCGATTGCTGCTTGAATATGCCTCTCGCGGAGCTGGAAAAGGGTCTCGCTACCCTGAAGATGCGACGAATCCACAATTTGAAGATGTCCCCATTGTTTCTGCGGATTATACTGTGGACAACTTCTTTGTAAATTATAAAATAGTCCCTATGAAGAGGGATAGCACCTGCTGGGGTGTTCGTTTGAAAAAACAGAAGGTCGCTTGTGACAAAGCTCTTATGCTGGATATTGATTTTCATACATCTACCAACCAAGGTCCTCTCCATTCTAGCGATGACAAGTGGTTCATCTTTCCATTATGTCTTGAAGGTCCTTATATATCTGGTTCTCTCACATTACCTGCGAATCTCTCAGAGTATGAGCCGTGGGTCTTCATCTGGCCTGAAAGATCTAAAGAAGTATATTCTCTTAACTTTTTACATTATTATCATTTATTGTCTTCTTTATATTCTCGCTAACTATTTTGATCTTTCTCAGATTGATAGAATGAAACTCAGCTACCAAAATTTTAGGAAACCCGACACCTTCTTAGCTCTTAAATCTTTCACGGATGAAGTAAGAAATATATCCTCATAAATTTTAACAATATATTATTTCCCCTATTTCTCATCTTCATCTGTGCTCGCAGGAAATTGAAGAACTACCGCCAATAAAACCCGTGAGAACTAAGGAGAAGCCTTCAAAGGATAAATCTGTTGTTCCTCCTAAAGGAAAATCTTCTGCCCCTTGCGGTGGAGAATCTGGCGATCAGGATAAAAATATTATTCCTCCCAAAGGGAAACCTTCTGCCCCTTGTGGTGAACATTCTGGCGATCCTCCTTTGAAGAAAAGGAAAACCCGACCCTCTTGTTCTTCAACTCCTCAACCTATTTCAGAAACCCCAAATGTTGAATTTGATAAGGATACATATGATGAAGATTTTAATAATAATAATAATAATAATAGCAGTTTCCCTTCTATAAAGAACTCTTCTTCATCTGATTCTTCATCTGATTCTTCAATGGCCCATTTATCCAGAATTTTTAGCGATATTTACCATAGCATAACTTGTAATGACGAGGATGAAGTTATTAATAAGACATCGCAAGCACTTGCCAGTGTCTGCGATGCTCCCATACTGGTGGACAATGATTCTCTAACTATGCATAACCCAATAAATCAATCTGGAATTGGCATAACTTTGATGGATTTTTCAGTTAATACAATTGATGCAAGAGGATCCATTAAGGACTGCACAACTAGGGAACAATTAGAAGAGAAAGGTGCTGAAGCTTTCTTCCGATGGGAAACTGAATGGAGTGTCTACAATATCACTTTTCAAAGTATTTTAGAACCTAATCTAAAGATGCTAATGGGAAGATACACAAAAGCTAGACAACAACATTATATGATTAGTGAAGACTTTGAAGCAAACTTAAATTGTTATATTAACTTCAAGGCTACTGCTTTTATTTTAATTTAGAGATTTAGTATTAGAAAGACGGCAAACATAACGACTTTTTGTAATCTAAATGATATTCAAAACACTTGGACAGGTGATGGACTTAAAGCTATGTTGCACTACCTTTACATTGAAAACTGCCGTAATCTTGTAATTGCAATGGATTTCTCATGTTTATGAGAATAAAAATGATCAATCAATTATATGAGGTTTCCATCCTCTCTTTTCGGAAAAATAAATAAAAATAAAATAAAATCATAACATACATGCTTGTCGAATAGGGACAAAGCTAAGTGTAGTTCAAGGGTGGCCCTCGCCTCCCTAGTTTTCCATTAATTTTGGATGTATTCTAATCTCTAACCAAATTCCCATTCATTTTCCGATCAAAATTCTTTCTTGTTTCTCATTTTTGATTGTATTATTAATTTTTATATATCAGTAATAAATTATATATATATACTTCTCCAAATTTTGGGTCTAGAGATGGGAAAGTATGTCGAGATGTTAGATTTCGGAGTTAGAATTGCAGCAAGATTTCATTCTCACTGTCCACATACTGCTAGGATGTATTATCATCCTCCGAACCATGCCAATCTCCGACACCAAAACCAACATGTGGAAAATATTGCTAGGATGACATTTGCTTCTTCTACTTCTTCTTTGTTGACTGAAGGTGACATAAGTATTTGAATTCTTATGCATCTCGCAGCTGGGTTTGTCATCATGCTGGATATAAAGGAAAAAGCATCTGCGAGTCTGTTATCTTTTCTCGATATATGCCACCATTTAATCTTTGGAATTCTCGCAGACAATTCCTCAACAAGCTTCTTGTGTTTCTTCAAAGATGGTTCATTTGTGGTGTATTCTCCTTTTATTTGGAGAATAACTAACTGCGAGTCACTAGTAATTCTAGCATTCTCCAACTTCATCTCTATGGCGAATTTTAAGGAATGCACCACATCTTCATACTCCGTCTCATTATTAGTGGATGTGAATTCTAAACGAAATGAAGAAGCTATTTTTCTCCTTCTGGCAAGATAAAGACAACTCCAATTCCATTACCTTCCCCATTTGATGATCCATCCACCAATATTTCCCATTCTCTCAAAGTTATGCGGGCTTCATCGGCGATGGTTTCCCATTCAAGTATCTTCATTAATTAGTTATGTTTTGAAGCTAAATATGCGTCAACAAATAAATAAAGAAAAATTGAGTACATAGAAAACAAAGATTTACTGAGGCAAAAGCAGAGGCAAGAAAGTTATACCTTTCAGATCATTATTTCTGCTGCGAAGATTTTCGCAGTTCAATTCAGAATTACGAAGCTTATGATCGAGAAGTTCACATTCTAAAGTTTTTTCTTGAAGATTCTTCTTCAAGGTTTCAACCTCACTTTCTAAAGCAGTTAGCGAAGATGAAGAACCGCAAGATCCGAGATGCTTGCTTAGAATCATATAAACATCCTGTCTCGCAGGATCTGTAGAAGATTTCATAGCATCGTTCAAAAATTCAGATAATATTTGAAAAGAAGCTTCAACCCATGTTGCTATTTCTTGGGAAGAAGGAAGAGAAATAGAGGAAGATGTTTTGGCAACATCATTTATCGCAGGAATTTGATTAGAATCATTCGTGGTAGTAGGAGTGGAAAAAGGAACTTGATTAGTCGCAGTTACAGTCTCATTTACCGCAACATCATTCTCCGCAACTTCATTTACCGTAGTCTCATTTACCGCAACATCATTCACCGCAGCTTCACTTACCGTAGATTCATTCACCACGACATCATTCATCGCAGGTTTATTTGCTGTTGATTCATTCATCATAGTTCCCACCATCATAGATTCATCTATCGTAACTTTTAAAATATTGGGGTTATTAGAGATGGAAATATTAGCATCAACAACTTCACTTGGAATTGATGAATAAGTAGTATGGGTGTTAATATTGGAATTCACGCAAGGAGAAGGAGAAAATTTATCTTGCGGCGGAACAGGGTCTGCAGGCAAAAAATAAAGAATATCCACTTCATCTGAAAGAACTTTAACTTGAAGAGAACGCTTAAGAGGTCTAGAAATATTCTCTTCACTCTGCGAATAATAACGTAGATAAGAAACAGAGGCAGCAATATTGTTATTTAAAAAAAATAGATGTTTCTTACTACCTTATCATTCTCAGATCTCTTCGCCTTCCCAACACGCTTTTTCTGATGACCCTTAGGGTTAGGGTTTTTGATAGTAATCTTAGTCTGAGAAGTAGTGTTACTGAAAAAGATAATAAAATAGGGGGATTATAAAGAAAATCGGGCGATAGAAATGATGTAACATGAACAAAATAAGATTCAAGATAACCTACCTTTGAGTTTCCATTAGAGCAGCAACAGGAAGGATAACATGAAAGAAAAAGTTGCAGACAAAAAAAGGAAGAAGTTGAAGAAAAGAGAGAAGGTGAAAGAAGACATATCCTCGAGTGGGACATCTATTTATAGATGAAGAATGGGTAACCGGGCTAATCGGTAAAGAAGTAAGGAATGACACGTGTCAACGGTAAAAGCGTAAAATAGGGAATTTTGTCGGGTAAAAGACAAGGAGTTGCGGAAAATCAAGAAACTTAAATTCTCATGATCTTTATCTTCTTTGCAGAAAAGATATGAGAAGAGGCAAGATGTAGGATCAGAATATTGTCACAGCAATATTCCTGCGAAATAAACAACAATGATATTCTGCGATAAATCTCAAAGTGACGTAAGGAATGACATATCGGATGAAAACGACAGAAACATGAGAAAAGCGTGACATTTCTGCGATGAATCAATAAAACCTACGAAAGATTAAGGCGGTGCAAACTGCGATGTATCGCAAGAACTCAGATCCGAAACTAAAGGGAATCTTAGCTGTAAATGAGCTGTCATGAGCTGTAATCCACTATGTAAATGCCTATATAAAGGAAATGAATAGTTCCAGAGAGAGAGAGAGGAATTTTGGAGTGCTAAGAAAGTTTTTAGGAGAGATAAAATCTTATTAAGTGAATTGTATTCTTGATTACTATAATTCTTTTAAGGTCATATTAATAAAAAAGGTCCTTAATCTTCAAATTATGTCATAAATATTGATAAATTCTTGAATAGGGTGTAGTGTGGGAATTCCTGCAACTACATGACCGAAAAATAAAAATTCATAATTCTATTTTTTTTTAATTGACTGACAATTTTACCTTTCTCCGATTATGATGAAGTTTTTATAGGAGATTTATCTAGTGCATATTTCACATATATTTAGTGTCAATTCCATGCTAGTAATTGCTTTTATTCTTGCAAATTATTGTATATTACGTTTGTTTTATCTTATTTGTGTTTCATTAGATGAATCATCCAAAATAAGTGAATTTGCACTTTATTGTGCAATAAAAGAAGCTAGCTACAATTGGAGAAGGGCCAAAGACCAAGTGGAACTCATTCAACTCTAAGATATATTGCTATCATCTCGAAGAGGACGAAAATACAAAGCCAACGGCGAAAGAACGGAGTCATTCTGAGTTCGTATGAAGAAGTTATGAGAAAAACACTTGGAAGACTAAAAGGGGCAAAATGGTCATTTTCTAGGACAGGTGCTATTGGCACCCCACTGTACGTTAAGGGGCTTACCATTTCAAGGGAACTGCTAAAGGTAGTCTGGACTTTTACTTTGGGGGAAGATGGAATTTAAATATTGTTAAAGGCACCAGCACCTTCAGCTAAGGGCATTACCATCAGTATCTTCTTCACGGGACCAATCCAAGAACGGAGTGCTACGAGCTATGCAACATGGGTGATGGATGGAGCTGTTGGCAGAGAGAACGAGATTTATCATCATGAAACTGTAGAGAAGAACCCGAGTTTGGTGGTGAGTTTCAAATCAGTTGAGACTCAATTATCTTGTTGATGTCATTGTCGAGAGATGAAACATGCTGGAGGAGTTAGAGAGATAGCAGTCAAGCTTGAGCTGATGCTGGTGATTGATATGATGGAAGAGTTACTAACAGAATAGTGAAAGTCATGATGAACAATGGCAGCGATAAGATGAGCTGACTGTGGTTAGTGACAGAGAAGTTGTCGATCAAGTTGTTGCTTCCATTATCGTGATGATATTTCAGAGAAGATAAGGAGATGGTTGGCTTTCTGCCAATGACTAGATTTGGATGCTCGAGATGGAATGGTTCTATGATGGAGTTCATTAGGGACCTATAACAAAATAACTGAGCTAGTTTTTCTATAGTTTATGAATTAATAATGGCTGATGGTTGTTGCCAGTGAGTCGAGAAAGAAGCAATGAAAGATAAAGAGATCGAGAAACAACAGAAAGGAAGGAATGGTAGTGTTTTTCCATTAACAAATCTGTGAAGTACGTTGATTCCATTGGCAGTTGACTGAGATGATGACGCTGTCGATGTGGTCGATTGATGGGAATGGTCGTGTAGGTACAGAAAACCACTCCGCCACGTGTCCGAGGAGAATTCGGCGGAATAATGAGAAGTATCTTCGAGAAAGATATCGTTCACCACTTCCGAAGGAGTGTAAGTGAATGGTCCAATTAACTGACAGATCTGCCTTAACGAGGTCCCGTTAGCGAAGTAGAGCAATATTGCTCGGAAAGATACCCAGCGAAGTAGAGCCAACCTGCTCGGAAGGGCATCTAGCGAAGTAGATCTACCTTGCTCGGAAAGATATCTGGAGAGGTTGGCATAACTTGCTCGAGGAGACATTTAACAAGGTATGGATTTTTTCACAAGAAAAGGGAAGGAGCGCGAAGTCGATTGCGCGAGGTATGACTTATTGGAGAGAGAGAACTTTTGTAAGAGAGCAATCCAGATCTAGAGTGTTCTTGAGAGACTTGTAATTTGAGATATTAAGGATCTTAATAAAAGAGAAGTAGATTTGTTTGTGATCTTGTTTTCATTCGACTTGATATCTATCTAATTCGTAAGTGGGTGTAACTATGGATTTTCTGTAGTTACATTTTGGCGCCGAGAAACAGGGATCTCATGTTGAGATCTTAGTCTCACTTGAGATTGTTTGGGAAATCTGTTATCACACAAATCATTAAGTGGGTTGTTACTTTGCAGGAACTGAAGAATAGTGGTCAAGGAAACCTGATAGTGCTAAAAGAAGAAAAGAAGATTTGAAACCTGCTGACCGGAAGGAAAGAAAGCCAGATCTGGTCAAAAACCGGTAAATCAAAGAAAGAAAGTTTAACAGGTTATCCATGGCAAGAGTACCGGAACGAGCACGGCATCTCACTGCATCGAGGAGAAGCTTGCGTCTAACAGGAAGAGGAGGCGGGATGGAAATAGGTGAAACATCGAGAAGAGGAGGAAGGCAAGGTGAGATCTAACAGGAAGAGGACGAACGTTATCGGGAAGGATCGATCCATACCGTTAACGCTAAAACGGAGGTGGAAGAGGAACCTCTACAGGATAACGGAGGGGAAGCTGCCGACGAAGAAAATATGACATTGGAGCAGCTCAGAGAGGTGATGCGCTTAAAAAGGGAAGAGAGAGCTCTAATGGAGCAAATAACCATACTCATGAGGCAAAACGCGGTCTTGGTACAGCGAAACAACCAACTTGATGAAGAACGGACTGCTCGAGATGCACGGGGTGAAACTGAAATGGGAGAAAACGTGAATCAAGTAGGGGGAGTGTATCAGAACGAACAGTAAGGAGAAAGAGGAGAACGGAGTAGGAGACGTCGAAGGGAAAGCAGCGAAGAAAGGTTGCTTAGGAGAGCCCTGGAAGAAATAACCTGGGAAGACCAAAGACGACGATTCGAGAAAGAAAGAACTCGGGAGGAGAAGAGACTTCGGGAAGACGAAATGCAAAGAGAAACTGAGAGGATCCGGAGGGAGGAAAGATCTCGGGAAGAGCAAAGATACAGAGAACAACAGTGGCAGGAGGAAGCAAGGAAGTATGCAGAGGAAGAGGAGAGATACCGAGCAGAGCGAAGTGGGTAAGAGGAAGAAAGGAGAGAAGGTGATGATGAGCGAAGTAACAGGAGGGGAAAACGAAGGCGAGAAGAAGGAAGGGACGAAGTTAATCAGACAGTAATGAACGAAATACATGAAATGAAATCCTTACTCAATAATCCACGAAGGGGAGGAAGGTTACAGTTGGCCGAGGCAATCGTGGAAGCTGACAAATCACCATTCTCGCGTGAATTACTAGAGGGAAGAATCCCAGGAAGGTGTTCATTGCCTACCTTCGGAAGCATATTCGACGGAACATGGAATGCAGTGCAGCACATGAAACAGTACACTCTTTCATTAATGCAGTGGGAGAGGTATGAAACAGTACTGTGCCAATATTTCCCAGCTAGCTTAACCGGGGAAGCCTCAAAATGGTTCGAAGGGTTAGCCGAGAGTTCAATCTCGTCGTTTAAAGATTTGCAGAGAGTATTCCTGACAACTTACATAAGCAATAACATGTTAAGGCCGGGAATAGAAACTTTGTTCAACTTGCGAAGAAAACCAGGAGAAAACTTGCGAAGTCTAATTACGAGATGGAGAACAGTATGCAGTGAACTCGCGGGAAGGGTAGATGAGAGAAATTTCATCCTGGCCTTCGTAAACGCATTAATACCAACCGACCTCTTGCACACGCAGCTTTTTGTAATTCGTAACACAATATCAATGAGTGAACTATGAGAGTATCAGGAGGAGTACGTGGCGTTGGAGGAGAAACAAAGGGAGGAGATTGAAGCAGCCCCAATTCAATCCAAGGAGGGAAACTCGCGTCTTCTGCCCAGAATAACAAATGTGATAGAAGGCGATATGAAATATGAGGACGCGGAACCACTGGCCACAATACCCGCGAAGCTGGTAGCAGTATCCAGTGGGGACCAAGAATAGATAGATCAACATCCGAGGTATATCGATCCAAGACCTCGGAACTATGAAGGATTCCAAGATGATAATCCAAGGAACTCACGAAGATACCAACCAGGGCAGCAATATGGGAGAAAGAAACCGCAGTTCGAGGATGTAGTTTTGCCCGAGCTTAACACTACTGTCGAGAAGATATGGGAGTCAATTGTCTTGACGGAAGAAATTCCACTCCCAGGAAATTTTGGGGTGGAGCCCTTGTCAAGTGTGAGAAATAATGACTTTTGCAAGTATCATTGCTTCCACGGACACCGCACGGAAGATTGCAGAAACATTCGACGAATAATACTTCGCCTAATTAAAAGGGGAAAACTCAAGCATTTCTTGGAAAATTCAGGACCCGTACCCCCGCCCCCACCTCCAAGAGGTGATCAAAAGCAATCAAAAGTGTACAGAATTGAAATCGACAGGGGAGCACAGAAGTTAAATTGTAACTCCATCATTCACTCTGCGAAAAGTATACAGAACTTTCATGATAATATGTTACAAAGGATTCATAAGCGGGATTTTGAAGGAAACGAGATATACAACATCGCGAAGAAAGAACCATTAGAAGAGTGGCAGAGAAGGACTATTTCCTTCTCAGCAGCAGACGCCCCGGAAGGAGGAGCTTCGCACACAGATCCTTTGGTAATCACTTTGAACTTCGGAGAGCATACGAAGTGGGAAGAAAGTTCCGCAGAAAAAAAGAAAATATGGGCAATAGATAGGATCTTAGTGGACACAGGGAGCTCGGTAGATATTCTATTTTACCACGCATTTAAAGCAATGGGCTACCGAGATTCGGATCTGGTACCATCAACCTATAATATCTATGGGTTTAACGGAATAGCATCGAAGCCAAGAGGGGAGATGATCGTGAAAATCTTCGCAGGGGAACTTGAAACCGAGGTAACAGTATGCGTGGTGGATGTAGAATCTCCATACAACGCTCTGATCGAGCGACCATGGATACATGGGATCAAGGGAATAGCATCCACATATCACCAAGCTATTCGATTTCCTATGCCAAGCGGTATTGGAGAGATAAAGGGAGATCAGAAGGAAGCCAGAGAATGTAACGATAAAGATGTGCACAACTATGACGAGAAGATAAAGCGAAAAAAGGAACAAAAGAAGAGAGTGCAAGAAGCAAAGAGGGAGGAAGAATTAATGGTGTATATGGTCAAAGCAAAGGAAGAATGGGCTATCCCAAGTGAAATCCCGGAAGATAAGGACGAACCCGTGCAGCAACTAAAGGGCCCATATCCGCTTGGAGAACCAGTCATGAACTTCGCAGCAGTAGAACCCACGCAAGAGATAAACTTGAGCAGCGAAGACGAAACGAAAAAGGTGAAGATCGGAACATTGATGGAGGCGGATGGGGAGGAAAGGTTGATAAGGCTGTTGAAAGAATACAGTGATATCTTTGCATGGGGCATGAACGAGATGCCTGGGATAGATCCTGAAGTTTCTTGCCACAAACTGGATCTAAAACCAGCAATAAAACCAATAAGGCAACGAATACGAAAAATAGCCACTGCTTATCACGAGCAAATAGAGAAAGAATTGCAGAAAATGTTAAACTCGGGAATAATAAGACCCGTGAAGCATCCAAAATGGATAGCTAACATGGTGGTAGTACCAAAAAAGACTACGAGAATAAGAATATGCATAGATTTCAGTGACTTAAATACGGCTTCTCCGAAGGATAGTTTCCCACTACCCAATATACCGCAAATGGTGGAGTCAGCGTCGGGGTACAAGAGGTTAACTTTAATGGACGGTTATTGTGGGTACAACCAGATACCACTCGCGGAAGAAGATCAAGAGCACACGGCCTTTTTCGCTCCTAGAGGCTTGTATTGCTACACAAGAATGTCGTTCGGACGAAAAAAACGCAGGGGAAACTTACCAGCGGATGGTGGAGAAGATTTTTGCAAAATGGGTGCACAACAAGCTGGAGGTCTACGTCGACGACATGATGGTTAAAACTAAGGAGTCAGGGGACCATGTTGAAGACTTGAAAGAAATCTTCGAGAAGATGAGAGTGTTTAAAATGAAAATAAATCCTGCGAAGTGTATATTCGGAGTGGAGTCAGCGAAGTTCCTGGGGAACATCGTGTCCGAGAAAGGGATCGAAGTAGATCCATCAAAGGTTCAAGCCATATTGGACATGCCATCGCCAGCAACGATAAAAGACGTGCAAAAACTGAACGGACAGTTGGCAGCTCTGGGAAGATTCATTTCTAAATCCTCGGATAGGTGCAAACACTTCTTCGATATTTTGAAGAAGGGAACAAAATTTTCGTGGACACAAGAATGAGAACAAGCCCTGCAAAATATAAAAGAATATCTTATCAATTTTTTAATTCTCCAAAAGCCCGAGCCAAACGAAGAACTACTAATTTGTCTCGCAGCTACGCCAAATGCCATCAGTTCGGTGTTGCTTCGGACAGATGAAGGAGTTGAAAAACCTATCTTTTACGTTAGCAAAACACTAAATGCTGCTGAAAAGAACTATACAAAGATAGAAAGGTTGATTCTAGCGCTGGTGTATTCATCAGAAAAATTAAGGACTTATTTTCAGACTCACAGGATAAAAGTTCTAACGAGAATCCCTATAGAGTCAGCTTTCAAAAAATACGAAGAGAGTTGGGCGAGTCGAAAGATGGAACACCCGAATAGATCAATTCGGATTAAAATACGAGGTATAAACTTCAACGAAGTCACACATAGTTGCGGAATTCCTAGCCGAGTTCCCAATAGAAGAAGACGAAGGAGTGGAAGAAATGTTGGATATAGATGAGGAGCGTCCGGATCCTACAGATTTATTGAAAGAAAATCACCCAAGGGGATGGGAGATATTTGTAGATGGATCATCCAACAGCGCTGGAGGGGGAATGGGAATAGTATTTACTTAGCCAAAAGGAGCAAGGACAGTATTTTGCTTCCGATTGGAATATAAAGCCACTAACAACGAGACAGAATATGAGGCAGTCATACATGCCTTGAGGCTGGCTATCGATATGAAGTTGGAAGAAATAAGAATAACTAGCGATTCACAGCTGGTAGTAAGGCAGATAGAAGGGAGGTATCAAGCGAACGATGCGGTGATGAATCGATATTTGCAACTCGTGAAAGAATATTCAAAGAAAATACCCAATATAATATGGAGACAAGTAAGCCGAGATAATAACAGACACGCAGACGCCTTAGCCTTTATTGCATCAACGATAGAAGACACATCGGAAAAATATATCCGAATTGAAAGGATAATGCACCCCTCAGTAACAAACGAGTTGGAAGAAGAGAAGTCCGCGATGATAGTAGAGGTTAGTGCACCTGACAGGGTGGAAGAAGATGACTGGAGGACACCGATTCACAAATACCTCGAGAAGGGTGATCTTCCTAGAGACAAGTTCGAGGCGCACAAAATCAAAGGTAGATCCACAAATTATGAACTAAGAGAAGGAATCCTGTATCGAAGATCATTCCTGGGGCCACTATTGAGATGCTTGTCACGAGAAGAAGGAGTGAAAATTATGAAGGCAATACATTACGGAGACGCTGGAAACCACAGCGGAACCAGATTATTGGCATATAAAACCAAGACGCAGGGATACTTTTGGCCGAGCATGCATAAAGACGGAAAAGGTGTGGCAACGAGGTGTGAAGCTTGTCAAAGATTCAGAAAGCGTATACATGCACCCTCGACAAGACTAAATTCCGTGCTAAGTGTATGGCCGTTCGCCATATGGGGAATAGATATCGTGGGGCCATTTGTTGCCGGAAGCTTGCAGCGGAAGTACCTGATAGTGGCAACGGATTATTTTACAAAATGGGTTGAGGAAAAGCCTGTGAAGAACACACGAGATGGTGACATGTATGATTTCATACTTGAACATATCATATGTAGGTTTAGAGTACCTTTGCAAATCGTTTCTGACAATGGGATGCAATTCGAGGGAGAAAACGTGAAGATGTTATTTAGTGCTTTCAAGATACAGTCCGCAAAATCGACCCCGCTATACCCACAGAGTAATGGGCAAGCGGAGGAAACGAACAAGACGTTAGCAGCCACTTTAAAAAAGAAGTTAGATGGACATCACCATAACTGGTGCGAAGAAATTCTGAAGGTGTTATGGTCATACAGAACCACGAGGCGCGAATCAACGGGAATGTCTCCATTTTGTTTGGAATACAGAGTTGAGGCGGTTCTTCCTACTGAGATCATGTTCCCCACTACAAAAAAAGAAGCTTGGAAAAGGGGTTTAAACTCGGACATGATCCTAGCAAAGTTAGATGACTTGGAGGAAAACAGGGAGATGGCCATGCAACACATGACGAACTATCATAGGAGATTATCTCGTGAATATAACAAGAGGGTGAAAGAAAGAAGTTTCGTCCCAGGGGAGCTGGTCCTGCCGAAATACCACCATATCAAAAGGGACCCGGAGGAAAACTGGAGCCTACGTGGGAAGGACCTTTCATCGTAAAAAGAAAAGTAGGAAATGGAGCTTATGAACTCGCGGACTGTGAAGGAAAGGATACAGACAGTAACGGGGACATTGTATATGGCGAATCAGAAAGTCAAGGTCGAAGATTGGACCACCCATGGAATCCAATTTACATCAAGAAATATTACCCATGAGCAACAGAGACTCGTGAAGATTTGATAAAAAAAAAAAGGAAAGGTACAAACATATGTATCAATCAAAAAATGAATGAACTATTTGTTGAACAACATTGGAAAATGTGCAAAAAATATATATATGTGTAAATTCAAAACATGAAAATGCGAGGGCCACAAGTAAGACCTCATTTAGGAGTTCTGCTTACGACCCTCAAAATAGGCAATGGTAAGTCCTATATAAAACCTCTACTTAGGGAGGCTGAGACCTCGTGGCGTGCAACCTAGTTCGCACAAAGTGCAAGGGGAAAATGTAAGACCTACATGCGCGTCACGAGATAACCTCAGAAGTGGCTAAAAACCACTAGCTCGGGGCAATCTTAAGACCCATCCACCGATGGCCCCAATTGGGTAACCTTCGGTGAGGGTGTAAGAACTAGCCAGTGGAGAAAAAGATGGCCTGGTGTAGTTCTTCCGCTCGGTCCCAAAACCACCCCAACTAGGGTGTGACTTCGTAACCAGGAGCCATATCGGAAAAATGGCACGAGGTCACGAAGCAACTGATTCCTAAGCCCAAAAGCACGGGGGTATTCAGAGGGGAAGGGACGGCACCCTCCTTTAGGGAGCTGAGTGACCACCAAATTCGGCAATGTCACAGGGCTGGTACTCATGGGAGTAGGTAGGCCTGTGATATTGTTGCATAATAAGACCTCAATGAGCGAGATAAGGCGAGGTTTACAGGTCTTTACTTCGCAAGAGTAAAGAGTGTCTGAGACTTCGTCAAAAATCCCTGACCAACGGGGTGGGGCATAATAAGACCTTAACTAGGAGGCAAAATAAGACCCCGAACTGATGATAGAGATGTGAGGAAAAACATGAGACCTGAGGCAAAACAAAAAGGCAAGTATACACTTGCAAAGAAGTAGCGAGATGACAACAATGCGAGATCGACTCGCATAAACAACTAAGGCAGAACGATCGGAGCTAAAAGCACAAGGTATGCTACATAAATCCACCAAAGAATAAGAGGCAAGTATATACTGCAAATATGATTTTATTCTTTCGAGCATTTATTTCGCATTAAGGTAAAAAAAAAAATACTTCGGAAACACCCAAAGAATAAGGGGCAAGTATATACTTAAGCAACATTAATTATTCTTTTATTATTTACTTCGTCAAGTATATACTTGGTATCTCGGAGTGATTCCGAAATACCAGGGCAAGGAAGCCATTAACGAACATGCAGGTTATATATATAAGTGCAGCAAATGAAGCAAAGAAAGTGAAAAGCTAATATATTAAGGAAAAATACGAGAAAAAATTGTCATGCCCCCCCCAAGCTTGGGAGCGCCCAGATAAAATGTTAAAAGGAAAAATAACCAAAGTGTCACAGCAAATAATCAGGGATTGTTAACTCCCTCTTCATCAGGATTGCCATCAAATCCCGCAGCCCCATTATTGTCACCAGCTCCAGTATTGGCACCAGCCCCAACATCGTTACCTCCTGTGCTTTGACGGACCTCGTGGAGGGGTTTCTAAATGTCTTCATCAGACTCTGTATCTTCGTTCTCAGCTTCGGCGAAGACAGTGGGTTCATCGTCGGAGAAAACCTCGAGGTTCATGTTAGGGATGTCGAGACCATGAGATTCGCAGAACTCGGTAACAAATTTCACCTTCTCTTTCTGGGCATTCCGGCGAGTCCATTTCGCTACCTTCCTAGCGTCCTCCTCCATCTTATCACAATCCTCATTCAAAGAATCAAGCTCTCCCTGCAATTTGGATAATTCCTCAGCCAAGCTATCCTTTTGGCGAGACAAGTGCAAAATTTGACTCTTCAAACTCTCCTCGGATTCTGCAAAATAACAGTAGAATGAGAAACAAGAGTAACTAAGCGAAGCACGAAGCAACAACAATACCTAGAGCTACTTTCTTTCTGCGAAATAACAGAATTTAAGGTTTTCTGTACGTCAAGATTAAAATGGTCAAGTCTTGATATTTCTGATTCGAGAAAGCTGTGAAGTTCTAGAGGTGACTTTTCCACGTCCTCTCCATGGCCGGACATGGGTCTATCATCATTAGGGGATCCGGTGACAAGTTTACCACCTCGAGGAGGCACGACAAGCTTCTTCTTCGTAGGAGGAGCGGGAGCAGTTTTCTTGCCCTGAAGCCTCTCCAAGCGAACCAAGATAGAAGACATGTCGTCATTCAATTCGTTGTTTTCGTTCCTTAACCCGGCATTTTCCGCCTTCAGCTTCTCATATCCCGATTTCAACTCGTTGACTTCACTCCGGAGCTTGAAAAGTTCAGCTTCGGACCTGTCCTTTCTCTTAATTACTCTTTCTTTATCCTCCTTAAGGCACCTAGCTCGGTCCATGGATGAGGAGTGAATATTACGGGAAGTGGTGAGAGAATTACTGATCTTCCGAAGCTCGATCCTAAATCGTTCATTCTCCTCACGAAGGTGGAAATTCGACTCTTCATGGGTAGCAGACTCGTTGGCCAGATGATCAGCCAGAGAATATGACGTCGAAAGTTTTTCGCTCAAAATCTCATTTTTGGATATATAGTAATTAATCTGAGACAAGAGGTTTGCTTGTTCTGCTTGGTAGTCATCCACGGTCGACTTGGCTTCTTCAAAATTCATATAATACTTCGTAGAACGGGCTTGACGAAAACAACAAGATAGTAAAAACGAGAACGAGATAGAAATAAGGACCGATAAAAGATTAAACTTACTACGGAGCTCTGAAATCTTCTCATATTTCTTAGCGGAGTGTTCCTTCTCATCAGCGAGATCGTTCCTGAGATCCTGAAGTCGATCATTGGAAGTCTTCAGATCCTCCAGAGAAACCCTCATCTCCACGAGTTGAGCCATGTGACGGTTGAACTCCTGTGAAGTATTTTCAGTAAGATGGGGATTTGTACGACAAATGCTTTAAGATCAATAATACTAACCTGGGCCATAATAGCAGCGTGCTGGTTGGTGGAAAGATTTAACGAAGCGTTCTGCATGAAAGCTTGATCTTGGTCTAGAAAAGTGTCAGTGCACAGCGAGATTACAGATTCCATGGCTGCAGACCTCGTGGAAGGGTTCTCCCGAGTTAAAATAAGAGCGTTCCTTAAGAAGTCCATGTCGGGGGCATAGGCTAGATCTTATGCTTCGAAAACTCTCCGGGTCTTCTCACTATAAGGACCTGCTAATGGTCTAGCTGGGGGCTCTTCCACTGTGATACTAGGAGTGGGCATGAGAAGCTTCGGAGGAGGAGTGGAGCTCTTTAACTTCTCGGGCTTGTTCTTGCCAGGAGGAGAAGGAAATTCTGCTGGCTTCTAGGCAGAGGGTATACGGGTGAGATCCCCAATATTCAAAACTCTACGGCGTTTTTGGGGTTCAGCAGCAGGTGTGGATTGAGGAACCTAGGAAACATGGGTTAGTATCCAGAAGTTGAACAAGGTCTAAGGAAACAAAAAGGGAATACTATCATGAAGTAAACATAGTAGAAGGATACCTTAGTAGTAGCAGCCGCATCAGAAGAGCTCTCCCGGTGAACTCGCTTCAGAACACGAGGATTTACAACGGGGGTTTCCACGGGTTCTTCCTCCTGTCAGAATCAAAGGTTAGAGTATGAAAGAAGAATTTGAATACCAGAAGCGAAGCGGAAAATAGCTTACGTGGTCCGTAGCAGGAGATCCAATGGCAAGCTTCTTAGAGGATATATCCTTGATCAATCAGGGAGCAGGAAACGAATACTACAAATATATATATATATATATATAAAACACAACAAAAAAAAGGAAGAATTCAAATAAAAGACACCAGAATGAAAGGAGCGAAAATACTAGCGATCTCACATCGGAGGGCCTCTCGGACCAGTTGAACCTCCAAGGCTCAAAGGAAGCGAGATGAACGTAACTTGGGAGGGGGCCTTCCCGAGCATTCCCAGACTCATCATAACCCCAGATGAGGGGACCTTCGATAAAAATAGGGAACATCATCCATTCCTCATCGTTAGTTAGACGCAAGGAGGGGCCTTTGGGGGCCTCCTTCGAAGAACCAGCAGGCTCAACATCCAAAAGGAGAACTTTGGAAGAATCCTTCAGGGACCTCCGATGTAAGGCAACCCCCCATTCTTGAAATTTCCTTCATTTACCTTGAGTCTTGTCGAAGTAATTCTCCGAGAAAGAAGCAAGGTTGTAGTCCGTAGGGTTGAAGCTCTCCGCCACAGCTGGGATCTGGGATAAACCTCCGGAGGAACGCCTCACAAATTCGTTGCAAATCCGAATGGAATTACCATTCAACTGGAAGGCTCCACTATTGAGATAAGCGAGAATCTCACAGAAAAGAGGATTCCGAGCATCATACAGCGGGAAGGTTAAACCCGCTCTCAATTGACCCAAAGTGGCAATCATCCTGGTAGATGACCATGTCTCTACCTCAATCCAACGATTATTCAACTCCATCCATCTGGTCTCGGTTACCGGAGGCATGATTATAAGATCCACCGCCGGTGACAGCGTTAAACCTAGTTTTTTGAAATCATCCTGGAAATCTTCGAGCTCCTTTGACGTAGTGGCAAGAGGAAATTTTTTGGGCGCCATTGTTGAAAAAAGAAGAACAGAGTGAAAGAAGTGAGGAAAACTAAGGATATCAAAAGAGAGCAGAGTATACAGGAAAACAGTGCTGGGGAAGAAGAAATTGAAAGACGTAAAGAAGAAAAGAAGATGAGAGAGATGACTATTTATAATGGACCCAAAGAATGACCTAGAGAAACGGTTACACAGGAAGGGAAACCGGTTGGCAACTGTAGATAAAAATCGTGGGGGACAAGCTAGCGGAAAATCCGCGTACGTGGCGGTTATGAAATTAATGAAGGATTCTCTTTCCTCTCTTGGTACCCGCGAAAGGAATGAGAAAAGGCAAAATGTAGGTACAGAAAACCACTCCTCCACGTGTCCGAGGAGAATTCGGCGGAATAATGAAAAGTATCTTCGAGAAAGATATCGTTCACCACTTCCGAAGGAGTGTAAGTGAATGGTCCGATTAACTGACAAATTTGCCTTAACGAGGTCCCGTTAGCGAAGTAGAGCTATATTGCTCGGAAAGATACCCAGCGAAGTAGAGCCAACCTGCTCGGAAGGGCATCTAGCGAAGTAGAGCTACCTTGCTCGGAAAGATATCTGGCGAGGTTGGCATAACTTGCTCGAGGAGACATTTAACAAGGTATGGATTGTTGCACAAGAAAAGGTAAGGAGCGCGAAGTCGATTGCGCGAGGTATGACTTATTGTCCAAGAAATAGTGAGGTTTCCCGAAGTAATAACCCGAAGTGTGGATTGTTATGCAAGAAAAGGGACAGTTGTCCCCGACATGAGCCGATCTTTAAGGCAAAAAGTAAGCATAAAAGTTGTTTGGAGCGAGATAAAAGCGTTCGTCCGAGATAAATCGAGTTGTATTCCATTATGTAATATCACACTATAAAAGGGGACTTAGCCTCTTGAGAAGGGGTTGGAACATTATTGGAGAGAGAGAACTTTTGTAAGAGAGCAATCAAGATCTAGAGTGTTCTTGAGAGACTTGTAACTTGAGATATTAAGGATCTTAATAAAAGAGAAGTAGATTTGTTTGTGATCTTGTTTTCATTCGACTTGATATCTATCTAATTCGTGAGTGGGTGTAACTATGGATTTTCTGTAGTTACAAGTCGAGTATAGGTGAGAATAGAGCATAACATGCAGTTTGTAATGGAAGAATTTGGTCTCAAGTCTGTGATTGAGCTCGTAGAAATGGAGTCAGTAATGAATGAGAGGATTTGGCTGCCTTCGGTAATGCCGCTGATTTTTGGTCGCTGGTGTTTGGTTTGATTGATAGAGAAGAACTCGGGAGGAGTTTCGGATAGAACGTTCCAGCCGTAAATCAGTTCGAGTAAAAGAGTTAAATATCCAGAAGAACATACAGACTGAATAACCTGGCCGTAATTTTAGAGAAGTTGACCGTGAAATAGGAGGAAAAAATTTTACCCCGTCAGTTCCGCCATTTAGAGGCCAATGACTATTGGGCTGGGCTTCTTAGTCATTTACGTGAACTCTGTTAGCATTCTTTTCACGACTTCATGCTTGGCCGTAACATATTTTGGAATGTAGGCTAGGTTTTGGCAACCAACTTTACATGGGATTTGGAGCACGGGCACTTCTACAACTTGGAGACTATTTAAGAGGAACTTCTCAACCTAAAAAAAATAATATCTACATCTCATAATATACTTTTGCTTTTCATAAAATATTCTAGGGTTTACCCCTTTAGGGGGAAACCGGGAAACGATGTAAACATGAGAGGCTAAACTTTTGTTGATTGAGGATGAATTCAATGTTCTAGCGTGAAGCTCTATTATTCTACAAATTTTTTCGGAGTTTTAATCATCTTATCGTTTGTCTTTACCATATTTGATATTTATGAGTGATTATTGGATTGATTTGGAGTGCACGCTAGATTGATCTATTAATTATTCTATTGCTAGTATTGGGTTAGGAGATAAGTAATCGTCGAATAATTCATACACAAGTAGAAATCGCGAGACCTTTCCGAGGGAATATGTGGAGCAATTGCGAGTGAAGATAACACCATCAAGTGGACCTTGAGCTAAGAGTCTAACTGTTGGGATCAACCTAAGTTCACATAACTTAAAGCTTCCGCTGGGTTACACCTTGAGAGCGCTACTACTTGGTGGTTCGGTTGGATAGAATTTCATATGCGAGCGCTTAGATATGAAGTTACATAAGGAAATTTGGCGATAGCACTGCGCCAGCTGCTTTCCTACGGTTGGTGATGAATGGTTCTTACGAAGATAGATAAGTATACTAATCCAGTTATCGCTTGGTAACGGCGAAGGATTCCTTAATCACCCCTTTTATCTTATTCTTTTTGTTATTCTTTTTATTTATTTCATAAACCAACCCTCTTTTTACTTTGTTTTGCTATCTAAATAACATATCAATTACACTGCTCTTCGTGGGAACGATCTCTTACTACCTCTATATTACCAGTTAATTAGTGGGAAATATATTAATTAATTTGTTGTGGTTCCAACACGCATCAAATTTTGGCGCCGCTGCCGGGGAGCGGTTGCTAATTGATTTGTTATTTGTTTATCTTGTTTTTGTTTTTTGTTTTTAGATTTTTTATTTTATTGTTTTTCTTTCGTTCTTGTGAGTCCTCATGTTTCCTTACGGAAATAACATGTACGGAGCACAAGATCAGATATATGACAGTGGTAATCAATATGGATTTCAATCTCATTCTTATAACAACTACCAACCATCCTATGGGTATAATCAAAATCAATATTTTGGCTATGATCAATATCCCACGGAACCTTTTGGATATTCTCATACATGTCAACAACCTTATGGAGGGCATGTAAGTGAACAATCGAGAGGATGGAAGGATAGTTATGTTTCTGATCAATTGTTTCCTTACGGAAATAACATGTACGGAGCACAAGATCAAATATATGACAGTGGTAATCAATATGGATTTAAATCTCATTCTTATAACAACTACCAACCATCCTATGGGTATAATCAAAATCAATCTTTTGGCTATGATCAATATCCCATGGAACCTTTTGGATATTCTCATACATGTCAACAACCTTATGACGGGCATGTAAGTGAACAATCGAGAGGATGGAAGGATAGTTATGTTTCTGATCAATTGTTTTCTAGTAATATGCAGATGACAGAGAGTTTTAAACTCAAAACTTATGATAGTGTAACCAAACCCGCTCATATTTCTCATATTTTACCCATTCAAAGGGAAGAGTTGCGGTCCAGGTATTCTATTGTGAGTAATGATAGAAAACGTGTAAACATCAAAAAACTCTATAAAAGATACAATCAACTGGAAGAATATGGAGCATCAGAGGACACTCTTCAAGAAATTCAAAGGGCCATAAAAATGGAATTCCAGTATCGTTGGGATAGTGAAGATTATGAGGTTGACGAAGATTCTGATGAAGATGAGCAATCTTTAGAAAGTTCTTGCAATAATGGTAAAGTTATTCTATCTCCGGATCATTATAATGATCACTCGCCTATTCAAAAGGAGGAGAATGGATATGATATAACCGTTGTTATAAATGGTGTAACGTACTCAAATAATTATTTTAAGATTTTCACCAATGAACTAGACTTCTTAGGAGAGGATTCTGATTCTGATGACGAGGTTGTTGATGAGAAGATGATTGAGAATGAAACCAAATTGATTGAAGTTGTGGAAGACCCAATTGAGCTTGTCTTGGAATATAGTTCAATAGAGGACCACGATATACTTGAGGTAAATAATTCAATGAAGTTAATTAAGAAAGATAAAGATCTCGAACAAGGTTTGTCTAATCCTTTGCATAATTTTACATTTATTGATCATTTCCATCCAATTGAAGTAGGTTCTCAAAGAGTTTTTAATCCAAATTTTAGGAAAATACCTCACTTAGGATTGGAGTTATGTGCTTCCAAAGTTTTAACGAATTATTTTTCTTCTAAGTATCCACCATTTGATATGTTTGATTCAAATAGTTTGCAGGTTCACCAAGATGAGGAACCTTTTGAAGTCCCCGAATTCTATGTTTTGTATCCACTTTCGAGTGTAGAAAGGACTAAGTGTGGGGGAAACTTCAATAAAATGATAGCTTCAATATTTATATCTTGTGCTAATATTTTTTTGAAGCTGTTACTAGAATTGCAGATTATTTTCTGAGAGGACTACCAGGTTTTTAGATTGTTGGTGTATGGACGATAATAAGAATGTCAGGCTGAGGACGTTAAACTAAGCGCTAAATGGGAGGCAACCCATAGGTTTTGTATCTTAAACCCTTTTATTTATTTTATTTATTTTTTTCATATCATATTTGCATCCCAATGTTTAATTTCATTGAGTCCATAATCTATCTTAGAAGAGAATTATGACGAATAACTTTTCGTCAGAAAAATTCAGACTGCGTGTAGTTTAGTCCAGAGAATATAAATGTCATACCGTTTATTCAAACACTGTGAAATTTTGAAACTGTGTAGAAAACACGTAGATGAACAACTTTTGTGAAATGGAGTTTTTCAAAATTCCTTACCAATTTTCACAGTTTTTGCGTTTTATCTGCTGTTACGTTAGAATTCAGAACTTTCGGTTTTACACATTGAGGACATTGTGAAGTTTAAGTGTGGGGGAGTATTTTGCATATAGATTTTTCAAACTTTTGCATAAAACCTTCAACTTGTAGATATTTTAGAGTTGCTAGCATACTTCTAGGTATATTTACATAGAGAATTCTGACCGACATAACCGAACTTGGAAGTGTTAGGGAACTACGTTCGGATTTCTTACGAATTAGAGTGTTAAATAATGGATTTAATCATGCCGGTGATGCAAATGAGGAGCAGAGAGAAATACATTATTAAATTTGCTGATCAATCATTAGTGGAGACTACCTATTTTCTTATCAACCAAGGCACCAGACCAAATTTCCTTTGTAGCTGACTAAAGAGCTTTCTTTTGAGTGTGTGTCACCGTACGTTAATTCCGGGTAGAATGGTGAGCTACCCAACTTCACACCATTTTCAGCACTATTTTTGATCTCTTGAGTGCTAATTTTGTCAATCATGAGGGTGACGTCTATAGATGAGAACCACCTTTTTGTAGTTTGATTTGCAGTTAACACCATTCTCTCTCTCGCCAACAACAGATCCATAGAAACACCATCATCATCAAGAAGGGGGCGACATCAAAATCTACAAGGGAATTTGAAGACGTTTGAGGTTACAAGAAACAATACAAGGAAGAGAAAATTTCATATTCAAGTAAAGCAACATATACATGAGCGGATTTTTATATACACGTTGAAGACTTATACATAAGGAGCCTAATTTATATCCAAGTATGAAGACTTATTTACAAGAGCGAAAATAATCAAAAGATGAGAGTTCTTGAAGTTTAATAAGATCAAAGTGGTAAAGTACTTCTTTCATGGCCATATTATTTTAATTTCGTTATATTTTTGTAGTTGCAATCTTTTAGTTTAAAAAAATAAAAAATAAAAATATATAAAAATACAAAATACAAAAAAATATATATATATATATATATATATATATATATATATATATATATATATATATACAAAGAGATTTGCATTTAGGTTGTTATTTGTTCAATAAGGCCATCGGGAAGAAAAATATATAAATAAGTATCAATCAACAAGGAAATTGAGGAAAAGAGTTACAAATTTTCAAAGTTTTACGAAGTTCAAGAGTTTATCATCAACTATTGAAGACCAAATACAAAGAAGAAGATGAAGAAGACGAGCTGAAAACTACATTTCTATTGGATGCTGTTAGAGTGGTAATTTCATCATTGTAATCAGATGAGAAGGTGGTAAGTACTCTCATCCTTGCTATAGTGGTTGATTTCCTTTCTTATAGATCATCAGAAAAATATTTTTGTTTTCCACGATTTTGTGGAGTCTCCAGATATAATTCGGAAGGTTACCTTCCCAACATTCAACGTGTGTAGGATTCTCTCTTCATTCCTACCTGCACACATGTGAGACCCATAAAAAAAAGTCGTCTTATTGAGTGCAATTATCATAAAATCCTTTTAAGTGAGGCAGAAGTCGATGCGAAATGCTTATTTATCGTTCTCAAACACGCATTTCTCTCATTATGGTATGGTTATTTCTCACTCAAGATTAAAGAATAAATATGTTCTTTGGTATTTCTAACTTCTTATTACTAGCGTGCATAAATTCTATGTACTCATAGATCTTTGGATGCTTGGGAAGCTGGAACGCTTTGAAGTTGGAGTAGGTTTTGTGGGTATATCTCTCGTAAGCCCTCACGAGACTATAAATCATCCACTAGGGACACCTAGGGGGTTAAAGGCCTGTTGCACATGCTAAGTGCAACCGTATCCTCGACGACATAGAGATGTTGTATTTTAGATAGTTTGCTCGAGGACTAGCAAAATCCAAGTGTGGGGGAATTTGTTAAGTGCATATTTCACATATATTTAGTGTCAATTCCATGCTAGTAATTGCTCTTATTCTTGCAAATTATTGTATATTACGTTTGTTTTCTCTTATTTGTGTTTCATTAGAAGAATCATCCAAAAGAAGTGAATTTGCACTTTATTGTGCAATAAAAGAAGCTAGCTACAAGTGGAGAAGGGCCAAAGACAAAGTGGAACTCATTCGAATCTAAGATATCTTGCTATCATCTCGAAGAGGACAAAAAGATTAAGCCAATGGCGAAAGAACGGAGTCATTCTGAGTTCGTATGAAGAAGTTATGAGCAAAACACTTGGAAGACTAAAAGGGGAAAAATGGTCATTTTCTAGGACATGTGCTATTGGCACCCCACTGTACGTTAAGGGGATGCCCATTTCAAGGGAACTGCTAAATGCAATCTGGACTTTTACTTTGGGGGAAGCTGGAATTTAAATATTGTTAAAGGCACCAGCACCTTCAGCTAAGGGCATCACCAGCAGTATCTTCTTCACGGGACCAATCCAAGAACGAAGTGATGCGAGCTATGCAACATGGGTGATGGATGGAGCTGTTGGAAGAGGGAATGAGATTGATCATCATGAAACTGTAGAGAAGAATCCGAGTTTGGTGGTGAGTTTCAAATCAGTTGAGACTCGATTATCTTGTTGATGCCGTTGTCGAGAGATGAAGCATGCAGGAGGAGTTGGAGAGATAGCAGTCAAGCTTGAGCTGATGTTGGTGATTGATATGATGGAAGAGTTACTAACGGAACAGTGGCATTGATGATGAACAACGGAAGCGAGAAGATGAGCTGACTGTGGTTTGTAGTTGCAGGAATTCCTACACTACACCCCTGATAAGAATCTACAGAAATTGAATTATGTTTAAGGATGAATTACAACAATTTTTTATTATTTTAACTTTTAGAATTCTTTACAAAAGACATAAGAACTCATAAGTACAAAATTCTTTCTAGAGTTTCTCTCTCTTCAAAATCTTATCAACTCTCCAAAAGACATCATCCTTTTCTGAATCTAACAAACCCTTTATATAGGGTTTTACATAGTGGATGACAGCTAAGTTTTCCTCTTTTTTCGAATATACTTTGCGATCTTATCGCGATTGCTATAATACTCTCTCTCGCAAAATTGATAACCATCGCCGGATAAACATACTCTCTTTGTATTTCTTCTATCGTCAGCTTCTTTTGGATTCTTCTGTGACGCTCGCGAAATGTTGTTAAAGAATCTTCTTTGATGCTCGCAAAAGTGTTGTTAATATCGCAGAAATAGTGTTGTAGCGATATTTTGGTCCTACATATTGCCTCTTCTCATGTCTTTTCTGCGAAGAAGAGAAGATCATAAGAACCTTTTAGAATGCCGTAACTGCCTATATTTTCAGACTTCTCTGTTCTGACATGTTCATGTGTCCTTCGCCAGCTCTTTTCACATATTCCTTCTTCTAATAAATTTTTGACACGTCCCTTCTAACCGCTGCGATCTGACCACCCACGTCTTTTCTTTGCATTAATTGCCTTCATATTTTTCGAGAAATTTCTTCTTCCATAAATACTTCTCTCATTCCTTTCTTTTTCTCTTTTACTTTCTTCTTCTCTCTCTCCATAACCTCTCTGCATATTTACTGTTCTTCCGCGAATTGTGCTTCTGTTATTGCTGTGATTTCTTTCTTATCTTTCAATCCCTTTTCTTCATTCCCATACTTGAAAAATGGTTATCGTTGGTGCTAAAAACTTGATTGCTTTTGGTGAGAAGCAAGGAAAACTTAGAATCAAAGGTTTTACTCTATCTAAAATTCCAAATCAGGATTCTAGATCTGAACTTACTATTAAATTATTTACTGATGATCAATAAAGTTATAGTATCGCTAGGACAACTTGAAGTCGGTCTTCCCATTCCTCTCTATGACCCAGAACTTCCGCTATTTTATCAAATAATTTCTGACAAAAGGTTTTCGCGAGCGATATATCAATTGGGTGGAGATTGTATCCGATTGCTGCTTGAATATGCCTCTCATTGAAATTTGGAAAAGGGTATCGCTACCCTGAAGATGTGACGAATCCACAATTTGAAGATGTCCCCATTGTTTCTGCGGATTATACTGTGGATAACTTCTTTGTAAATTATAAAATAGTCCATATGAAGAGGGATAGAACCTGCTGGGGTGTTCGTTTGAAAAAAGAGAAGGTCGTTGGTGACAAAGCTCTTATGCTGGATATTGATTTTCATACATCTACTAACCAAGTTCCTCGCCATTTTAGTGATGACAAGTGTTTCATCTTTCCATTATGTCTTGAAGGTCCTTATATATCTGGTTCTCTCAAATTACCTGCGAATCTCTCAGAGTATGAGCCGTGGGTCTTCAACTGGCCTGAAAGATCTAAAGAAGTATATTCTCTTAACTTTTTACATTATTATCATTTACTGTATTCTTTATATTCTCGCTAACTATTTTGATCTTTCTCAGATTGATAGAATGAAACTCAGCTATCAAACTTTTAGGAAACCCGGCACCTTCTTAGCTCTTAAATCTTTCACGGATGAAGTAAGAAATATATCCTCATAAATTTTAACAATATATTATTGCCCCTATTTCTTATCTTCATCTGTGCTCGCAGGAAATTGAAGAACTACCGCCAATAAAACCCGTGAGAACTAAGGAGAAGCCTTCAAAGGATAAATCTGTTGTTCCTCCTAAAGGAAAATCTTCTGCCCCTCGCGGTGGAGAATCTGGCAATCAGGATAAAAATATTGTTCCTCCCAAAGGGAAACCTTCTGCCCCTTGTGGTGAAGATTCTGGCGATCCTCCTTTGAAGAAAAGGAAAACCCGACCCTCTTGTTCTTCAACTCCTCAACCTATTCCATAAACCCCAAATGTTGAATTTGATAAGGATAAATATGATGAAGATTTTAATAATAATAATAATAGCAGATTCCCTTCTATAAAGAACTCTTCTTCATCTGATTCTTCAATGGCCCAGTTATCCAGAATTTTTAGCGATATTTCCCACATCATAACTTGTAATGATGAGGATGAAGTTATTAATAAGACATTACAATCTCTTGCCAATGTCTGCGATGCTCCCATACTGGTGGATAATGATTCTCTAACTATGCATAACCCAATAAATCAATCTGGAATTAGCATAACTTTGATGGATTTTTCAGTTAATACAATTGATGCAAGAGGATCCATTAAGGACTGCACAACTAGGGAACACTTAGAAGAGAAAGGTGCTGAAGCTTTCTTCCGATGGGAAAATGAATAGAGTGGCTACAATATCACTTTTCAAAGTGTTTCAGAACCTACTCTAAAGCTGCTAATGGGAAGATACACAAAAGCTAGACAACAACATTATATGATTAGTGAAGACTTTGAAGAAAACTTAAATTGTTATATTAACTTCAAGTCTACTGCTTTTATTTTTAATTTCGAGATTCAGTATTAGAAAGACGGCAAACATAACGACTTTTTGTAATCTAAATGCTATTCAAAACACTTGGACAGGTGATTTACTTAAAGCTATGTTGCACTACCTTTACATTGAAAACTGCCGTAATCTTGTAATTGCAATGGATTTCTCATGTTTATGAGAATAAAAATGATCAATCAATTATATGAGGTTTCCATCCTCTCTTTTCGGAAAAATAAATAAAAATAAAATAAAATCATAACATACATGCTTGTCGAATATGGACAAAGCTAAGTGTAGTTCAAGGGTGGCCCTCGCCTCCCTAGTTTTCTATTAATTTTGGATGTATTCTAATCTCTAACCAAATTCCCATTCATTTTCCGATCAAAATTCTTTCTTGTTTCTCATTTTTGATTGTATTATTAATTTTTATATATCAGTAATAAATTATATATATATACTTCTCCAAATTTTGGGTCTAGAGATGGGGAAGTATGTCGAGATGTTAGATTTAGGAGTTAGAATTGCAGCAAGATTTCATTCTCACTGTCCACATACTGCTAGGATGTATTATCATCCTCCTAACCATGCCAATCTCCGACACCAAAACCAACATGTGGGAAATATTGCTAGGATGACATTTGCTTCTTCTACTTATTCTTTGTTGACTGAAGGTGACATAAGTGTTTGAATTCTTAGGCATCTCGCAGCTGGGTTTGTCATCATGCTGGATATAAAGGCAAAAGCATCTGCGAGTCTGTTATCTTTTCTCGATATATGCCACCATTTAATCTTTGGAATTCTCGCAGACAATTCCTCAACAAGATTCCTGTGTTTCTTCAAAGATGGTTCATTTGTGGTGTATTCTCCTTTTATTTGGCCAATAACTAACTGCGAGTCACTAGTAATTCTAGCATTCTCCAACTTCATCTCTATGGCGAATTTTAAGGAATGCACCACAGCTTCATACTCCATCTCATTATTAGTGGATGTGAATTCTAAACGAAATGAAGAAACTATTTTTCTCTTTCTGGCGAGATAAAGACAACTCCAATTCCATTACCTTCCCCATTTGATGATCCATCCACCAATATTTCCCATTCTCTCAAAGTTATGCGGGCTTCATCGGCGATGGTTACCCATTCAAGTATCTTCATTAATTGGTTATGGTTTGAAGCTAAATATGCGTCAACAAATAAAAAAAAAAATTGAGTACATAGAAAACAAAGATTTACTGAGGCAAAAGCATAGGCAAGAAAGTTATACCTTTCAGATCATTATTTGTGTTGCGAAGATTTTCGCAGTCCAATTCAGAATTACGAAGCTTATGATCGAGAAGTTCACATTCTAAAGTTTTTGCTTGAAGATTCTTCTTCAAGGTTTTAACCTCACTTTCTAAAGCAGTTAGCGAAGATGAAGAACCTCAAGATCCGAGATGCTTGCTTAGAATCATATAAACATCCTGTCTCGCAGGATCTGTAGAAGATTTCATAGCATCATTCAAAACTTCAGATAATATTTGAAAAGCAGCTTCAACCCATGTTGCTATTTCTTGGGAAGAAGGAAGAGAAATAGAGGAAGAGGTTTTGGCAACATCATTTATCGCAGGAATTTGATTAGAATCATTCGTGGTAGTAGGAGTGGAAAAAGGAACTTGATTAGTCGCAGTTACAGTATCATTTACCGCAACATCATTCACCGCAACTTCATTTACCGTAGTCTCATTTACCGCAACATCATTCACCGCAGCTTCACTTACCGTAGATTCATTCACCACGGCATCATTCATCGCAGGTTTATTTGATGTTGATTCATTCATCATAGTTCCCACCATCATAGATTCATCTATCGTAACTTTTAAAATATTGGGGTTATTAGAGATGGAAATATTAGCATCAATAACTTCACTTGGAATTGATGAAGAAGTAGTATGGGTGTTAATATTGGAATTCACGCAAGGAGAAGGAGAAGATTTATCTTGCGGCGGAACAGGGTCTGCAGGCAAAAAATCAAGAATATCCACTTCATCTGAAAGAACTTTAACTTGACGAGAACGCTTAATAGGTCTAGAAATATTCTCTTCACTCTGCGAATAATAACGTAGATAAGAAACAGAGGCAGCAATATTGTTATTTAAAAAAAAAGATGTTTCTTACTACCTTATCATTCTCAGATCTCTTCGCCTTTCCAACACGCTTTTTCTGAGGACCCTTAGGGTTAGGGTTTTTGATAGTAATATTAGTATGAGAAGTAGTGTTACTGAAAAAGATAATAAAATATGGGGATTATAAAGAAAATCAGGCGATAGAAATGATGTAACATGAACAAAATAAGATTCAAGATAAGAACCTACCTTTGAGTTTCCATTAGAGCAGCAGCAGGAAGGATAACAAGAAAGAAAAAGTTGCAGACAAAAAAAGGAAGAAGTTGAAGAAAAGAGAGAAGGTGAAAGAAGACATATCCTCGAGTGGGACATCTATTTATAGATGAAGAATGGGTAACCGGGCTAATCGGTAAAGAAGTAAGGAATGACACGTGTCAACGGTAAAAACGTAAAATAGGGAATTTTGTCGGGTAAAAGACAAGGAGTTGCGGCAAATCAAGAAACTTAAATTCTCATGATCTTTATCTTCTTCGCAGAAAAGATATGAGAAGAGGCAAGATGTAGGATCAGAATATTGTCACAGCAATATTCCTGCGAAATAAACAACAATGATATTCTGCGATAAATCTCAAAGTGGCGTAAGGAATGACATATCGGATGAAAACGACAGAAACATGAGAAAAGCGTGACATTTCTGCGATGAATCAATAAAACCTGCGAAAGACTAAGGCGGTGCAAACTGCGATGTATCGCAAGAACCCAGATCCGAAACTAAAGGGAATCTTAGCTGTAAATGAGCTTTCATGAGCTTTAATCCACTATGTAAAAGCCTATATAAAGGAAATGAATAGTTCCAGAGAGAGAGAGAGAGAGGAATTTTGGAGTGCTAAGAAAGTTTTTAGGAGAGATAAAATCTTATTAAGTGAATTGTATTCTTGATTACTATAATTCTTTTAAGGTCATATTAATAAAAAAGGTCCTTAATCTTCAAATTATGTCATAAATATTAATAAATTCTTGAATAGGGTGTAGTGTGGGAATTCCTGCAACTACATGACCGAAAAATAAAAATAAAAATTCATAATTCTATTTTTTCTAATTGGCTGACAATTTTACTTTTCTCTGATTATGATGAAGTTTTTATAGGAGATTTATCGAAAAGTTAGGCTAACCAATTAATATTTAATAAAATTCTAACGGATGGATTAGAATATATGTATGACGTCGTATTACTGATCCAGATTATGATTTTGTAGTAATGGCTATAAATGTCGTACCATTTCGAGTATTTTTGGATCGCTATGAAATTTTTACTGAGATACTTGAGTTTAATATATAAGATATACCAAATATTCAGAATAATCCAATGATTGGAAATCTTTATATTAAGATATTGTGAAGTCGCTCAAAATTTGGGTTTTGCTAAACGGGAATTATTATAATTCAGTGATGTTTTTGGGATGGTTTCAAGCTCCGATTTCTATGAAATTTTAAACTCACTGTTTAAAATGCAAAAAATCTCTATATTTCATATTCGCACATAAACGTGGAATCATGTAATACTATTAATACAAAATATTTTCGTTAAAAGAAATACATGGTAACACATCCATGATGACAAACAAATAGTATTAGAATCACGTTAATCTTTAAAAAGAAACCCATCACCCGTCTCGAATGAAACTTTTTTAATTTGCAGATGTTAGAAAATTCTAGTTGACGACGTGTTGTATTATTGTAGTTGCAGGAAATCCTACACTACACCCTTGTTAAGAATTTGTGATAACTAACTCAAATTTGAAGATTAAGAACGACACTTTATTATTTTATTTTCAGAAATGTTTACAGGAAATGTAAGAATTCAAGAATACAACTTTTCTCTTGAAGTTTCTCTCTCCTCAAGACTTTCTCAACTCTCAAAAATACATCATCCTTTTCTGGACATATTGGGTCTCTATTTATAGGGTACTTACATAATGGATGACAGCTAAGTTTTCCTCTTATTTCGGATTTGTTCTGCGATTGTACCGCGATAGTTACAATTTTCATTCTCGCAATCTTTGTAACCATCGCGAGACAAACATGATTTTCTCATGTTTTCTTCAATCGTCAGCTATTACGTCACTATTTTGACTGCTTTTGTGACATTCGCAAAGTGTTGTTAAAAAGCTTGCGGTGATGCTCGCTGGGAAGTGTTGTTAATCTCGCAGAGAAGTGTTGTAGCGATATTCTGGTCCTACAATTATTACTGAGATATGATAAAACATGAGAAAACGAATTCTTATTCATTAGAAATGAATTACATACATCAATGAAGTAAATATTTTTGTTATAGGGGAAGCTAAAGTGTTTATGGGGAAAGCTGATTTCCGGTCAAAGAAAAATGATTTAAGAATGACTGGGGCAGAAATAAAATAAACTCAATAATCTTCCATCTTTAACACCACCCATGTGTTATGTTAGAGCATAGCTCGGTTGAACCCACTAAGCATTGGTATGTCAAGTTTGGTTTTCATATTTTAGTGAACCAAAATTCATTTAAGAGTCGCTTGATTTAAATGTACTAGAGTCAACTTCGTATAGGTTAGCTTGAAAGTATTAGGGTGAGACATTACAAGTATTGCGTAGACTTGAAGAAGTGAATAAGTACGGAGCTACAACCACAACGTCATCCTTCCACTTGAGGTTAGTGATATTTGACTTGAACTGTTTCATTCCCTGACGTATCTTTCAAGTCGTGCATATTGAAAACATAAAACTGCGAAGCATGAACACTCTAGATAGACATAGTATTAAGTAATACAATATGAAGTTTCTTGCTTAACCATTAAACTTTGTATATAAGACATCAACATAATCGTATTAATGTTATTGTGATTATGTATGGGTATGAGGTGAGGATTTCATCCTAGGAAACAATGTTTTTACATATGTTTTAAAAAGTAAGTTCATGATATGTGTTGTGAACCGAAAAGGAAATCGCCAGGCGTTATTGGGGTTGTTCTTCATTGCATATCTTATGAACGACCAATATGTGTGATTAGTATAACCGCTCATGACTTGGTTGTGTTCTTGGTAAAACTATTCACATGAGGCCTGACTTATGTATTGGTATGACTTTTATTAGTGAAACCGATCTTAAGTAATCACCTGGGGTATGATCGGGTTGTTTGTGTCTGACCAAATTTGGGAGAGGGGAACCGATCCTAGTAAGAGGTGCAGTACATCACAAGGGGTAACCGATCCTTGTATGAGATGCAACAAGGTTTATATAAAAAAGGGGAACCGATCCAATGAACATGTGCAACACGTTTTTAGGCAAAGGGTAACTGATCCTATGGACATGTGCACCACATATAAGTTAGATACCAAATATATATGGGGAACCGATCCGAGTACCTAGTTAGCCGAATTTTGGTAAGCTAGTGTGACTATGCACAATAATCACATGGAGGTAGAACCGAAACTTGTTTTGGTAGAACCGTTACACCCATGGTTTGTGACTGAGTGTTACTTGATCAATCACATAGTTCCTGAAAGTCAGATGAACCAATTCTAAACTTGTTTAGAAGTATGGTAAATCGGTTTCAAGTGAGTAAGTATGAAAAAGGGCTTGCAAGAGAAAGATGTCGACACACTTTGAACACGCGCATTAATGTTTATCTTTTATCGTTCAAAGATATTCCTTAACAGCTAAGAAGGAAGTAAATCCCAAGATCGAATTTAAATAAGTTAAGAATCTTTTAATTAAGGTTTTTAATTATATATGGAAAATAAGAATTAGTAATGTGCATTTGCTAATTAAATATTTTCCAAGGAACATTCACAAGAATTATGAAAACCGAATCTGGGTTAATATGGAAATATCTTGAGAATATTTTCGGTTTTGGAAATTCCTTGGTGTCCAAACTTCCTTGTCTATAAATACTTTGAGTTTTCATTTCTAGCAAACTAATCCTTCGTGATAGTAAACTTCCTCTATTGTACTGTTACTGGTGAAGCCGCCTATTCGGAGAGGAGAGTAACCTAATTAGGCGAAATCTCTTACGGCTACTCAGTTTAAAGTCTTATTTAGGATTGATAAGCTCTAGTGCGTACCGTTGGTGGGAAACAACATATTGCGGTTTAACTTTAGTTTTCTTATTGATTTGATTGACTAACGGTGGTTGAACTTTGATTGCACCAAGTTTGATTATGCTTGATAATCATCTCTTCTGATATAAGATTCACTCAAACTAGTTCAAGGTTTCAACATGGATCTTTAGACTGTTGTTAGATCTAAAGACGATCTTGTGATAATCCATTGTTAACAGACTCCGTTCTGTGCGTGATTGATCATAAGAGATTCAAGTAGTTATATGCAGGTGTTTATTGAAGATCTAAGAATATTTGAAGAAAAAGAAGAGATAGAATATTTTTGACTTGGTTTTATAATCTTAGGTGTGCACAATAATTTTTTTGGTAAAAGAGTATCCTATTAGAGAATTGCTCGATCGAACTCACATGCGTTTCTATCTCAAGCATATTTGTCAATTTTAGTGATCAAAACTATAATTCTTTGATTTCTAGTATACTAGAGATAAGGTCTCGGACTAGGATATAAAGTGTAGTGGAGCTCAAGAACTCCATGGCGATCATCATACAAGATGAAGGACTACTCAAGGAATCAGTGGATCTTTATCGACTAAAAGGTATGTGGAGACTTGAAATTATCTATCATGCAAAAGTCTATCTATTCTATCTCTTATCTTGAGACAAAAGTCATTTTGCTATATAGACTTAGATTATACACATATGATATTTCGAGCTGAGTATATCTCGCATATCTATTTCTAGAAATATGCGTTGATAAAGCTTTCGCTTTAGCCAAGTTCGTCTTTACCTAGTGATGAAAGTCATGATATGTTTCAATCATTTTGGAAATTGCTCTGACAAAAAATAGTTTATGAATAACAACTATATAACACCCTCTGATAATGTTTCAATGATTGAAATGAGAGTTTAGACAATATAACCATTGGAGGATATATGCATTGTTGTGGCAACACATATATGTATAAGTCCTTAGTGCTTGAACCGAAGTTTTCGAACTTTGTTGATCAAGTGAAACCGGTGTAGTGCATGATCTTCAGTCCGCAAACTCAGTCCGCGAACTGGTGGAAGTTCTCGATCGAGAATTTGTGTTGGAGTTTGTGAACTCCATCCGCGAACTTGAGTAGGTTATGTATAAAAACGATGTTTGTGAACTTATCTTAATAAACTAAGGAATGCTATTGCAAACCGTGGCTTTATAGTTTATGAATCGATTCTAGTGAATCACATCGTTTTTTCTTCAATTGTGTCTTATTTAGTACATAAAGATCTAACCAATTGAACAACTCTCTAACTAGTTCATTTGGACTAGTTATGGTGAAGAAGAATATGGTTGATATGAAAGTTATCATACGGCTAATGTTAAGTGCATATTTCACATATATTTAGTGTCAATTCCATGCTAGTAATTGTTTTTATTCTTGCAAATTATTGTATATTACGTTTGTTTTATCTTATTTGTGTTTCATTAGATGAATCATCCAAAAGAATTGAATTTGCACTTTATTGTGCAATAAAAGAAGCTAGCTATAAGTGGATAAGGGCCAAAGACCAAGTGGAACTCATACGAATCTAAGATATCTTGCTATCATCTCGAAGAGGACGAAAAGACGAAGCCAACGGCGAAAGAACGGAGTCATTCTGAGTTCGTATGAAGAAGTTATGAGCAAAACACTTGGAAGACTAAAAGGGGAAAAATGGTCATTTTCTAGGACAGGTGCTATTGGCACCCCACTGTACGTTAAGGGGATGCCCATTTCAAGGGAACTGCTAAATGCAGTCTGGAATTTTACTTTGGGGGAAGATGGAATTTAAATATTGTTAAAGGCACCATCACGTTCATCTAAGAGCATCACCAGCAGTATCTTCTTCACGGGACCAATCCAAGAATGAAGTGCTGCGAGCTATGCAACATGGGTGATGGATGGAGCTGTTGGCAGAGAGAACGAGATTGATCGTCATGAAACTTTAGAGAAGAATCCTAGTTTGGTGGTGAGTTTCAAATCAGTTGAGACTCGATTATCTTGTTGATGCCGTTGTCGAGAGATGAAGCATGCATGAGGAGTTGGAGAGATAGCAGTCAAGCTTGAGATGATGTTGGTGATTGATACGATGGAAGAGTTACTAACGGAACAGTGGCAGTGATAATGAACAACGGAAGCGAGAAGATGAGATGACTGTGGTTTGTAGTTGCAGGAATTCCTACACTACACCCCTGATAAGAATCTACAGAAATTGAATTATGTTTAAGGATGAATTACAACACTTTTTTATTATTTTAACTTTTAGAATTCTTTACAAAAGACATAAGAACTCAGAAGTACAAAATTCTTTCTAGAGTTTCTCTCTTCAAAATCTTATCAACTCTCCAAAAGACATCATCCTTTTCTGAATCTAACAAACCCTTTATATAGGGTTTTACATAGTGGATGACAGCTAAGTTTTCATCTTTTTTCGAATATACTTTGCGATCTTATCGCGATTGCTATAATACTCTCTCTCGCAAAATTGATAACCATCACGGGATAAACATACTCTCTTTGTATTTCTTCTATCGTCGGCTTCTTTTGGATTCTTCTGTGACGCTCGCGAAATGTTGTAAAAGAATCTTCTTTGATGCTCGCAAAAGTGTTGTTAATATCGCAGAAATAGTGTTGTAGAGATATTTTGGTCCTACATCTTGCCTCTTCTCATGTCTTTTCTGCGAAGAAGAGAAGATCATGATAACCTGTTAGAATGCCGTAACTGCCTATCTTTTCATACTTCTCTGTTCTGACACGTTTTTGTGTCCTTCGCCAGCTGTTTTCACGTATTCTTTCTTCTAATAAATTTTTGACACGTCCCTTCTAACCGCTGCGATATGACCACCCACGTCTTTTCTTTGCATTAATTTCCTTCATCTTTTTCGAGAAATTTCTTCTTCTATAAATAATTCTCTCATTCCTTTCTTTTTCTCTTTTACTTTCTTCTTCTCTCTCTCCATAACCTCTCTGCAAATTTACTGTTATTCCGCGAATTGTGCTTCTGTTATCGCTGTGATTTCTTTCTTATCTTTCAATCCCTTTTCTTCATTCCCATACTTGAAAAATGGTTATCGCTGGTGCTAAAAAATTGATTGCTTTTGGTGAGATGCAAGGAAAACTTAGAAGCAAAGGTTTTACTCTATCTAAAATTCCAAATCAGGATTGTAGATCTGAACTTACTCTTAAATTATTTACTGATGATCAATAAAGTTATAGTATCGCTAGGAAAACTTGAATCCGGTCTTCCCATTCCTCTCTATGACCCAGAACTTCCGCTATTTTATCAAATAATTTCTGACAAAAGGTTTTCGCGAGCGATATATCAATTGGGTGGAGATTGTATCTGATTGCTGCTTGAATATGCCTCTTGCGGAGCTCGCAAATGGTTTCGCTACCCTGAAGATGCGACGAATCCACAATTTGAAGATGTCCCCATTGTTTCTGCAGATTATACTGTGGACAACTTCTTTGTAAATTATAAAATAGTCCATATGAAGAGGGATAGCACCTGCTGGGGTGTTCGTTTGAAAAAAGAGAAGGTCGCTGGTGACAAAGCTATTATGCTGGATATTCATTTTCATACATCTACCAACCAAGGTCCTCTCCATTCTAGAGATGACAAGTGGTTCATCTTTCCATTATGTCTTGAAGGTCCTTATATATCTGGTTCTCTCACATTACCTGCGAATCTCTCAAAGTATGAGCCGTGGGTCTTCAACTGGCCTGAAAGATCTAAAGAAGTATATTCTCTTAACTTTTTACATTATTATCATTTACTGTCTTCTTTATATTCTCGCTAACTATTTTGATCTTTCTCAGATTGATAGAATGAAACTCAGCTATCAAACTTTTAGGAAACCCGGCACCTTCTTAGCTCTTAAATCTTTCACGGATGAAGTAAGAAATATATCCTCATAAATTTTGACAATATATTATTGCCCCTATTTCTTATCTTCATCTGTTCTCGCAGGAAATTGAAGAACTACCACCAATAAAACCCGTGAGAACTAAGGAGAAGCCTTCAAAGGATAAATCTGTTGTTCCTCCTAAAGGAAAATCTTCTGCCCCTCGCGGTGGATAATCTGGAGATCAGGATAAAAATATTGTTCCTCCCAAAGGGAAACCTTCTGCCCCTTGTGGTGAAGATTCTGGCGATCCTCCTTTGAAGAAAAGGAAAACCCGACCCTCTTGTTCTTCAACTCCTCAACCTATTCCAGAAACCCCAAATGTTGAATTTGATAAGGATAAATATGATGAAGATTTTAATAATAATAATAATAATAATAATAATAGCAGATTCCCTTCTATAAAGAACTCTTCTTCATCTGATTCTTCAATGGCCCATTTATCCAGAATTTTTAGCGATATTTCCCACAACATAACTTGTAATGACGAGGATGAAGTTATTAATAAGACATCCCAAGCTCTTGCCAGTGTCTGCGATGCTCCCATACTGGTGGACAATGATTCTCTAACAATGCATAACCCAATAAATCAATCTGGAATTGGCATAACTTTGATGGATTTTTCAGTTAATACAATTGATGCAAGAGGATCCATTAAGGACTGCACAACTAAGGAACAATTAGAAGAGAAAGGTGCTGAAGCTTTCTTCCGATAGGAAACTGAATGGAGTGGCTATAGTATCACTTTTCAAAGTGTTTCAGAACCTACTCTAAAGATGCTAATGGGAAGATACAAAAAAGCTAGACAACAACATTATATGATTAGTGAAGACTTTGAAGCAAACTTAAATTGTTATATTAACTTCAAGGCTACTGCTTTTATTTTAATCTCGAGATTCAGTATTAGAAAGACGGCAAACATAACGACTTTTTGTAATCTAAATGCTATTCAAAACACTTGGACAGGTGATGGACTTAAAGCTATGTTGCACTACCTTTACATTGAAAACTGTCGTAATCTTGTAATTGCAATGGATTTCTCATGTTTATGAGAATAAAAATGATCAATCAATTATATGAGGTTTCCATCCTCTCTTTTCGGAAAAATAAATAAAAATAAAATAAAATCATAACATACATGCTTGTCGAATAGGGACAAAGCTAAGTGTAGTTCAAGGGTGGCCCTCGCCTCCCTAGTTTTCCATTAATTTTGGATGTATTCTAATCTCTAACCAAATTCCCATTCATTTTCCGATCAAAATTCTTTCTTGTTTCTCATTTTTGATTGTATTATTAATTTTTATATATCAGTAATAAATTATATATATATACTTCTCCAAATTTTGGGTCTAGAGATGGGGAAGTATGTCGAGATGTTAGATTTCGGAATTAGAATTGCAACAAGATTTTATTCTCACTGTCCACATACTGCTAGGATGTATTATCATCCTCCTAACCATGCCAATCTCCGACACCAAAACCAACATGTGGGAAATATTGCTAGGATGACATTTTCTTCTTCTACTTCTTCTTTGTTGACTGAAGGTGACATAAGTGTTTGAATTCTTATGCATCTCGCAGCTGGGTTTGTCATCATGATGGATATAAAGGCAAAAGCATCTGCGAGTCTGTTATCTTTTCTCGATATATGCCACCATTTAATCTTTGGAATTCTCGCAGACAATTCCTCAACAAGATTCTTGTGTTTCTTCAAAGATGGTTCATTTGTGGTGTATTCTCCCTTTATTTGGCGAATAACTAACTGCGAGTCACTAGTAATTCTAGCATTCTCCAACTTCATCTCTATGGCGAATTTTAAGGAATGCACCACAGCTTCATACTTCGTCTCATTATTAGTGGATGTGAATTCTAAACGAAATGAAGAAGCTATTTTTCTCCTTCTGGCAAGATAAAAACAACTCCAATTCCATTACCTTCCCCATTTGATGATCCATCCACCAATATTTCCCATTCTCTCAAAGTTATGCGGGCTTCATCGGCGATGGTTTCCCATTCAAGTATCTTCATTAATTGGTTATGTTTTGAAGCTAAATATGCGTCAACAAATAAATAAAGAAAAATTGAGTACATAGAAAACAAAGATTTACTGAGGCAAAAGCAGAGGCAAGAAAGTTATACCTTTCAGATCATTATTTCTGCTGCGAATATTTTCGCAGTCCAATGCAGAATTACGAAGCTTATGATCGAGAAGTTCACATTCTAAAGTTTTTGCTTGAAGATTCTTCTTCAAGGTTTCAACCTCACTTTCTAAAGCAGTTAGCGAAGATGAAGAACCGCAAGATCTGAGATTCTTGCTTAGAATCATCTAAGCAATTGAACAACTCTCTAACTAGTTCATTTGGACTAGTTATGGTGAAGAAGAATATGGTTGATATGAAAGTTATCATACGGCTAATGTTAAGTGCATATTTCACATATATTTAGTGTCAATTCCATGCTAGTAATTTCTTTTATTCTTGCAAATTATTATATATTACGTTTGTTTTATCTTATTTGTGTTTCATTAGATGAATCATCCAAAAGAAGTGAATTTGCACTTTATTGTGCAATAAAAGAAGCTAGCTACAAGTGGATAAGGGCCAAATACCAAGTGGAACTCATTCGAATCTAAGATATCTTGCTATCATCTCGAAGAGGACGAAAAGACAAAGTCAACGGCGAAAGAACGGAGTCATTCTGAGTTCGTATGAAGAAGCTAAGAGCAAAACACTTGGAATACTAAAAGGGGAAAAATGGTCATTTTTAAGACAGGTGCTATTGGCACCCCAGTGTACGTTAAGGGGCTGCCCATTTCAAGGGAACTGCTAAAGGCAGTCTGGAGTTTTACTTTGGGGAAGATGGAATTTAAATATTGTTAAAGGCATCAGCACCTTCAGCTAAGGGCATCACCAGCAGTATCTTCTTCACGGGACCAATCCAAGAACGGAGTGCTACGAGCTATGCAACATGGGTGATGGATGGAGCTGTTGGCAGAGAGAACGAGATTGATCGTCATGAAACTGTAGAGAAGAACCCGAGTTTAGTGGTGAGTTTCAAATCAGTTGAGACTCGATTATCTTGTTGATGTCGTTGTCGAGAGATGAAGCATGCTGGAGGAGTTGGAGAGATAGCAGTCAATCTTGAGCTGATGCTGGTGATTGATATGATGGAAGAGTTACTAACAGAACAGTGAAAGTGATGATGAACAATGGCAGCGATAAGATGAGCTGACTGTGGTTAGTGACAGAGAAGCGGTCGATCAAGTTGTTGCTTCCATTATCGTGATGATATTTCAGAGAAGATAAGGAGATGGTTGGTTTTCTTCCAATGACGAGAGTTGGCTTCTCGAGATGGAATGGTGCTATGATGGAGTTCGTTAGGGACCTATAACAGAATAACTGAGCTAGGTTTTCTGTAGTTTATGAATTAAGAATGGCTGATGGTTGTTGCCAGTGAGTCGAGAAAGAAGCAATGAAAGATAGAGAGATCGAGGAACAACAGAAAGGAAGGAATGGTAGTGTTTTGCCATTAACAAATCTGTGAAGTACGTTGCTTCCATTGGCAGTTGACTGAGATGATGACGCTGTCGATGTGGTCGATTGATGGGAATGGTCGAGTATAGGTTAGAATGGAGCATAACATGCAGTTCGTAATGGAAGAATTTGGTCTCAAGTCTGTGATTGAGCTCGTAGAAATGGAGTCAGTAATGAATGAGAGGAGTTGGCTTCCTTCGGTGATGCCGCTGAGTTTTGGTCGCTGGTGTTTGGTTTGATTGATAGAGAAGAACTCGGGAGGAGTTTCGGATAGAAAGTTCCAGCCGTAAATCAGTTCGAGTAAAAGAGTTAAATATCCGGAAGAACATACAGACTGAATACCCTGGCCGTAAGTTTAGAGAAGTTGGCCGTGAAATAGGGGGAATAAAATTTACCCTCAGTTCCTCCATTTAAAGGCCAATGACTATTGGGCTGGGCTTCTTAGTCATTTACGTGAACTCGGTTAGCATTCTGTTCACGACTTCATGCTTGGCCGTAACATATTTTGGAATGTAGGCTAGGTTTTGGCAACCAAATTTACACGGGATTTGGAGCACGGGCACTTCTACAACTTGGAGACTATTTAAGAGGAACTTCTCAACCTAAAAAAAATAATATCTACATCTCATAATATACTTTTGTTTTTCATAAAATATTCTAGGGTTTACCCCTTTAGGGGGAAACCGGGAAACGGTGTAAACATGAGAGACTAAAATTTTGTTGATTGAGGATGAATTCAATGTTCTAGCGTGAGCTCTATTATTCTACAAATTTGTTCGGAGTTTTAATCATCTTATCGTTTGTCTTTACCATATTTGATCTTTATGAGTGATTATTGGATTGATTTGGAGTGCACACTAGATTGATCTATTAATTATTCTATTGCTAGTATTGGGTTAGGAGATAAGTAATCGTCGAATAATTCATACACAAGTAGAAATCGCGAGACCTTGCCGATGGAATCTGTGGAGCAATTGCGAGTGAAGATAACACCATCAAGTGGACCTTGAGCTAAGAGTCTAACTTCTGGGATCAACCTAAGTTCACATAACTTAAAGCTTCCGTTGGGTTACACCTTGAGCGCGCTACTACTTGGTGGTTCGGTTGGATAGAATTTCATATGCGAGCGCTTCGATATGAAGTTACATAAGGAAATTTGGCGATAGCACTGCGCCAGCTGCTTTCCTACGGTTGGTGATGAATGGTTCTTACGAAGATAGATAAGTATACTAATCCAGTTATCGCTTGGTAACGGAGAAGGATTCCTTGATCACCCCTTTTATCTTATTCTTTTTGTTATTTTTTTATTTATTTCATAAACCAACCCTCTTTTTACTTTGTTTTGCTATCTAAATAACATATCAATTACACTGCTCTTCGTGGGAACGATCTCTTACTACCGCTATATTACTAGTTAATTAGTGGGAAATATCTTAATTAATTTGTTGTGGTTCCGACACGCATCAAATTTTGGCGCCGCTGCCGGGGAGCGGTTGTTAATTGATTTGTTATTTGTTTAGCTTGTTTTTGTTTTTAGATTTTTTGTTTTATTTTATTTCTTTCGTTCTTGTGAGTCCTCATGTTTCCTTACGGAAATAACATGTACGGAGCACAAGATCAGATATATGACAATGGTAATCAATATGGATTTCAATCTCATTCTTATAACAACTACCAACCATCTTATGGGTATAATCAAAATCAATCTTTTGTCTATGATCAATATCCCACGGAACCTTTTGGATATTCTCATACATGTCAACAACCTTATGGAGGGCATGTAAGTGAACAATCGAGAGGATGGAAGGATAGTTATGTTTCTGATCAATTGTTTCCTTACGGAAATAACATGTACGGAGCACAAGATCAAATATATGACAGTGGTAATCAATATGGATTTAAATCTCATTCTTATAACAACTACCAACCATCCTTTGGGTATAATCAAAATCAATCTTTTGGCTATGATCAATATCCCATGGAACCTTTTGGATATTCTCATACATGTCAACAACCTTATGACGGGCATGTAAGTGAACAATTGAGAGGATGGAAGGATAGTTATGTTTCTGATCAATTGTTTTCTAGTAATGTGCAGATGACAGAGAGTTTTAAACTCAAAACTTATGATAGTGTAACCAAAACCGCTCATATTTCCCATATTTTACCCATTCAAAGGGAAGAGTTGCGGTCCAGGTATTCTATTGTGAGTAATGATAGAAAACGTGTAAACATCAGAAAACTCTATAAAACATACAATCAACTGGAATAAGATGGAGCATCAGAGGAGACTCTTCAAGAAATTCAAAGGGCCATAAAAATGGAATTCCAGTATCATTGGGATAGTGAAGATTATGAGGTTGACGAAGATGAGCAATCTTTAGAAAGTTCTTGCAATAATGGTAAAGTTATTCCATCTCCGGATCATTATAATGATCACTCGCCTATTCAAAAGGAGGAGAATGGATATGATATAACCGTTGTTATAAATGGTGTAACGTACTCAAATAATGATTTTAAGATTTGCACCAATGAACTAGACTTCTTAGGAGAGGATTCCGATTCCGATGACGAGGTTGTTGATGAGAAGATGATTGAGAATGAAACCAAATTGATTGAAGTTGTGGAAGACCCAATTGAGATTGTCTTGGAATATAGTTCAATAGAGGACCACGATATACTTGAGGTAAATAATTTAATGAAGTTAATTAAGAAAGATAAATATCTCGAACAAGGTTTGTCTAATCCTTTGCATAATTTTACATTTATTGATCATTTCCATCCAATTGAAGTAGGTTCTCAAAGAGTTTTTAATCCAGATTTTAGGAAAATACCTCACTTAGGATTGGAGTTATGTACTTCCAAATTTTTAACGAATTATTTTTCTTCTAAGTATCCACCATTTGATATGTTTGATTCTAATAGTTTGCAGGTTCACCAAGATGAGGAACCTTTTGAAATCCCCGAATTATATGTTTTGTATCCACTTTCGAGTGTAGAAAGGACTAAGTGTGGGGGAAACTTCAATAAAATGATAGATTCAATATTTATATCTTGTGCTAATATTTTTGTGAAGCTGTTACTAGAATTGCAGATTATTTTCTGAGAGGACTACTAGGTTATTAGATTGTTGGTGTATGGACGATAATAAGAATGTCAGGATCAGGGCGTTAAACTAAGCGCTAAATGGGAGGCAACCCATAGGTTTTGTATCTTAAACCCTTTTATTTATTTTATTTATTTTTTTCATATCATATTTGCATCCCCATGTTTAATTTCATTGAGTCCATAATCTATCTTAGAAGAGAATTATGACGAATAACTTTTCGTCAGAAAAATTCAGACTGCGCGTAGTTCAGTCCAGAGAACATAACTGTCAGCCCGTTTATTCAAACACTGTGAAATTTTTAAACTGTGTAGAAAACACGTAGATGAACAACTTTTGTGAAATGGAGTTTTTCAAAATTCCTTACCAATTTGCACAGTTTTTGCGTTTTATCTTCTGTTACGTCAGAATTCAGAACTTTCGGTTTTACACATTGAGGACAATGTGAAGTTTAAGTGTGGGGGAGTATTTTGCATATAGATTTTTAGAACTTTTTCATAAAACCTTCAACTTGTAGATATTTTAGAGTCACTAGCATACTTCTAGGTATATTTACATAGAGAATTCTGACCGACATAACCGAACTTGGAAGTGTTAGGGAACTACGTTCGGATTTCTAACGAATTAGAGTGTTAAATAATAGATTTAATCATGCCGGTGATGCAAATGAGGAGCATAGAGAAATACATTATTAAAGTTGCTGATCAATCATTAGTGGAGACTACCTATTTTCATATCAACCAAGGCACCAGGCCAAATTTTCTTTGTAGCTGACTAAAGAGCTTTCTTTTGAGTGTGTGTCACCGTACGTTAATTCCGGGTAGAATGGTGAGCTACCCAACTTCACACCATTTTCAGCACTATTTTTGATCTCTTGAGTGCTAATTTTGTCAATCATGAGGGTGACATCTATAGATGAGAACCACCTTTTTGTAGTTTGATTTGTAGTTAACACCATTCTCTCTCTTGCCAACAACAGATCCATAGAAACACCATCATCATCAACAAGGGGGCGACATCAAAATCTACAAGGGAATTTGAAGACGTTTGAGGTTACAAGCAACAATACAAGGAAGAGCAAATTTCATATTCAAGTAAAGCAACATATACATGAGCGGATTTTTATATACACGTTGAAGACTTATACATAAGGAGCCTAATTTATATCCAAGTATGAAGACTTATTTACAAGAGCGAAAATAATCAAAAGATGAGAGTTATTGAAGTTTATGATAAGATCAAAGTGGTAAAGTGCTTCTTTCATGGCCATGTTATTTTAATTTCGTTATATTTTTGTAGTTGCAATCTTTTAGTTTAAAAAAATAAAAATAAAAATAAAATAAAAATATATATAAATACAAAATACGAAATATATATATATATATACAAAGAGATTTGCATTTAGGTTGTTATTTGTTCAATAAGGCCATCAAGAAGAAAAATATATAAATAAGTATCAAGCAACAAGGAAATTGAGGAAAAGAGTTACAAATTGTCAAAGTTTTACGAAGTTCAAGAGTTTATCATCAACTGTTGAAGACCAAAGACGAAGAAGAAGATGAAGAAGACGAGCTGAAGATTATATTTCTATTGGATGCTGTTAGAGTGGTGCTTTCATCATTGTAATCAGATGAGAAGGTGGTAAGTACTCTCATCCTTGCTATAGTGGTTGATTTCCTTTCTTAGAGATCATCAGAAAAATATTTTTGTTTTCCACGATTTTGTGGAGTCTCCAGAAATAATTCGGAAGGTTACCTTCCCAACATTCAACGTGTGTAAGATTCTCTCTTCATTCCTACCTGCACACATGTGAGACCCATAAAAAAAAGCCGTCTTATTGAGTGCAATTATCATAAAATCCTTTTAAGTGAGGCAGAAGTCGAGGCGAAATGCTTATTGATCGTTCTGAAACACGCATTTCTCTCATTATGGTGTGGTTATTTCTCACTCAAGATTAAAGAATAAATATGTTCTTTGGTATTTCTAACTTCTTATTACTAGCGTGCATAAATTCTATGTCCTCATAGATCTTTGGATGCTTGGGAAGCTGGAACGCTTTGAAGTTGGAGTAGATTTTGTGGGTATATCTCTCGTAAGCCCTCACGATACTATAAATCGTCCAATAGGGACACCTAGGGGGTTAAAGGCCTGTTGCACATGCTAAGTGCAACCGTATCCTCGACGACATAGAGATGTTGTATTTTAGATAGTTTGCTCGAGGACTAGCAAAAGCCAAGTGTGGGGGAATTTGTTAAGTGCATATTTCACATATATTTAGTTTCAATTCCATGCTAGTAATTGCTTTTATTCTTGCAAATTATTGTATATTACGTTTGTTTTCTCTTATTTGTGTTTCATTAGATGAATCATCCAAAAGAAGTGAATTTGCACTTTATTATGCAATAAAAGAAGCTAGATACAAGTGGAGAAGGGTCAAATACCAAGTGGAACTTATTCGAATCTAAGATATCTTGCTATCATCTCAAAGAGGACGAAAATACGAAGCCAACGACGAAAGAACGGAGTCATTCTGAGTTCGTATGAAGAAGTTATGAGCAAAACACTTGGAAGACTAAAAGGGGAAAATGGTCATTTTCTAGGACAGGTTCTATTGGCACCCCACTGTACATTAAGGGGTTTCCCATTTCAAGGGAACTGCTAAATGCAATCTGGACTTTTACTTTTGGGGAAGCTGGAATTTAAATATTGTTAAAGGCACCAGCACCTTCAGCTAAGGGCATCACCAGCAATATCTTCTTCACGAGACCAATCCAAGAACGAAGTGCTGCGAGCTATGCAACATGGGTGATGGATGGAGCTGTTGGCAGAGAGAACGAGATTGATCGTCATGAAACTGTAGAGAAGAACCCGAGTTTAGTGGTGAGTTTCAAATCAGTTGAGACTCGATTATCTTGTTGATGCCGTTGTCGAGAGATGAAGCATGTAGGAGGAGTTGGAGAGATAGCAGTCAAGCTTGAGCTGATGTTGGTGATTGATACGATGGAAGAGTTACTAACGGAATAGTGGCAGTGATGATGAACAACGGCAGCGAGAAGATGATCTGACTGTGGTTTGTAGTTGCAGGAATTCCTACACTACACCCCTGATAAGAATCTACAGAAATTGAATTATGTTTAAGGATGAATTACAACACTTTTTTATTATTTTAACTTTTAGAATTCTTTACAAAAGACATAAGAACTCAGAAGTACAAAATTCTTTCTAGAGTTTCTCTCTCTTCAAAATCTTATCAACTCTCCAAAAGACATCATCCTTTTCTGAATCTAACAAACCCTTTATATATGGTTTTACATAGTGGATGACAGCTAAGTTTTCCTCTTTTTTCGAATATACTTTGCGATCTTATCGCGATTGCTATAATACTCTCTCTCGCAAAATTGATAACCATCGTGGGATAAACATACTCTCTTTGTATTTCTTCTATCGTCAGCTTCTTTTGGATTCTTCTGTGACGTTCGCGAAATGTTGTTAAAGAATCTTCTTTGATGCTCGCAAAAGTGTTGTTAATATCGCAGAAATAGTGTTGTAGCGATATTTTGGTCCTACATCTTGCCTCTTCTCATGTCTTTTCTGCGAAGAAGAGAAGATTATGAGAACCTTTTAGAATGCCGTAACTGCCTATCTTTTCAGACTTCTCTGTTCTGACACGTTTTTGTCTCCTTCGCCAGCTGTTTTAACGTATTCTTTATTCTAATAAATTTTTGACACGTCCCTTCTAACCGCTGCGATCTGACCACCCACGTCTTTTCTATGCATTAATTGCCTTCATCTTTTTCGAGAAATTTCTTCTTCTATAAATACTTCTCTCATTCCTTTCTTTTTCTCTTTTACTTTCTTCTTCTCTCTCTCCATAACCTCTCTGCAAATTTACTGTTCTTCCGCGAATTGCGCTTCTGTTATCGTTGTGATTTCTTTCTTATCTTTCAATCCCTTTTCTTCATTCCCATACTTGAAAAATGGTTATCGCTGGTGCTAAAAACTTGATTGCTTTTGGTGAGATGCAAGGAAAACTTAGAAGCAAAGGTTTTACTCTATCTAAAATTCCAAATCAGGATTGTAGATATGAACTTACTCTTAAATTATTTACTGATGATCAATAAAGTTATAGTATCGCTAGGACAACTTGAATCCGGTCTTCCCATTCCTCTCTATGACCCAGAACTTCCGCTATTTTATCAAATAATTTCTGACAAAAGGTTTTCGCGAGCGATATATCAATTGGGTGGAGATTGTATCTGATTGCTGCTTGAATATGCCTCTCGCGGAGCTGGCAAAGGGTCTCGCTACCCTGAAAATACGACGAATCCACAATTTGAAGATGTCCCCATTGTTTCTGTGGATTATACTGTGGACAAATTCTTTGTAAATTATAAAATAGTCCCTATGAAGAGGGATAGAACCTGCTGGGGTGTTCGTTTGAAAAAATAGAAGGTCACTGGTGACAAATATCTTATGATGGATATTGATTTTCATATATCTACCAACCAAGGTCCTCGCCATTCTAGTGATGACAAGTGGTTCATCTTTCCATTATGTCTTGAAGGTCTTTATATATCTGGTTCTCTCACATTACCTGCGAATCTCTCAGAGTATGAGCCGTGGGTATTCAACTGGCCTGAAAGATCTAAAGAAGTATATTCTCTTAACTTTTTACATTATTATCATTTACTGTCTTCTTTATATTCTCGCTAACTATTTTGATCTTTCTCAGATTGATAGAATAAAACTCAGCTATCAAACTTTTAGTAAACCCGACACCTTCTTAGCTCTTAAATCTTTCACGGATGAAGTAAAAAATATATCCTCATAAATTTTAACAATATATTATTGCCCCTATTTCTTATCTTCATCTGTGCTCGCAGGAAATTGAAGAACTACCGCCAATAAAAACCCGTGAGAAATAAGGAGAAGCCTTCAAAGGATAAATCTGTTGTTCCTCCTAAAGGAAAATCTTCTGCCCCTCGCGGTGGAGAATCTGGCGATCATGATAAACATATTGTTCCTCCCAAAGGTAAACCTTCTGCCCCTTGTGGTGAAGATTCTGGTGATCCTCCTTTGAAGAAAAGGAAAACCCGACCCTCTTGTTCTTCAACTCCTCAACCTATTCCAGAAACCCCAAATGTTGAATTTGATAAGGATAAATATGATGAAGATTTTAATAATAATAATAATAATAGCAGATTCCCTTCTATAAAGAACTCTTCTTCATATGATTCTTCAATGGCCCATTTATCCAGAATTTTTAGCGATATTTCCCACAGCATAACTTGTAATGACGAGGATGAAGTTATTAATAAGACATCCCAAGCTCTTGCCAGTGTCTGCGATGCTCCCATACTGGTGGAAAATGATTCTCTCCAAGGAGTTTCACGATCGCTGACTCCTAGTCTCTTAAATTCTCTTGGTACCTTGGTATGTTTTCATTTCTTCAATTTGTTTATATATTTTTTCCATCGCTAGATCTTAAGTTATATTATTCCTTCGCAGGTTGGAAGAGCTTCTTTTGCTGTTGCTTCTGATTTAGAAAAAAGACGTGCCAACTCTGAAAAGAAGGCTGCTAAACTTCGCCAGGATAAAAAATAATTAGAATATGAAGTTATTGAGCTTCGCAAGAAGAATAAACAGCTGGAGACTGAAGATTCAGTTGATAAGCAAAAGATCTCTGATCTTGATAGAGCTAACCAACAACTCTATGGTATGACTGATTTCCCTTCTCTCTTAATTCTTTTTACTCTATCGCGGCTTATTCAAGCAACCACTTTTAACTTGCAGATATTTATGGTCTTAATGATGAGGCTACACTCTTTCAATCTTTCCCTGAACCTGTAGATGATAATACTCTTCTTGCTTGTCTTAATAATTCTTTAAGTAATTTCTCAGATGATAAGATTAAATCCCTCTCCATAGATGAACTTAGATCCAAGCTTAATCTCTTAAAAATTGAACATAGATTCAATTTAGGTTTGACTGACAAATATAAGCGCTTTTATCTTGATTCAAAGAAATAAATAAATAGATTAAGAAAGAGGAATAGCGATCTTATTGACGAGAAAGCTCTTGCTATTAAAAATGGTTCCAAGACTCTAGCAGATTTCCATAAGACTCTTCTTAATTTTCAAATGGAAAGAGATAAACTTGTTCGCGAGAATGAAGATCTTCTTGCGAGGGAAACTCAAGTTCGATCTCGTCTCCTTATAAATAGCGATGATGAGTTTTCTTGGGCTGCGAAGGTTCTTGACAATGCCAAGAATGACTTAGGTGTAAATGTTAGCCTTCAAGTTGAACAAGCGGCCTTAATTAGAGATATGATTTCTGAAAGAGAAGGTTGTTAGTTGTTCTTCTTCTCGCTAGTTTCTTGTTTTTATTATTCTTCTTTACAAAATTTCTAACTTGTTGTCATATTCTCGCAGGAGCTGAAAAAAGATATCTTGAAAGAATTGGGGAACTTGAAAATGAGAAGAATCAGCTCGCAAATACTCTTGCTGCTCACAATAATAAATATTCACGATTGAAAGAGCAGTTTGACATTACCACCGCGAATTTCAATAGATCTCTCATTGTTGTTCGTAATGATTCTGTTAAGTTGGTATGCAATGATCATGGAATTTCTAGTTCTATATATCCTGATCTTGCAAAGGAAATCCCCGCAATAATCCCAAATCTTATCATCTCTGATAGCGAAGCTGAGGATTCTGACGAGGATGAAAATAATAATGATAATGATGAAGGAGAAAAATCTGGTGGAGGATAAGAGTCTGATAAGAATGAAGATAGTGACGATAATGATGAAAGGGAGAAATCTGGCGATGAAGAGAAGTCTGATAAAGAGGATGGCGATGGATCTATCTAGTTCCTCTTTTTCCTTCTATCTTATTTGTATATTTATTTTCTTCTTTCTGTAACATTGCTGTGAGTTTCTCCAATTTTGTGAATTTCTTTTGCTTCTACCTGTACGAATTAGAAAACAGTTCTTTTTCTACAAGTCAATCAATCAAATATAATTATTATCCTTTAATTATCTGCATGCACTTATCTTTGCAATTTTTTATATGATAGATGAATAATAATTTCATCGTTCTCATGTATTCCCATACTTGCCTCTATTATTCATCTGCAATATGAAAAATTGATTAAAGATTAGATATTAGTGGTAAATAAAATTTGCCTTAATATTGGCGATCTTATTGTCAGCAATAACTGCGTGAAATCGCGATTCTCATAACATCTGCGAGTATTATCGCAGTAATCTTGTGGTCTTATTTTGTCTCCCTAATTAAAGGTCTTATTTTTCCATGCTCTTTTTTTCTGCGACAAAATCGCAGGACGTCTTTACATTTGCATGTATTGACCCATTGATCTTGCCTTATCTGTATTATTTTGATTGTATTGCGACAATATGACAAGTCTAAGCTCCCTCGCGGGATCAAAGCCTCATGACATTGCCGTCTTGCGATGAAATCGTAGGACATCTTTACACTTTCATGTAAAAACCCATTGATTTCATCTTAACTTTTCTCTTTTGGCCTGTTTCCTCTGTATAATTTACGTCACGCGACAATATGACAGGCCTAAATGTTCTTGCGATCATAAAGCCCCATGACATTTCCGTCTTAAGATACTTATCATCTCCCTAATGGAGGGTGCCGCCCTTATCTTCCCCCTGGTTACCCCTTCAAGGAGGGCACATCAGCCATACAATACTAGCTCCTCCCATCCATATTTACCAGCAACCAGCTGTTTTCGCAGCCTCTTGTCCTTTATGCCTATATGGCTTATAGTTACAAGACTGCACCCTAAGTGGGGTTTTCTTCAGGCCAAGTGCATTATAGCCAAGACTTACCAATAATGGCAAGGGAGTTTCGTACGCCCCCGGAACTCTTGGCTCAACCGTGTACCTCGGTGCCTTGGTCATACTTTGCACTTCTTGGAAGAGATTCTCAGTCTTCCAACCAGGGTATAACCTTATATAGTTGTAAATCCAAGATCTCTCTCCCGGATAGGTTTTCTTTAACCCCAAAATCTGCATGAATCAGGATCCAGCAGCGGTATAACCTTACCCCTGAGTCATTTCAAGAGATACCCCCTCATATGACGCGTTATTAGGTCTTATATTTTCCTCTTGCGAAATTTTATTCGCGAACTAAGGTGCACGCCATAAAGGTTCGTCCCATTCTATTAATCTCTGCGAAATTTTATTCGCGCTTCACGCGAGTGTTGTAACTCTGATAAAATTTCATAACTTTGATCTTCTTTCTTTTTGTAAAATCTTGCAATTATTTCAAGCAGAATACTCTGTTCAATTACATACTCTTCAAACAAATCATTCATAGAGTTCTTTAAAGTTCATCACTTTACCTCTCTACTTAATATTCCTTGGTTCAGCTTTTCTGCTACGTTTTGTTATTTCTACATCCACGAGACGCTCGCCATCAATTCCCTCATGCTGCTCTATCGTATCAATCATTAACTTTTCACATCTCTGTCATTGTTTGATTTTGTATTTCCAATTGCTATTCTTCTCAGCTCTTTCCTCGCAAGACTTCATATCAATTTCATAACACTTCTTGCTTTCTCCCCAATCTCCTTTAATTACTCCAACACCATTAGGATGAGGAAATTTAACACACTGGTGGAAAGGAGATGCTACACCTAATATTCTGTGTAGCCAAGGTCGACCAATCAGAGTATTGTAAGGTGATTCAATGTCAACAACACAGAACAAGATCTTAGAAGTTATCCCTTTCAAGGGAATTCGCATCTCAATTTCCCCTTTTGGTTTATTGGAAGTACCATTAAAACCATAGATTTTATATGTTGAGGGAATTAGATCTTCGTCTCTTCCACCCATTGTTTTATAGGTATGATAAAATAGTATGTCAACAGAGCTGCATGTGTCTATTAGAACTCTATTGATAGCCCAAGAATCTTCATTTTCATCACCATTTTCTTCATCTTCTTCCTCCATTTGCTTTGGGTTTATCTCTAATCTTACTACCAATGGGTTATCATGATACTCACCAGGTTCTGGTACTTCTTGTGCACTAAAAGATATAATTTGTTTCTGCCATTCTTCTAATGGCGAGGCTCTCGCGATATTCATTATCTCTCTTCCATCTGTGTCTCTCGCGAAGACTCTGCTTAGAACATTATCATGGAAATCCTCTATTGTTCTATGTGAATGTACAATGGAATTACAAAACAAATTCTTTGCTTTAGCCCCAACTTCTATTACGAATGATTCGGCTCCTTTTACAGTATTTACCCTGGGAATTTCTGGTGCAGGAGGCAATCGTTGAGATTGTGGATGTCCTACTAAAAAGTGATTTAGCTTTCCCTGTTCAATCATCCTTAAAATTATTCTCTTTACATTCCTGCAGTAATTTACTGTGTGGCCATGAAAATGATGGTAAGGACAAAATTCTTGACAGCGATTATTAGGATGTGGTTCTTTTCCCATGTTCCATGGAGATGGTATATTTTCCATTAAAATGATAGCTTCCCAAATTTTTTCTATACTAGCATTGAGAGGAGGCATCTTAATTTCTTCCCATATGATCTTCTGATTCCCCTGACTTCTGAAATTGTTTTGCCTCTGTCTACCATAAGTTTCTTGCGGCTGATCAAGCGTTTGAATCTTATTATTTCCACCGCGATTGTATTAATTCTTCTCCCTTTCATACTCTTCTTGATCTCTACTTCCCATAGCTACCAATTTCTGCTGGTTGTCAGTTTCTACTTTCTCTTGTTGCACTTGCGAGCTGCTCGCCACATTGTTTATCATTTTAGGAAGTAAACTCCCATTTGCTGCTCCGGAATTGGTGTTCGCGATGGGATATGATTCCATCTCATTTTGTTTCTCCTCTAAAGCAATGTATTCTTCTTGTAGTTCTCGTAGTTCAGTCATAGTGATTGTATTCTTGAATCTGAAAATTTGTATGTATAGTAGATTGGTCGCGAACATTGCATTAATAAAAGACAAGATAAGATATCTCTCGTCAACTCTTCCTGTTATCTCACTGCATATTGTCTTCCATCTTATGGTTAAATGTTTCAGACTCTCGCCAACCCTCTGTTTTAACCCAAACACATCTTCAATACCTGGTCGCGATGAATTGTTTCTAATGTAATCTCCTAGAAATGTAGCTTGTAAATGATCAAAAGAAGTTATGGTGTTTTTTGGCAATCCCTCGAACAATTTTAATGCCTCGCCAGTTAAGCTAGACGCAAAATATTTGCATAGTACAGCATCATGGTTTTCCCATTGTAGCATACATATAACATAAGCCTTGACGTGTTGAACAGCACAAGTAGTCCCATCAAAGATCTTTGGTTAATCTTTGGTAAGTTGCATTTTGGAGGTATTCCTCTTAATTGTACTTCTTGAGTGAATGGAGTTCTCGCAGCTTCTTCAATAGCTTCATCGAGCTTCCTTCTTCCTCCTTCTCTTCTATTGCTTATCATTCCTCGCATTTCTTCTAATTCTCTCAATATTTGCTCATTCTCAGTTGAGTTTTGCTCCATTGGCATTTTTAATGCAGCTTCCCTTCTTCTGTGATCTTGCCTTTCTTGTCTTGCGAGATTTTGTGTGTCTTCTTCTTCATTGTCATCCCGTCTTTCTATGCGATTTTCTCTTTCGCCCTCCTCTTGAAATCGCAGCTGTCTACTTTCTTCTCTGTGGATTTCTTCATTCCTCCTCATTTCTCTTCGTTTCCTATCTAATCTCCTCTGTATTCTATCATACTCCTCCTGAATATTATCATTGTAGCGATTTTGTGTACGTCTCCTTTCTCGATTTTCATTGTTATTTTGTCGTACTGCCTCTCGGAATTCTTGTTCTTCTTCTTTTTCCCTTAATCTTTCCCTCTCGCAAGCCAGGCGTGCTTGTTCGGTGTAATGTCTCTCAATTTCTTCTTCAATTATTCTTTGATTCCTTTGATTCTCTCGCCCATGTAATATCCTCCTACCTTCTTTTGGATATTCTTCTTCATTTTGGTTGTTTCTTCCTCCTTGATTTCTATTGTTACATCTATTATCCAATGATTCTCCATGCGGATTATAGTGATCTCCAATTATTTCTTCTTCTCTATGACGTTGTTCTCCATTTAAATTTTGCACTTCTTCTCTAACATTTCTTATTGGGGAATTTTTCCTTGGTTCTTCTCTGAATGATCTTGAATTTGATCTAACAGTACTTCTTGACCTCCTTTTTTGTAACCACAAATTCTCCATTCTTAGCTCATGATTTTGTCTTGTTAAATTCGCACGTTCTTCTGCCTCTAATCTCCTTTCTTCCTATATTCTTTGTCTCAAATCATCTACTATTTCATTTTCACGTCCTTCATGAATTAATCCTCCAACCATTTCTTGATTTCTTTTTCCTTCTTCTTCATTTCTTAATTGTCGATTTTCTGCTTCTTCCATCGAATCCGACCTCCAAGTATGCACACTCACTCTATCATAATACACATTCCTATCTCGTGTTTGTGTTTGTTGATTCGGTTGTTGAATTGAACTTTCTGCTTCATTTCTTATTCTATTTCTTCCTGATCTTATCCTTAAATATTCTTCCAATTCACATGTTCCCTCACCTGCAAGTCTTTTACTTCTTCTCACAGTTGTCGGTGGTTCTGATGTATTTCTTCTTATTCTAGCCATTTCTTCAACTCTAACAATTTCTTCAAATCTTCAAGTTGTAATTAGAGATTTCTTAGCTTGATTCTCCCTGTTTCTGGGTGCCAAAATGTAGTTGCAGGAATTCCTACACTACACCCCTTGATAAGAATCTACAGAAATTGAATTATGTTTAAGGATGAATTACAACACTTTTTTATTATTTTAACTTTTAGAATTCTTTACAAACAACATAAGAACTCAGAAGTACAAAATTATTTCTAGAGTTTCGCTCTCTTCAAAATCTTATTAACTCTCCAAAAGACATCATCCTTTTCTGAATCTAACAAACCCTTTATATAGGGTTTTACATAGTGGATGATAGCTAAGTTTTCCTATTTTTTCGAATATACTTTGCGATCTTATCGCGATTGCTGTAATACTCTCTCTCGCAAAATTGATAACCATCGCGGGATAAACATACTCTCTTTGTATTTCTTCTATCGTCAGCTTCTTTTGGATTCTTCTGTGACGCTCGCGAAATGTTGTTAAAGAATCTTCTTTGACGCTCGTAAAAGTGTTGTTAATATCGCAGAAATAGTGTTGTAGAGATATTTTGGTCCTACATGGTTAGTGACAAAGAAGCGATCGATCAAGCTGCTGCTGCCATTATCGTGATGATAATTCAGAGAAGATAAGGAAATGGTTGGCTTTCTGCCAATGATGAGAGTTGGCTGCTCGAGATGTAATGGTGTTGTGATGGAGTTTGATAGGGAGCTGTAACGGAATAACTGAGCTAGGTTTTCTGTAGTTTATGAATTAAGAATGGCTGATGGTTATTTTCAGTGAGTCGAGAAAGAAGCAATGAAAGATAGAGAGATCGAGGAAAAACGGAGAGGAGGGAATAGTAGTGTTATGCCATTAACAAATCTGTGAAGTACGTTGCTGCCGTTGGCAGTTGACTGAGATGATGACGCTGTCGATGTGGTTGATTGATGGGAATGGTCGAGTATAGGTGATAATGGAGCATAACATGCAGTTCGTAATGGAAGAATTTGGTCTCAAGTCTGTGATTGAGCTCGTAGAAATGGAGTCAGTAATGAATAAGAGGAGTTGGATGCCTTCGGTGATGCAACTAAGTTTTGGTCGCTGGTGTTTGGTTTGATTAATAGAGAAGAACTCGGGAGGAGTTTCAGATAGAAAGTTCCAGCCGTAAATCAGTTCGAGTAAAAGAGTTAAACATCCAGGAGAACATACGGACCGAATAACCTGGCCGTAAATTCAGAGAAGTTGGCCGTGAAATAGGAGGAATAAAACTTAACCTGTCAGTTCCGCCATTTAGAGGCCAATGACTATTGGGCTGGGCTTCTTAGTCATTTACGTGAACTCGGTTAGCATTCTGTTCACGACTTCAGGCTTGGCCGTGACATATTTTGGAATGTAGTCTAGGTTTTGGCAACCAACTTTACATGGGATTTGGAGCACGTGCACTTTTACAACTTGGAGACTATTTAAGAGAAACTTCTCAACCAAAAAAATAAATAATCTAAATCTCATAATACACTTTTGTTTTTCATAAAATATTCTAGGGTTTACCCCTTTAGGGGGAAACCGGGAAACGGTGTAAACACGAGAGGCTAAATTTTTGTTGATTGAGGATGAGTTCAATGTTCTAGTGTGAAGCTCTATTATTCTACAAGTTTGTTCGGAGTTTTAATCATCTTATCGTTTGTCTTTACCATATTTGATCTTTATGAGTGATTATTGGATTGATTTGGAGTGCACACTAGATTGATCTATTAATTATTCTATTGCTAGTATTGGGTTAGGAGATAAGTAATCGTCGAATAATTCATACACAAGTAGAAATCGCGAGACCTTGCAGAGGGAATCTTTGAAGCAATTGCGAGTGAAGATAACACCACCAAGTGGACCTTGAGATAAGTTCTAACTTCTGGGATCAACCTAAGTTCACATAAATTAAAGCTTCCGCTGGCTTACACCTTGAGTGCGCTACTACTTTGGTGGTTCGGTTGGATAGAATTTCATATGCAAGCGCTTCGGTATGAAGTTACATAAGAAAATTTGGGGATAGCACTGCGCCAGCTGCTTTCCTACGGTTGGTGATGAATGGTTCTTACGAAGATAGATAAGTATACTAATCCAGTTATCGCTCGGTAACGGCGAAGGATTCCTTGATAACCCCTTTCATCTTATTCTTTTTTTTATTTTTTTATTTATTTCATAAACCAACCCTCTTTTTACTTTGTTTTGTTATCTAAATAACATATCAATTACACTGCTCTTCGTGGGAACGATCTCTTACTGCCGCTATATTACCAGTTAATTAGTGGGAAATATCTAAATTAATTTTTTGTGGTTACGACACGCATCAGCTAACCATTTGGTAAACTAGTGTTGAACCAACTAATATACAAGTTTAGGTACGGTTACACAAGCTTAGAAACATTCATTACAAGTGTGTATAACAAGCTATGTCTTCGATCTAACGATTGATAAATATTAGCTTGAATCTAATCAGGTTTTCATCTAACTGTGAATATCGAATGCTTTTTTACTAAGCTAACATTGATTGCAAACCATGATTTGAAAGACTATATAGGGGAGAACTCTAGCAACTGGGAAACCTAATCCCCACACATTCTGTGTGATACTAGTTTGCTAAGATGGAGTCGATTCTCCTTTAACCTTTTGTTTTCTTCTTCTAAAACCAGGTTAACGACTTAAATACTTCATTGGGATGGTGAAGCCATACCGATACTACTTTTATCGTAGTTATGTGATCTGATCTTTCATCTTCTATCGTACAAATATAATTGTAATAATTGGCTTGAGATTTCTATCTCCGATAGGCAAGATATAAAAGTAGTCACAAACACTTTGTCTCATCGTTTGTGATTCCTCAATAATCTTTTTCACTGCGTCGATTAAGTTTATTGTGAGGTGATTGATAAAGCTGAGCTGTTATTCGGGAATATAAGTATGGTTTTATCAATTGGTTCTTGTTCACCTTTATTTATCAAAAGACGGAACAAAACTCATAGGTTTATTCGTGGGAGATGAATTTATCTATCCTTGTAGACTTTTCTATTTGAGACATATTTTTTTATTAAAGTCTTCGAATTTGGGTCATAGCAACTCTTGGTTGTGGGTGAGATTAACTAAGGGAATAAAGTGCGCAGTATCCTGCTGGGATCAGAGGTGTAGGAGCATAACTATACCTTGGATCAGTAGGAGATTGATTGGGGTTCAATTACAGTCCAGACCGAAGTTAGCTTGGATTACGCTAGTGTTTGTAGCGGCTTAATACAATGTATGTTTAATCTGGACTAGGTCCCGTGGTTTTTCTGCATTTGCGGTTTCTTCGTTCACAAAATTCTGGTGTTTGTGTTATTTCTTTTCCGCATTATATTTTGTTATATAATTGAAATAATACAGGTTGTGCGTTGTTCAATCAATTAGAATATCCGACCTTCTTGGTTGTTGGTTTAAATTGGTTGACACTTGGATATTGGTCTTTGGTACCATCCAAGTTATCTCTCTTTGATTAAGACTCGCAGATTGTATTTTCTTGAGTAAATCAAATTGAGAGATAGAGATATTTTCTATTGATTGAGTCTGACTGTCTAGTTGATTCTCTAGAAAGTAACTCGGAGTTGTCCATACAGATTGCTCATCGATATATTGGGTGTGGTTGTTAGACCCCTATTTTTTCAATTGGTATCAGATTAGGCAAACACGTTCAAGACCTTACAAGTCTGTGTTTGTAGCGATCTGGCTCTATGGACTATAATTCCTCTTGTAACGCTTCACCAGGTTTAAAAACCAATCGTAGAAGAAGTTCTGACAAACTAGCTATTCTCCAGAAAAGGTTGGATGAACAAATCCGGATCAATTCTGATCTCGTTGCGGAAATTACAATACTAAAGGATTTGAAACCCATTTTAAATCCCTTAATGGATGTGAGTAACTCCATTAGTTCCTCTCTCAAGAACAGTCATACATCAGCTGTTAAACAATGATTAAATGTTGTGAAAACTAATATGACTCAGAACTGCTCTACCAAACTAAAAGGTGTTGGCCTATGTTTGTTTTGTGATTCCTCCAATCACTTTCAACATAATTGTGTGTCTTTTCAAAAGAGATTAAAAGTTGCAAGTGACCTTTATAAGAGAACTAAATAACTCATTGCGTCTCTAAAAAGACATACAGAACTATTGGGAAATTCCAAACGGATTAGTAATAATAGTATGGGAGCATTTGCTTTAAAATCAACATCACCCTTTCAATGGTTTCTTGACAGTGGATGTAGCAGACACATGACAGGTGACCTCACTTGGTTTGTTTCTTCAGACGACTATGAAGGTGGACCAGTAACATTTGGAGATGGGATATGTTGCTACATAAGCAAGAAGGGAACGATCAAATTACACGGCGTACCTGAAATCCATGATGTAGTCTATGTAAAAGGTATGACTGCAAATATTCTTTATGTTAGTCAAATTTGTGACAAAGGCCATCGAGTTGTCTTTAATGCAAATGGATGTGACATTGTAGACAAAACTGGGAAAGTGATTTTTCAAAGAACTTGTGGTAAAAATAACTGTTATCTTTTTGATACTCAATTCAACAATTGTTGCAATTTAAATAAGGTGGAATCTACACATCTTTGGCATGAACATTTTGGTCACATCAATTATCTCTTTCTAACTAAGATCATTAACAAAGAACTTGTAAGAGGCATTCCAAAAATCAATGCAAAGATTGAAGGTGTATGTGGTGCCTGTCAAAAGGGTAAACAAACAAAATTTCACTATAAATCATCTCGAGATATTCTCACTAAAGATCCACTTGATTTAATTCATATGGATCTCTTCAGACCAATTCAACAATCCACCGTTGCTGGTAAGAAGTATGCTTTGGTTATGGTAGATGATTACACCAGATTCACTTGGGTTGCATTTCTATCTCATAAGAATGAAACCCTTGGAGAATTCAAGATTATTGTTAATAGAATCTATAACGAACAAGGTCACAAACTAAAGAAAATTAGGAGCAACCGTGGAACTGAATTCAAGGACATTAAAGTGTTTGAATTCTGTGATGAACTGGGAATTATTCAACAATATTCTCCACCTATTACTCCTCAAGATAATGGAGTTGCAGAGAGAAAGAACAGAAATATTCAGGAAATGGCCAGGGTAATGCTCCATAACAAAAATCTACCCTTAAGGTTTTGTGGAGAAGCTGTTTTCACAGCATGTTATTTGATCAACCGTGTCTACTTACGTTACAAAACCCTCAACACTCCTTATGAGTTGTGGTACGGTAGAAAACCCAACTTGCACTATCTTAGAGTGTTTGGTAGTAAGTGTTACATTCTAAAAGATCGAGAACATAGAGGGAAGTTTGACATCAAAAGTGATGAAGGTATTTTCCTTGGCTATGCTTTTGATAGTCGTGGTTTCCGATTATTCAATCTCAGAACCCAAGTCATGATGGAATCTGCTAATGTTATCATCGATTATATTAGTAATTTTTATCATGATAATTCTCCTGCTGAATTGCCTCCAACAGAGACAATTGAGAAAGTCAAAGAAATGCCTGAATCAGTTGAAGTTATCCCAACTGTTACTGATCCTGATATTTATAGTGACGAGGAGAAGAACACTGATCAAGCTGCTCCTGACGATCAAGAACGTGTCCCTCCACGACACCTCTGGGTTCAAAGGAATCATGATCCAAACAGTATTATTGGACGTAGATATTCTACAGCCAAAACAAGAGGACAACTTCAAAATATTTGTAATTTTGGTTGTTATCTGTCTCTAGTAGAACCAAGAAATATTGATGAAGCTCTTAGCGATCCCACATGGGTGAATGCAATGCATGAAGAGTTAAATTATTTTCAAAGAAAATATGTATGGGAAAATGTACCTTGTCCCTCCAATGTTAATATTGTTAGTACAAAATGGATATTCAAGAACAAGTCTGATGAATTTGGCACCATTGTCAGAAATAAATCCAGACTTGTCGCTTAAGGATATTCACAAATTGAAGGTATCGACTTTGAAGAAACCTTTGCACCTGTGGCACGCCTTGAGTCCATTAGACTCTTGTTAGCTCATGCTTGTTTTTTCAAGGTTAAGCTTTTCCAGATGGATGTTAAATCCGCGTTCCTAAACGAAATTTTAAAGGAAGAAGTTTTTATTGCTTAACCTAAGGGGTTTAAAAACCGTGATTTCCCGGATCATGTGATCAAACTCAAAAAGGCATTATATGGGTTAAAATAAGCACCTAAAGCCTGGTTTGAAAAACTTACCACTTCCCTTATTAGGAAAGGGTTCTCAAGAGGAGGAGCTGATAAGACCTTGTTTACCAAATAGAGTGGGAAAAATGTTGTCATTGCTCAAGTCTATGTAGATGATATCATCTATGGATCAACTTATGAGAAACTAGCAAAGGATTTTCAAGTTTCACTTGCTAGAGAATTTGAAATGAGCAATGTTGTTGAATTAAAATTCTTCTTAGGATTGCAAATTCTACAACATAATGATGTAATTGACTTATCCCAAGAAAAGTATGCAAGAGATCTTGTGACTAGATTCGACTTGGATAAGTCTTCTCCAAAATTAACACCTATGCCTACTACTGGTAAACTACATAGAGATGATAAAGGAGTAAAAGTAGATCAAAAATTATATCGATCTATTATTGGAAGCCTTTATATATAACATCTACTAGACCTAATATTTCTTTTAGTGTTGGTTGTTATGCCAGGTTTCAGGCTGATCCAAAGGAATCTCATCTTGGAGCTGCAAAATGGATCATACGATATGTCAATCACACGGTCGGGTATGGTCTATCCTACACTTTTGATACGAACACTGACCTTTCCGCTTATTCTGATGCTGATTGGGCAAGATGTGTAGAAGACATAAAAAGTACATCAGGGGGTTTCTACTATGTAGGACTGAATCTTGTTGCTTGGCATAGCAAAAAACAAAATTCACAATCCATGTCTACATGCGAAGCATAGTATATTACTGCTGGGTCATGTTGTACTCAAATCCTATGGATGAAACAAATGTTGGCTGACTACGGAGTTGATACTGGAATAATGAAGATATTTTGTGATAACTCTAGTGCGATTCGAATCACTGAGAATCCCGTTGAGAAATCAAGAACAAAGCACATTGACATAAGGTACCATTTTATTCGAGATCTTTATGAAAATGGTATCATAAATATGGAATTTGTGCCTTCTAAACAACAATTGGCTGACATGCTCACCAAACCATTAGACACTGCCACTTTTCAGCACTTACGGCAGTCTATTCGTGTTGTTTCAGTTCATTAGCTATTTCCATAACTCTTGACCATGTGCTTATCTCGATCTTTTAGGAAATTGAGTTAGAACTCCAGTAGTTTACGCCATGTTAATATTTGATTCACATAGATTTTTTTTTTTTTTTTTTCTGTAGTGTGTTTTTGTTCAAAATCCGTCTTTTCTTTTGAAATTAAGGTCTCTCTTGTTATTCCCTTGGGAATGACATTTAATGGGGGAGACTTCTTTTGAACTTGTGCTTAATTTCCAAATCTTTGTGGGGAGTGCGGCTGTGGAATATTAGAGGGGATATCTTGTATCTTTATGAACTCCTTGATGAATGCATTTAGCTTCAGTTTTATGATTGCAACTAAACAAGATGATATGCATTTACCTTTGGTGATGAAATGTCTCTTACAAAAATTTCATTAGGATCTCGTTCTTGTACCTTCGCCAATTTATTGACAAAAAGGGGGAGAATTAATATGTAGTTCACACTACAAATACATATGGTTTTCGGATCAATATTGTAGGAGCAAAATCTCGCAACAACAACGCTCTTGCAAGGATTTCTGCCACACATGGAAAGTGTCGCAAATAATTATAAGAAATGACGAAATATGTGAAGATTTTATCATTACTCGCAAGAATAAGATGATAGTTCGCAAGAAATGTATCAAGAAGGAAGAATCCTGCGAGACATGGAGAGACTTGAGGGAAATGAAGAAAGCTTGCGAAAGATATTACCGCAGAACTCAGATCCGAAATTAAGGGAAATCTTAGATGTAAATGAGCTGTCATCCACTATGTAATTACCTATATAAAGAAGAGAGCAGGAGAGAGAAAGGGGGAGATAATTTTAGGAAGAGAGAGAAAGTTCTTTTGCAGAGAGTGGTTTTTAGAGAGAGAAAATGTATTTTTCTTTATCATCTTCTTCCCCAAAACTAGATCTAGAATTCTTCCAAGAACTCCATTAATGGAGATTGTAGATGTAAATTAATGTAGTTACAAATTATTATAGTGAAGATCCGTGGATGTAGATCACATTGATCGAACCACGTAAAAATCTTGGTGTTTATTTATAATTTTAGTATTTTTATCACCATTTTTATATTTAGATCTAGGAATTGTTATCAAGATTTGATAAGGGGTGTGTTGTAGGAATTCCTGCAATTACAAATATGTAAGGGGGAGTGGTTTCCATGTGAGATGGAGTATTGACTAAGGGGGAGTGAAGTATCACCATAGTATTGTTGTTAAAGTTGTGATGCAATTAGACTTTAACGTTGTATAATGATACTATGACACTGTATAATAATGATTGAGAACTCTTGTTTTCTCGTTATTGTAGCTATGGATTTTCAACAACGATGATGCTAAACTTACAACCTTTGGGATCATTGGATTACTTGGAAGTGACGAAGATTTCGAGTATTGTTGAAGATTCAATGACATGTGGAATAAGAGCTACAAAGTTTATTTATATATTTTTGTATTCCGTATGTATTAATAGTTTTGCCACTAATATTGACAAAGGGGGAGATTGTTAGAGCATTGCTCGGTCGAACTCGCATGCATTGCTATCTCAAGCATGTTTGTCAATATTAGTGATTAAAACTATAAAGTCTTTGATTCCTAGTCTACTATAGCTAAGGTCTCAGACTAGGATAGAAATTGTAGTTGAGCTCAAGAACTCCATGGCGATCATCATACAAGACGAAGGACTACTCAAGGAATCAGTGGATCTTTATCTACTAAAAGGTATGTGGAGACTTGAACTTATCTATCACTCAAAAGTTTATCTACTATATCTCCTATCTTGAGACAAAGGTCGTTTTGCTATATAGACTTAGATTATACACATATGATATTTCGAGCTGAGTACATCTCGCTTATCTATTTCTCGAAATATGTGTTGGTAAAGCTTTTGCTTTAGCCAAGTTCATCTATACCTAGCGAAGAAAGTCATGTTATGTTTCGATTATTTTGGAAATTGCTCTGACAAAAAATAGTTTGTGAATAATAACTATATAACGCCCTCTGAGAATGTTTCAATGATTGAAATGAGAGTTTAGACAATATAACCATTGGAGGATATAAGCATTGTTGTGCCAACACATATATGTATAAGTCCTTAGTGCTTGAACCGAAGTTTGCAAACATTGTTGATCAAGTGAAGCCAGTATAGTGCGTGAGCTTCAGTCCGCGAACTCAGTCCGCAAACCGGCAGAAGTTCTCGATCGAGAATTTATGCTGGAGTTTGTGAACTCAATCCAGGAACTTAAGTCCATGAACCCAGTCCGCGAACTTGAGTAGGTTATTTCTAAAAATGATGTTTGTGAACTTATATTAATAAACTAAGGAATTTTATTGCAAACCATGGCTTTATAGTTCATGAATCGATTCGAGTGAATCACATCGTTTTTGCTTCAATTGTGTCTTGTTTAGTACATAAAGATCTAAGAAATTGAATAACTCTCTAACTAGTTCATTTGGACTAGTTATGGTGAAGAAGAATATGGTTGTATGAAAGTTATCATACGTGTAGTAGCAAGAAATCCAACACTACACCCCTCACAAGAATTCATACAATCAAATCATTTTTAGATCAACAATCATAAATTTTATTGATTAATCTCACAAGTTTTACAAGATGAAAAGGAAATGAAGCTAAAGAATTAACAACCGCTCTGGACTTTCTCTCTCCTAATGACTTGCTCAACACTCGAAAAAGATCTCTCCTTCCTTACGCATGTTCAACTCTTTATATAGGGAATTACATGGTGGATGACAGCTAATTTGTCCTTTATTTTAGGATCTGTATTGCGATATTCTCGCAAGAGTTCTATTGTTGATCTTCGCAAATACTCTAATCATCGCAGAGTCATCACACTTTTCTGATTTTTTGCCATCGTCATCTATTATGTCATTCTTCAAATCATTCTGTGACTCTCGAAAAGTGTTGTTGATCAAACTTCACAAATGTGTCGTTCTTGCGATATTCTGATCCTACATCTTGCCTCTTATCATGTCTTCTCTGCGAAGGGGAGAATTTCATGAGAAATCATTTTTCGATATACCGCAATTGTTCATATTTTCATATTCTTCTGTACTGACATGATTCTGTATGTTGCGTGAATTTTGTTACACGTATCTTTTCTTCCATCCATCTCTTGACACGTCTTTTTCAACCGCTTATTTTTAACCGCTCACGTCTACTCCTCGCATTAAATGCATTTATCTTCTCAAGAATTTCTACCCTCTATATATATTCTCCCTATTCTTCCCTTCTCTTCTTTTTACTTTCTTCTCAGCTTCTCTACAATTTTACTGTTCTTCCTCAAATTTCGCTTCTGCTACTGCAAACTTTCATTCTTCATCTTTCAATTTTTATTTTCCTCTTCATTCCCATACTAAAAATGCCTCCAGCTGGTCGTAAGAATGAAGTTTCTCTTGAAGAAGTTCGAAAGGAATTTCTAACCAAAGGTTTTACTTTATCTCCCATTCCTGGTCAAAACCCTAAATATGAACTTTCAATTAGTTTATTTTCTGATCATCCTTGCAATCATGAAAAGATCATAGTCTCGCTAGTTTTCCTATTCCCCTTTATGATCCTGCACTTCCCTTATTATATGAAATTCTTTGTCATGCGAAATTCTCGCGAGCAGTATATCAATTGAGTGGAGACTGCATTCGCTTAATTCTCGAGTTTGCGAATCGTGGTGCCGGTAAGGGATCTCTTTACCCCTCAAAAGTTAAGAATCCCAAATTTGCTGATGTTGCGATTGTTCCTGCGAAGTACACCGTAGATAATTTCTTTGCGAATTATGAGATAATTCCCATGAAAAGAGATATCACTTGCTGGGGCGTTCGTTTGAGGAAGAAAGATGATGTTTCTGATGACAAGATACTAATGCAAGACATTGATTGGCATCTCGGCAAAAATACAACTCCGCGTCATTCTAGCGATGATAAGTGGTGTATCTTCCCTTTAATCCTAAAGGGTCCATACATCTCCGGATCTCATGTTTTACCTGCGAATCTCGCAACATACCGACCATGGGTATTTACATGGCCTAAGAGAGAAGCAGAGGTATATTTCCACATTTTTCTTGCTTGAATTGTTGTTCTTTTTACTATTATGTATAATTTTACCAACCACTCCAATGTTTTCACTTGCGAAATTATCAGATTGAAAGGTTGAAAGTAAGTTATAGCAAGACTGGGAAAGCCAGCACTTTATCAGCTCTTCAATCATTCACAGATGAAGTAAGAGATATTCTTTTATAATCACCATATATTGTTGCCTCTATTTCTTATGTTTATCTGTGTGTAGGTTATCGCTGAAGTGGAAGAACCTGTTAAAGTTGCGAAGACTAGGAATAAAGGCAAGAACATTTCTCGCAAAGATAAATCCGCTGCCCCTCCTTCAAAGAAACGAAAAGTCCAATCTAGCGAAAATTCCAGTGATCATAGCGATGATGATGACAATGTTTCTTCTGTGAAGGAAGCTTCACAACCTGAGTCTTATATGGCCCAATTGTCCAATATTTTTTCTACCTCTTGGAAAGGAATTGGTGATACTTCTCTTACCAATGCCTTCCAATCCATAGCTGCTATTTGCGATGCTCCTCTCTTAGAGAATAATGAATCTCTTCGCGGGGTTTCAAGATCCATTTCTCCAAGTTTCTTACATTCACTCAATAGTTTGGTAAATTTTCATACTCATATTTGTCTTCGTTTTATTTTTGTCTTGAGTTCTTAATTTATTCTGAAAATTCGCTGCAGTATTTCGCAGGCTGGGAAAGCTTCTTATGATGTTACCACAGATTTGGTAAAAAGGCGTGCGGCCTTTGAAAAGAAGTATCTTGAACTTCGCAAGAAGAATGAGAAATTGCAAGATGAAACTGTTAGTCTTTGCGAGAAGAACAACCAATTGGAATCTGAGACTGTTGATCTTCGCAAAAAGAACAACCAACTGGAATCTGAGACTGCTGTCCAAAATAATAAAATCCCTGATCTTCAAAATGCCAATAAGCAACTCTATGGTATAGAACTTTTTCCTTCTTTTTATTCATTTTATTTTCTCATTACCCTTTCTTATATGGTTTACCATTTCGCAGACGTTTATGGTCTTTCTTATGAGGCTATCCTTCTTCATACATTTCCCAATCTTATGGATGATGATACCCTTCTTCAACACCTTTACGATTCTTTAAATGACTTTCTAAATGATGAAATCAACTCTCTTTCCATATATGAACTTAGATCCAAAATCCATCTCTTAAAAATTGATCATAGATCCAGTTTGGGATTAGCCAATAAGTTTAAATGTTTTTATGTTGACTCGAAAGAAGAAATTAACAAATTAAGAACTAAGATCAGTAGTCTTATTGATGATAAAGACTGTATCGCTAAGAAAGGTGCTCAATCTTTAGCGGATTTCCACAAAACTCATCTTGAAGTTCAAGTTGAAAGAGATGGACTTATCCGCGAAAATGCTACTCTTATTGAGAGGGAAAGTCAAGTTCGCTCCCTCCTTATAAATCATGATGATGAGTTTGCTTGGGCTGTGAGAGTTCTAGATAACGCCAGAAATAACTTAGGTATATATGTTAGTCTTCAAGCTGAGCAAACGTCCTTGATTAGAGATATGATTTCTAACAGAGAAGGTTGTTAACTGTTCTTCCTTACTTAATTGTTTGTTTTTCATAAACTTCCTTCAAATTGTTGATTTACTGTTATATTTTTGCAGAAGCTGAAGATAGATATCGCAAGAGGATTGAATAACTTGAGAATGAGAAAGTGAATCTCGCGAAAGATTTATCTTCTCGCAATGAGAAATTTTCAAGATTGAAGACTCAAATGAAGATCACTATTGCGAATTTTGGGAATGATGCAATTTATTTCCGTAATGATACCATCAAGGAGATCTGTGATGACAACAAGATTCCTCACTCCAAGTATCCTTGTCTCTTAGACAAGGTTCAAGAGAATGTTCCTAATTTGGTCATCTCTAATAGTGAAGCTGATGAAGAGACGGAGTCTGAAGAAAATGAAGAGGAGAAGTCTGATGAAGAGACGGAGTCTGAAGAAAATGAAGAGGAGAAGTCTGATGAAGTATCTAATGGAGAAGAAAATTCTGGTGAAGAACTTGATGATGATAATGAAGAATCAAGAAAAACATAGTTTTCGCTTCCTTGTGCTTTCTTGTTCAATTTTTTGCAAAATTTGTATATTTGCTCTTGATCTTTCATTCTTGTATACTTGTAATCTATCACTGCGAATTTCTCCAGTCTTCAATACAAGCTCTATTTCATTTGTTCTTTCCTGCATGTGTTAGAAAAAAAAATTATTTCTTGCAACATGATCGACCAAAGAACAATTAATTTTTTACTTTATGCATAAATCTATCATGTGAAGACAAATAACATTTAACTCATTCTATGAATTCCCATACTTGCCTCTGTTATTTGTATCCAGATGAATGATTGAGCAAGCTGCCTCTGTTTGATAAAATAATTTGCGATAAGATCGTAATTATCTCTGCATAATCTCGCAATCATAAATTGTAAAATTGCATTCTTTCTTGTATTCTGATGTGGTCTTATTTTGCCTTCCTAAGTAAAGGTCTTATTTTGTCATCTTTTTTCATTGCGAAAAAATCGCAGTACGTTTTTACACTTTCATGTATAAACCCATTGATCTTGCCTTAACTTTATGTTCTTTTGTATTTTTGCTGCGACAATATGACAGGCCTAAATTTTCTTGTGAAACTAAAGCCCCATGACATTTCTGTCTTGCGACAAAATCGCAGGAGGTCTTTAAACTTGCATGCAATGACCCATTGATCTCGTCTTATCTTCTCTTTTGTATTATTGCCTCTTCAGGAATGTTGCACAAATATGACAAGTCTAAATATTCTTGCGAAAATATAGCCTCATGACATTTGCGTCTTAAGACACTTATCAACTCCCTAATGGAGGGTGCCGCTCTTATCTTCCCCCTGGTTTCCCTTTCAAGGAGATGTACTTCTGCCATACAATACTAGCTCCTCCCATCTAGTCTTAACAATAACCAGTTTTGTTCGCAGCCTCTTATCCCTTTTTCCTATATGGCTTATGGTTATGAGACTGCACCCTATGTGGGTTTTTTTTCGGGCCGAGTGCATCATAGCCAAGACTTGCCAAGAATGGCCAGGGTAGTTTCATACGCCCCGGGCACTCTTGGATCAACCTTATACCTCGGCGCCTTGGTCATACTCTTCACCCCTTAGGATAGATCTTATTACCTTAGTCGCCCAACTCAAGTCATATGCTCAAGTTGAGAATCCAAGGTATCTCTCCTGGATGGGATTTTATTGACCCCAAATCTCCATGACTCAGGTTCCAGCAGTGGTGTAACCTTATCTCTGAGCCATGCAATAGATACCCCCTTCTATGATGTACTTTAGGTCTTACATTTGCCTCTTGCGAAATTTTATTCGCGAACTAGGGTGTACGCCATAAAGGTTCGTCCCATTCTAAAGATTATTCTTTTGCATTTTAGCTCTGTTGTAATTTCTCAATCTCATTTTTATCATTAAGTAAAATATGTTTTTGAAATTTTCGCAACAAATCAGTCATACATCTCTTTTTCTTTTCTCAATATATCTTTCATTTCACAATTTAATTTTTTTATTTTTCTATTTTCTGCCTCTGTTCTTTTGTTGATTTTCGCTACAGTCATTCCTTCTGCGACATTTTCGCTGCTTGTTATTGCATCAACCATTAATCTCTCACTTCTTTGTTTTTGTTTAATATTATTCTTCCAATTTTCCTTCTTAGCAGCTCTTTCTTCGCAGGATTCTACATCGATTTCATAGCACTTCTTTCCTTCATTCCAATCTCCCTTTATGATTTCAATGCCACTGGGATGAGGAAATTTGATGCATTGGTGGAAAGTTGATTCTACACCTAGAATCCCATGTATCCAAGGTCGGCCAATCAAAGCATTGTAAGGAGATTCTACATTAACTACAAAAAATAGGATCTTAGAGGATATCCCCTTGGCTTATTGGCGATACCATTAAAACCATAGATTTTATAAGTTGAAGGTATTATATCCTCATCCCTACCTCCCATAGTCTTATAAGTATGATAGAATAAGATATCCACAGAACTTCCTGTGTCAATTAAGACTCTATTAATTTCCCATGTATCTTCAACTTCATCCTCATCATCATCTTCATCTTCATCCCCCTCTCCATCTTCTTTTGGTTTTGGGTTTATCTCTAATATTACCACTAATGGGTTGTCATGTGTTTCTCCTCCTGTGGGAACTTCTTCTGCTGTGAAAGAGATAGTCTGCTTTTTCCATTCTTCTAGTGGAGAAATTTTCGCAATGTTCATTATCTCTCTTCCATCAGTATCTCTTGCGAAAACTCTGCTTAGAATATTGTCATGAAAGTCTTCAATTGTTTTGTACGAATGTACAATAGAATTACAAAACATATTCTTCGCCTTTGCTCCAACTTCTATGACAAATGTTTCTCCTCCTTTTGTTGTATTTACCCTGCGAATTTCTGGCTGTGGTGGTAAGAGTTGAGATTGAGGGTGCCCTATTAGAAAATGATTTAGCTTTCCCTGGTCTATCATTCTGAGAATGATTCTCTTTATGTTTCTACAGTTATTTGTAAAATGTCCATGAAAGTGATGATAAGAGCAAAATTCTTGACTTCTTTTATTTGGAAGCGGTTCTTTTCCCATGTTCCAGGGTGTTGGTATATTCTCAATTAAAATTATTGATTCCCAAATTTTTTCCACATTAGTGTTCAAAGGCGGCATCTTGATCTCTTCCCATATCATTTTTTGACTTTCTGATCCTCTTTGATAATTCTGTCTTTGTCCTCCATAATTTTCCTGCGGCTGATCAAGTCTTTGAATTTTGTTATTTCCACCTCGACTATGAAAATTTCTTTCTCTTTCGAATTCTTCTTGATCTCTGCTTCCCATAGCCACCATCTTCTATGTTATCATTGTTTTCTTCATGTTGTACCTGTAAAGTGCTCACCACTGTGTTTATCAATTTAGGTAATAAGCTTGCATTCACTGTATTTGAACTTGTATTCGAAACGGGATACGATTCCATTTCATTCTGTTTTTCTTCAAGAGCAATGTACTCCTTATGTAGCTCCCGTAATTCAGTCATTGTGATTGTATTCTTGATTCTAAAAATTTGAATGTATAGTAGATTGGTTTCGAACATTGCATTGATGAATGATAAAATAAGATATCTCTCGTCCACACGTCCAGCCATCTCACTACACATTGTCTTCCACCTTACAGTTAGATGCTTCAAACTTTCTCCAATTCTCTGCTTCAATCCAAACACATCTTATATTCCTAGTCGAGAGGAGTTTCTAGTTATATACTCCCCTAAGAACGTAGTTTGCAAATGGTTGAAAGATGTTATAGTATTCCTGGGTAGTCCTTCGAACCACTTTAGCTCCTCTCCTGTTATACTTGATGCTAAATACTTGCATAACACAACATCATGATTCTCCCACTGTAACATACATCTCACATAATCTTTAGTGTGTTGAATCGCACAAGTTGTTCCATCAAAGATGCTAGCTAACGCAGGTAAACTGCATTTTGGCAGTATTCCTCCTAATTGTACTTTTTTTGAGAATTGAGTTTTCGCAGCTTCTTCTATGGCTTCATCCAATTGTCTCCTACCTCATTCTCTCCCATTATTCAACATTCCTCTCATTTCTGCCAGTTTTCTTAAGATTTGTTCATTTACCCCGGACGCTGATCCCATTGGTCTCTTTAATTCTTCTTCTCTTCTCCTGCGTTCTTGCCTGTTTTGTGTTGCGAAATTTTGATTTTCTTCATCATCTTCATCTTGCCTCCCTCTGCGATTTTCTCCTTCACCTCTTTCTTGAATTCGCATACCATTATATAACTCATTTTCTCTTCTGCGATTTTGCTCATTCCTTATCAACTCTCTTTATAGTCTTTCGATTCTCCTTTGTATTCTATTACATTGTTCATTGATATTAACATTGTTGCGGGTTTTTTTGCGTCTTCTTTCTCGATTGTCATGGTTGTTCTGATGTATTGCTTCTTGGAGTTCTCTTTCCTCCATCTCTTCTCTCAATCTCTCTTTCTCGCAGGCTAAACGTGCTTGTTCAGCATAATGTCTCTCGATTTCTTCTACAATTACTTGCTCATTTCTGCGATTTTCTCTCCCATGTAATATTCTTCTTCCTTCTTCTTGGTTTTCTTCATCACCTTGGTTATTTCGTTCTTGACACTGCCTGTTTTGAAGAATTTTGCCATGTGGAATGTATCGATCTTCAATCATTTCTCTATTTTCGCGACGTTCTTCATCTATATTTTGCACCTCCTGCCGAATATTTCCATCAACATTTTCTACAAGTGAGTTTTCTCTTTCTTATCTTCTGATTGATCTTGAACTTGATCTTGTAGTGCTTCTTGACCTTATATTTTGTAGTCTCATATTCTCCATTCTCAACTCATGATTCTGCCTTGTCAAATTAGCACGTTCTTCTGCTTCTATTCTCCTTTCTTCGTGTATTCTTTGTCTCAATGATTTTAATGCTTCAATCTCTTAATTTCAATGAATTATACCTCCAACTGCTTCTTGATCCTCCTCTACTCGTCTATCGTTTCTCAATTGTCGTTCTTCCTCCGTTTCATCTACTAAATTTGACTTCCAGGTGTGTACACTCACTCTATCATAATCCATAGCTCTGTTTTGCGCTGGTGTATGCTGAATTGGTTGTTGAATTTGATTTTCTCCATCATTTCTTGTATTCATTCTTGATGATTCTCCAGTTTCGTTTCTTCTTTCTCCGGCAAGTCTCTTACTCCTTCTCATAGTTGTTGGTTGTCTTGAAGCACTTCTTCTTCTAGCCATCTCTTTAATCTTAATGAATTGTTGAAAATTATATGAAACTTTTCACCAACTACTCCAAATTCTTTCAAATCACAATATTAATCTTCACACTATCAACAAGGAATCCCTATTTCTAGCGCCAATATGTAGTAGCAGGAAATCCCACACTACACCCCTCATAAGAATTCATATAATCAAATCATTTTTAGATCAACAATCATAAATTTTATTGATTAATCTCACAAGTTTTACAAGATGAAAAGGAAATAAAGCTAAAGAATTAACAACCGCTCTGGACTTTCTCTCTCCTAATGACTTGCTCAACACTCGAAAAAGATCTCTCTTTCCTTACGCCTGTTTAACTCTTTATATAGGGAATTACATAGTGGATGACAACTAATCTGTCCTTTATTTTAGGATCCATATTGCGATATTCTCGCAAGAGTTCTATTGTTGATCTTCGCAAATACTCTTATCATCGCAGATTCATCACACTTTTCTCATTTTTTTCCATCGTCATCTATTACGTCATTCTTCAAATTATTCTGCGACGCTCGCAAAGTGTTGTTGGTAAAACTTTGCAAATGTGTCCTTCTTGCGATATTCTGATCCAACAATACGGCTAACCATTTGGTTAACTAGTGTTGAACCAACTAATGTACAAGTTTGGGTATGGTTACACAAGCCTAGAAACGTACAAGTGTGTATAACAAGCTATGTTTTAGATCTAACGGTTGATCAATATTAGCTTGAATCTAACCAGGTTTTCATCTAACGGTTAATATTGAATGCTTTTTTACTAAGCTAACATTGATTGCAAACCCTGATTTGAAAGACTATATAAGGGAGAACTCTAACAACTGGGAAACCTAATCCCTACACATTATGTGTGATACTAGTTTGCTAAGCTATAGTCAATTCTCCTTTAACATTTGGTTTTCTTCTTCTAAAACTAGGTTAACGACTTAAAGACTTCATTGGGATTGTGAAGCCAGATCGATACTACTTTTATCCTAGTTGTGTGATCTGATCTTGCATCTTCTATCGTACAAGTACAATTGTAATAATTGGCTTGAGATTTCTATCTCCAATAGGCAAGATATAAAAGTAGTCACAAACACTGCGTCTCATCGTTTGTGATTCCTCAATAATCTTCTTCGCTGCGTCGATTAAGTTTATTGTGAGGTGATTGATAAAGCTGAGCTGTTCTTCGGGAATATAAGTCTGGTTTTATCAATTGGTTCTTGTTTACCTTGATTTATCAAAAGACGGAACAAAATTCATAGGTTTATTCGTGGGAGATGAATTTATCTATCCTTGTAGACTTTTCTGTGTAAGACAGATTTGTTTATTAAAGTCTTCGACTTTGGGTCGTAGCAACTCTTGGTTGTGGGTGATATCAACTAAGGGAATAAAGTGTGCAGTATCCTACTGGGATAAGAGGCGTAGGTGCATAATTATACCTTGGATCAGTGTGAGATTGATTGGGGTTCAACTACATTCCAGACCGAAGTTAGGTTGGAGTAGGATAGTGTCTGTAGCGGCTTAATACATTGTATGTTTAATCTGGACTAGGTCCTGGATTTTTTCTGTATTTGCGGTTCCTCGTTAACAAAATTCTGGTGTCTGTGTTATTTCTTTTCCGCATTATATTTTGTTATATAATTGAAATAATTCAGGCTGTGCGTTGTTTAATCAATTAGAATATCCGACCTTCTTGGTTGTTGATTTAAATTGGTTGACACTTGGAAATTGGTCTTTGGTACCATCCAAGTTATCTCTCTTTGATTAAGACTCGCAGATTATATTTGCTTGAGTAAATCAAATTGAGAGATAGAGATATAAACTCCTTGAGATATTTTCTATTGATTGAGTATGACTATCTAGTTGATTATATAGAAAGTAACTCGGAGTTGTCCATATAGATTGCTAATCGAAATGTTGGGTGTGGTTGTTAGACCCCCGTTTTTTCCAGATCCAATTAATAATCGGTTTATCCTTGTGGTAGATTGGATTGATTAATTGAGAAGATCAGAATCAACTCAATTCTTTGGATTAAGAGTGTTGATTGGCTTAATCTTAACGATTACCTTTGGTAATTTAACATAAGATAGATCTTGGAACCTGGCAAAGGAGTTTATGTTAAGATAAACAGAAGAGCCTTTGTGCAACTCATATCACTTGGTTGAAGAGAGTTGATACCAAAATTTTTTATTGTTCCTTTACTGTTTGGAATACGAACCAAATGAATTGGTCCAAGTACCTGACTTGTTTACAGGTTGGAGGTGTGGGAATACAGACGGAACTAGGTGAACTATAGGTTTAGTTGCTTGGTCTCAACTATACGAAGTTGGTTAATTTTTTATAGCGGATTTATCCTGAGAGTATTCAATTCTGGACTAGGTCCCGGGGTTTTTCTGCATTTGCGGTTTCCTCGTTAACAAAATCTTGCTGTGTCATTTACTTTATATTTCCGCATTATAATTATTTTATTATAATTAAAGTAAATTTCACAAACGTAAATTCCTATTTACTTGATACGCGAATCCTATTGAGGTTGTTTAAGTCCGAATCTTTGTATAAAGTAAACATACTTCGTTGTTGTATTGTCTCGATCTCGTATCCATAGACGATCACACTAAGTGTGAACCGATTAGTTGTATTGTCACGACTCAGTCCATAGACAATCACTTTCAGAGAAAAGACTTATAATAAGGAAAAGTTTTAGCTTGAGGTATATGTGGGTACCCTCGCCTTTTCAATTAGTATCAGAGCATGCAAACACGAAAATATCTAACAATCTATGTTTGGTGCGATCCATCCTATAAGACTTGAATTTTGTTTATGATTCAATTAACGTAATGGAAGGATTTGACTACTTCAGGAGTTCGTGGTGGAAAACACTTATGGATTATGTAATAATTTTATTCCTAAACCTGTTAGGAATTATGCATATGTATGTCATGAATGACTTACATAATCCTTTTATTGTCATAGGATTGTATATCATTATGATGAATAATAATTTAATGGTCAATTAGACAGATCGTATCTTGAAGATGCATAAGATTCTACTAAAGATTTTTATGAACCTCGGCTATTGTGTTCTTGTGAAATATGGAATCTTAGATATATTTTGGATAGCCTATCAAATTATATTCATATACTATGGATTGCTTCATACACCTCACAACTGTTTTACTGAAGCAAGTGATCTTTTAAAATTCTACAGGGTTTATGATTCAAATGGTATTTTTAACAAATATCATATTTTGTTCAATTATATATCTCTATACTCTCTAAAATTCTTGAGCATATTTCAAGTGATATTATCAATCTCTGGTAATAAAAGAGTAAACATACTATTGGACAAAAACATGGAATCAATCTGAAATAAAGATCCAGTCCATGAAAAACCAGTTTTCCAAAAGAAAGACCAAGAAACAAAATATGAATTATCTCTTCACAAGTCTCGGTTTTCGATTTTGCTAGTATTTCCTAAAACTAGTTATTTCCGTTTTTTGATCTCAAGTCTTCCTATAAAAGATAATCTCTTGATATGTCTTCGAACATATTGGGGAAGACTAGTCAAAACCATAACTAGGGTTTTTCATATTTTCGAAAATATGGGAAAAAGGAAATCAGGGACTAAGTCCTCTGATAATCGGGTCAGAATTGATAATGTTGAAAGGATCAAATTTCCTAAAAGTATAGATAACAAGCATGAATTTGGCCGTTTCGTTGACAGCTCATGCTTTAAGAAATATGAAATACTCAAGGGAATATAATTTACTACTGAGAAAAGGTTTGATCCTGAAGTCAGAAATAAGGACTATGTGAAGTTTGTTCAAGATCGGAAATGGGGGAATCTTTTTGATCTTGAAGAATATTTGAAAAAGCGGAGGTCTAACAACCACACCCAATATTTCGATTACCAATCTGTATGGACAACTCCGAGTTACTTTCTAGAGAATCAACTATACTCAATCAATAGAAAATATCTCAAGGAGTTATTATCTCAATCTATCAATTTGATTTACTCAAGCAAATACAATTTGCAAGTCTTAATCAAAGTGAGATAAATTGGATGGTACCAAAGACAAATATCCAAGAGTCAATCAATTTAAATCAACAACCAAAAAGGTCAGATATTCTAATTGATTGAACAACACACAACCTGTATTATTTCAATTATATAACAAAATATAATGCGGAAAAGAAATAACACAGACACCAGAATTTTGTTAACGAAAAAACCACAAATGCAGAAAAACCCCGGGACCTAGTCCAGATTAAACATATATTGTATTAAGCTGCTACAAACACTAGCCTACTCCAAATTAACTTTGGTCTGGACTGTAGTTGAACCACAACCAATCTCACACTGATCCAAGGTACAGTTATGCTCCTACGCCTCTGATCACAGCATGATACTGCGCACTTGATTCCCTTAGCTGATCTAACCCACAACCAAGAGCTGCTACGACCCAAAGTCGAAGACTTTAATAAACAAATATGTCTCACATAAAAAAGTCTACATGTAATAGATAAATTCGTCTCCCACGAAAAAAACCTACAAGTTTTTTTCTTTCCGTTTTTTGATAAATCAAGGTGAACAGGAACCAATCGATAAAACCAGACTTATATTCCCGAAGAAAAGATCAGCTTCATCAATCACGTCACAATAAACTTAATCGACGCAACGAAGAAGATTATTAAGGAATCACAAACAATGAGACGAAGATGTTTGTGACTACTTTTATCTTGCCTATCGGAGATAGAAATCTCAAGCGAATTATTACAATTGTACTCGTATGATAGAAACAGCAAGATCAGATCACACAACTACAAGAAAAGTAGTATCAGTATAGCTTTACAATCCCAATGAAGTCTTTAAGTCGTTAACCTGGTTTTAGAAGAAGAAAACCAAAGGTTAAAGGATAATCGACTCTATCTTTAGCAAACTAGTATCACACAGAATGTGTGGGGATTAGGTTTCCTATTTTCTAGAGTTCTCCCTTATATAGTCTTTGAAATCATGGTTTGCAATCAATGTTATCTTTCTAACAAAGCATTCAATATTCACCGTTAGATGAAAACCTAATTAGATACAAGCTAATATCTCTCAATCGTTAGATCGAAAACTTAGCTTGCCATACACACATGTACTTGATGTTTTGGGTTTGTGTAACCGTACCCAAACGTGTACAATGGTTGGTTCAATAATAGTCAACCAAATGGTTAGCCAAATGATATGAGATCTCATGTACTACACAAGACAGAATTGAATCAAAAACGATGTGATTCACTCGAATCATTTCATGAACTATAAAGCCACGGTTTACAAAAGCATTCCTTAGTAATTTAAGATAAGTTCACGAACAACATTTTCAGACATAACCTCTTGAGTTCCCGGACTGAGTTCGAGGACTCAAGCTAACCGGTTGAAGTTAATAAATTCCAGTAGAATTTCTCGGGTCTAGAACTTCCGTCAGTTCGTGGAATTGGTTCGCGGACTGCACCCGAACTGAGTTCGCGGACTAAGTTGACTGCTCACGTTCCGGTTCCACTTGATCAACAAATTTCGCAAACTTCGATTCAAGTGCTAAGGACTTATACATATATATGTTGACACAACAATGTTTATATCCCGCAAGGGTTATATAGTCTAAACTCTCATTTCAATCATTGAAACATTCTCAGAGGGCGTTATATAGTTGTTATTCACAAACTATTTTTCGTCAGAGCGATTTTCAAAGTGATTGAAACATAACATGACTTTCGTCACTAGGCAAAGATGAACTTGGATAAAGAGAAAGCTTTACCAAGATAAGCAAGATATACTCAGCTCGAAATGTCACATGTGCATATTCTTAGTCTATAAAGTAAAACGAATTTTGTCTCAAGATAGGATATAGAGTAGGTAGACTTTTGAGTAATAGATAAGTGCAAGTCTCAACATACCTTTTAGTCGATGAAGATCCACTGGTTCCTTGAGTAGTCCTTCGTCTTGTATGATGATCTCCATGGAGTTCTTGAGCTCAACTACATTTTCTATCCTATTCCGAGACCTTAGCTATAGTAGACTAGAAATCAAGACTTTATAGTTTTGATCACTAAGATTGACAAACATGCTTGAGATAGCAACACATGCGAGTTTGACAGAGCAGTGCTCTAACAATGTCCCCCTTTGTCATTTTTAGTGGCAAAACTATTAATACATATGGAATACAAAAATTATATAAATAAACTTTGTAGCTCCTATTCCACATGCCTAATCTTCAACAATACTCAAAATCTTCGTCACTTCCAAGTAGTCTAATGATCCCAAAGGTTGTAAGTTTAGCATCATCATTGTTGAAAATTCGTAGCTATAATAATGACAAAAGCATCAGTTCTCAATCATTGTTATATAGTGTCATAGTATTATTACACAGCGTCAAAGTCCAATTTCATCACAACTTCAACAAAAATACTATGGTGATACTTCACTCCCCCTTAGTCAATACTCCATCTCACATGGAAACCACTCCCCCTTACATAATGATCCGAAAACCATATGTATTTGTAGTATGAACTACAATTAATTCTCCCCATTTTTGTCAATAAAATTGGCAAAGGTACAAGAACGGGATCCTAATGAAATTTCCGTAAGAGACATTTCATGACCAAAGGTAAATGTTCTATCATCTAGTTTAGATGCAATCATAAATCCGAGGCTAAATGCATTCATCAAGGAGTTTATAAAGATACAAAATAACCCCTGAAAATTCCACAACCGCACTCCCCACAAAGATTTGGAAATTAAGCGCAAGTTCAAAAGAACTCTCCCCCATAATATGTCATTCCCTAAGGAACAACAAGAGCGACCTTAATTTCAAAAGAAAAGAAGGATTTCTTTAGACTCAACAAATTGCATACAAGTATGAATTTGGAATCCAACAAGAAATATTCAATCAAATTAACCAAAGCGAACCAAGATTAATTTGACTAAATATGCTCAACACAAGTAAACTTATGGAGACTTAATAAATAAATTAGATTAATCACAAGAAAACTCGCAAATAATCTAATTGTCATGCTCAACCAAACTAATTACAAGAGTAATCAATTTAATTGGCCACACTCGACATAAGAACTTTCTATGGAGCAATGACCAAGTTAATCATAAAAATAATCATCCTAGTTAATCATGCTCAACATGAGAAAAACTTACTGAGTGCTAACTAAATAACCATGCTAGATGATTAATTTAGTTCAAAAATACTCGACGTAAAGTGCCTTACGGAACAAAACTAAGCTAATCACAAAATAATCAACTTTGGTTGTCTAATGCTCAACATAAGTCACAATACGGAGTCTCACAGTAATACACAAAATATAGAACATGAAAGCTCAATTACTTCGGAATTCACAAGGATTCATTCTATGTTTCCATCACCATTTTCACAATGACACACAATAGACATAATCCTTGAATCACAAAAGATTTTAACCTATCTTACATCAATAATTGACAATATAGGCTTAACTTTTGTGTTTGTCAAAAGCCTATTCATCCTTTTATTAATATTTGCATATCAATTCACGAACGACTTTACTTTTGACAAAATATGGGACAATCAAGTTCACGGACGTAAAAACACATATCCCATCAAAATATTGCAATATATATAAAACCATAAAGATTAATACTGCAACCATCATCTTCCAAACAAGTTTAAAATTTAAACCAATAAATCAAAACTCAAGAAGATGAAAACTTTGGACATAGCTATGTGAAATTACAATAATTTCTATTCCAAACTCTAGTAATCCTTCTTAAAAGCAAGAATAAATTCTCATGAGAAGTTTCCTAGGCACCAAGACAAACTCGTAATGCACACATAAGATGATTTGTCCTTAGAGGGTAGAATCGATTTTTTTCGCCCGGATTTATACCAATATAGCTACCAAAGGCGTATAAAAAGATTTCCCAACAACATTCTTGTAAAAGCTTCAAATTAGCTTATAAGAGTAGTACTCCAAGAATCCAAGTGCCTAAGTTCAAGAGAAGTGGAACAAGTGCAACGAAACGGAGCAAAATACTCAAAAACAAGAGACATGACAAATACCAATATTAACTCATCCAAATTCAAGGTTTCTTATCTCCATTTTGAAGAGAATTCAAAGGGGAAGAGAATGCAAAAAAAAATGAGTTCATTCCGAGTTCGGTCGAAGACGTTACGGCCAAAACAAGTCAATCGAATATCGATATCTACAGGCAAGTCCGCGAACTTACGGGTTTGCACACGAATTTTCATATCCTAGAGCAGTATGCAGACGGGGTTTGCGAACTTAAGCCCATGTATTTTGGTTTTAAATGATGTTATGCATACTTGTATGTGTACCATGAAGTCTGTAGGATCAGAATATTGTCACAACAATATTCCTGCGAAATAAACAACAGTTCTGCGATACACCAATGATATACTGCGACACATCTCAAAGTGACGTAAGGAATGACATATCAGATGAAAATGACAGAAACATGAGTAAAGTGTGACATTTCTGCGACGAACCAATAAAACCTGCGAATGATTAAGGCGGTGCTAACTGCGATTTATCGCAAGAACTCAGATCCGAAATTAAAGGGAATCTTAACTGTAAATGAGCTGTAATCCATTATGTAAATGCCTATATAAAGGAAATGAATAGTTCCAGAGGGAGGATGGATTTTTTGAGTGCTAAGAAAGTTTTTAGGAGAGAGAAAATCTTATTAAGTGAATTGTATTCTTGATTACTGTAATTCTTTTAAGATCATATTAATAAAAAAGGTCCTTAATCTTCAAATTGTGTCATAAATTCTTGAGTTGGGTGTAGTGTGGGAATTCCTGCAACTACATTTTGGCATCCAGAAACAGGGAGAATCAATTTGAGAAATTTCAAATTGCAATCTGAAGATTTGAAAAAATTATTAGAATTGAAGAAATGGCTAGGAGAAGAAGAAATACATCAGAACCACCAACAACAGTGAGAAGAAGTAAAAGAATTGCAGGAGAAGTAACAGGTGAATTGGAAGGATCTTTAAGGATCAGATCAGGAAGAAGTAGAATGAGAAATGGATCAGAAAATTCAATTCAACCACTGAATCAACAAACACAAGCACAAGATAGAGATGTGGATTATGATAGAGTAAGTGTGCATACTTGGAGGTCGGATTCGATAGAAGAGGCAGAAAATAAAGAAGTGGAAAGAAATCAAGAAGTGGATGGAGGAGTAATTCATGAAGGGCATGAAGTAGTAGATGATTTGAGACAAAGGATACAGGAAGAAAGAAGATTAGAGGCAGAAGAACGTGCAAATCTTACAAGGCAAAATCATGAACTAAGAATGGAAAATTTTAGGTTGCAAAACAGAAGATCAAGAAGCAGCATGAGATCAAGTTCAAGATCATATAGAGAAGAAACAAGACAAAATCACCCTACACAAAATATTGGCGAGAATTTGATAAATGATCGTTATATTCCACGCGGTGAAACTTTGGACATTAGACATAATCAAGATGAGGGAGAAAATCAAGAAGAGAGAAGGAGAATGTTACGTGATGAGGAGATTCGAAGAAATCGCAGAATAATTGAAGATGATATTGAGAGGCATTATATTGAGAAAGTACATTTAGCGGGAGAGAGAGAGAGAGATTGCGAGCGGAAGTAGAAGAACAAGAAATTCAAGCAGCATTGCGTCAGAATAATCATGATAATCGAGAAAGACTACGTGAACAAAATCGTAATAATGGTAATCTCAATGAGGAATATGAGAGAATTCGCAGAGACATAGAAAGGCAACGAAGACAAACAGTAAGGGATGAGGAAATTCGCAGAGAAGAGAATGAAAGACAAATTAACTTGCAAGTTCAAGAAGAAGAAAATCGTAGAAGAAGGCAAAATCAAGATGTTGGAGAAGAAGCGCGAAATATCGCAAGACAAGAAAGGCATGAACGCATACGAAGAGAGGCTGCGTTGAAAAGGCCAATGGAGCAAAATTATGATAGGAATGAACTAATCTTGCGGGAATTAGCAGAAATGATAGGAATGATAAGTAACAGAAGAGAAGGAGTAAGAAGACAACTTGATGAGGCAATCGAAGAAGCTGCAAAAACTCCATTTACTCAAGAGGTACAATTAGGAGGGATACCTCCAAAATGCAATTTACCGGTGTTGACCAGTATTTTTGATGGGACTACATGTGCCGTCCAACATATCAAAGCCTATATTCGATGCATGCTACAATGGGAGAACCATGATGTCGTTCTGTGCAAATACTTTACGTCAAGTTTAACTGGCGAAGCATTGAAGTGGTTTGAAAGTCTCCCCAAGAATACAATAACTTCGTTCATGCACTTGCAAACTACCTTCTTAGGAGAATACATAAGTAATAACTCTACACGACCTGGAATTGCAGATGTGTTTGGATTGAAACAGAGAGTTGGCGAGAGTTTAAAGCACTTAACGATAAGATGGAGGACAATGTGTAGTGAAATGGCTAGAAGAGTTGATGAAAGATATCTCATTTTGTCCTTCATAAATGCTATGTTTGCGACAAATCTATTATACATCCAGGTATTCAGAGTTAAAAACACAATCACTATGACAGAACTGCGAGAATTGCAAGAAGAGTATATCGCTTTGGAGGAAAAACAAAATGAGATGGAGTCATATCCAATTCTCGCAGGAAAAAATTCAGCTGCAGCAAATGGAAGTTTATTACCAAGGATGATTAACACAGTAGCAAGTACCTCCCAAAATCAGCGAGAGAAAATGGAGATTGATAATCAACGTAAGATAGTAGGAATGGGGAGTAGAGATCAGGAGGAATTAGAAAAGGAAAGAAATTTCTATAATCGCAATAACAATAATAAGGTCCCAAGGTTTGATCAAACGCAGGAGACTTATGGTGGACAGAGGCAGAATTATTCAAGAGAGCAAAGAGGTCAAAAGATTATATGGGAAGATGTCAAATTTCCACCTCTAAATACCAGTATAGACAAGATTTGGGAAGCGATTATTTTGATGGAGAATATACCCACACCCTGGAACATGGGGAAAGAACCACATCCTAACAACCAAAATCAAGAGTTCTTTCCTTATCATCATTTTCATGGCCATTATGTGAATAATTGTAGAAATGTAAAAAGAATTATTCTGCGAATGATTGAACAGGGGAAATTAAATCATTTTCTAGCGAGATATCCACAAACTCAACAATTGCCGCAAGCACCAGAAATTCACAGAGTCAATGTTGCGAAAGACGCAGAAACATTTGTCATTGAAGTAGGAGCTATATCAAAAAATCTATTTTGCAATTCAATTGTACATTCGCAGAAAACAATAGAAGATTTCCATGATAATGTGCTAAGTAGAGTATTTGCGAGGGATATAGAGGGAAGAGAGGTGATGAATATTGCGAAAATTTCTCCGTTAGAAGAATGGCAGAAACAATTTATTTCTTTTACTGCACAAGAGATACCAGATCCAGGGAAGATGCATGACAACCCGTTGGTGGTAAAGTTAGAGATAAATCCAAAGTACAGAGAGGAAGAAGAAGATGATGGTGACGTAGCAAGTGATTCTTGGGAAATAGATAAGGTTTTAATTGATATCGGCAGCTCGGTAGACATCTTATTTTATCATACCTACCGTACAATGGGTGGAAGAGATGATGAATTAATCCCCTCCACTTACAAGATCTATGGTTTTAATGGCACTGCGAATAAGCCAAAAGGGGAAATCACTATGGAAATCCCATTGAACAAGATATCTTCAAAAATTAAGTTCTATGTAGTGGATATAGAATATCCTTATAATGCCTTAATTGGAAGACCATGGCTCCATGGAATCTTGGGCATAGCATCCACATATCATCAATGCATAAAGTTTCCGCATCCTCATGGTATTGGGATAATTAAAGGTGATTGGTTTGAAGGGAAAAAGTGTTATGAAGTTGACATTAATACTTGCGAAGAAAGAAACGCCAGAAATCGTAATTGGCAACATAACATGAAGCAAAATCAGAGAGCAGAGAAATTAATGGTGGACAGTATAGAGTTGCGGGGAAAGGATATATTACAAGAATAGTTTGTGCCAAAAGAATCAATGGTGATTAATCGCGCAAAAGATGGGAAAAAGTTGAAATCTTCATTTCTCGCAAGAAAGTAAACAAATAACAAAGTATTGCGAATAATCATTCGTCACAGAAGAAAAGAAGTGCAGCAATATCATGCTGCGAACAGTTGAAGAACAAAAATAGCAAGAAATATGCAAACAGAATATTAAAAGAAAAACTTTGCTCAAAAATAAGAAATTTTCTATTGAAAGAAAAAGATGATTTCAAATCATATAAGAATTTTTAATGCAAATGCATAAGATGGGCGCAAATCGCCTAAAAACATATAAGAATGGGACGAACTTTTATGGCGTACACCTTAGTTCGCGGATTCTATTCTGTAAGACGCAATGTCCTTAAAGTGCGTCATAAGGGGGGTATCTCTTTGCATGACTATTGGAAAGGCTATACTGCTGCTGGAACCTAGTCATGGAGATTTGGGATTATAGAAAATCCATCCGGGAGAGATAACTTGGATTCCCAACTATATAAGGTTATACCCTGGTTGGGCGCCCGAGAGTTTCTCCTAAGGAATGCAAAGTATGATCAAGGTGCCGAGGTACACGGTTGAGCTATGGGTGCCCGGGACGGATGAACCTACCCTGGCGATCCACGGAAAGTCTTGGCTTACGATGTGTTCGGCCCGAAGAAAACCCCACTAGGGTGTAGTCTCGTAACTATAAGACATATATGCATAAAGGATAAGAGGCTACGAAAATAACTGGTTATTTCTAGAACCGGATGGGAGGATCTAGTCTTGTATGGCAGAAGTATGTCTCTTTGAAGGGGCAACCAGGGGGAGAGATAAGGGCGATACCATCCATTAGGGAGCTGTGTATCAAAAAAGACGGCAATGTCATGGGACTTTATATTCGCAAGAATATTTAGGCCCGTCATATTGTCGCGTGACACAGACAGCAATGTCATGGGACTTTATATTCGCAAGAATATTTAGGCCCATAATATTTCCGCATGACAGGCCAAAAAGCCTAAAGAGAAATGTTAAGATGAGATCAATGGGTTTTTGCGATGAAAACAAAAGAAAAGATAAATGAAATCAATGATAAGAGGATATAAATCGCAAAAACGTCCTGCGATTTCATCGCAAAGACGCCAATATCATAAGTCTTAAAAAGCAAAGTGAGATTAATCTCGCAAGATGGCTTAGACTTATCATATTTTCGCATAGATCAAAATAAATGATAAGACAAGATCAATGGATTATTACATATAAAAGTAAGAATGTCCTACGATCTTGTCGCATAAAAGTGGCATAATAAGACCTTTAACTAGGAAGGCAAAATAAGACCACAAGAGAGGTTATATCTGCGAAACATATAACAGATTTTTTGCAGCATTATTTGCGATAATTCATTTATCATATTGCAGATTAATAACAAGGGGCAAGTATGGGAATGATGCATAGAATGGTAAATATTGTTGTTCATAATTATATGATAAACTCATATAAACAACAAACAGATAGTAACAAAAAAGAATTTATATATTGAAAGATATCAGGAGCTGCAAATAATTCGCAGAATATTACAAGTTGTCGCAGATAATTATCGCAAGAAAGAAAGAGAAAAATACAGGAGAAAATCAAAAAGAAAAAATAGAACTATTTATCTCCATCATTATCTTCATCTTCTTCTTCGTCTTCACTATCTTCATCATTAGCTCCTTCCTCATCTTCGCTTTCATTTTCATTTGTATCAGCCTCACTATCAGAAATAGTTGGTACTTGAGAACTGGCTGGGATATTATCCATAAGACAAGGATACAGACTAAGAGGAAGATCGTTATCTTTGCAAAATTTCTCAATAGCATTATTGCGAACGGTGAGAAGATTATTACGCAAGTTTGAGTTGGATATCTTTATTTTCTCTCGCAGTCTTGAGATTTTTTCATTACGGGAAGCAAGATTTTTCGCAAGACCACTTTTCTTCTTCTTCAAGTTCTGCTACCCTTTTGGAATATCTTCCTTCAGATTCTGCGATGATACAACAATAAATTAGAAACTGGTTGGGAATCTACAAGAAATACAAAGATATTAGAGGAATAATAAATAACCTTCTCTTTTATGGATCATTTCTTGTATCAAGGTTGCTTGCTCGGTATGAAGACTGACATCTATCGCTAAGTTTTTCCTAGCATTATCGAGAATTGTCTCAGCCCATGCGAATTCATCATCACTTTGAATGAGAAGATGGGAACAGATTTGTTTTTCTCTTTTAAGAAGTTTAATGTTTTCATCCTTAAGTCTATCTCTCTCAAGTTCAGTATCAATAAGGGTATTGCGAAATTTTGATAGAGCTTCAGCACCTTGAAGAGTAATGCGTTCTTTATCCTTCTCAAGTTCACTCTTCTTGGCTTTTAAGACTTTGATTTTTTTTCTCTAAATTCATCTATGCAAGTCTTTAAACTATTGGATGTACTCAAGACAGATCTATAATCCATTCTCATAAGAGAGATATGATATTTAAGCTCATCAATGGACAAAGTATTAATTTTTCTCATCTGAATAATTATTTAAAGCGTCATTAAGACGCTAAAGAAGAGTGGTTTCATCTATGGGTTCATCAAAAGAATCAAGAATGATGGCTTCATCAGTAAGATTATAGGCATCTGCAAAATGGTTGCCCAAATAAGCTCAAAAAAAAAAAAGGGAAGAGTTATACCAATAACTTGTTTGCAGAATTTCTCCTTATCAACTAATTTTTGTTGAAGAACTTGAATTTCTACTTCAAGTGATTTGTTTTTATTAAGAAGCTCAGTATTTCCAGCTACTTCCAACTGTTTACATTTTTCGCGAAGAATGGAGATTTCAGCTTCGTATTGCTTATTTTTCTCGAGAAGTTTCGCAGATTCAGATTGTGAATCAGTAAGCCTTTTCTGTGATGATGATAATCTATTTTCTAATTCTGAAGCAATATAAAAAGAAGCTCTGGCAGTCTGTGACAGAAAAGAGAAAATAAGTAAGATAAGTAAAATATTTTTGATACTCATGACAAATTTAAAGTTTACTACAAGAAAAATGAAGGAAAGGGGCATACCAACGAAGCTAACGCATGAAGAAAACCTGGGTTAATAAATCTTGATACTCCTTTAAGATCTTTATTATTAGTCAAGATTGAAGCGTCGCAGATCTTTGAGAGATAGTCGCAAATACGAGTAATATCATCATCTCCAATACTTTGTAAGGGATTTCTAAAAATATTTGAAAATTGATCCATTGGAGTCTCAGGTTGAGAAAGACCCATTGCAGACCTAATTCTTGCGGAAGAGATATGCATTGAAGTGCCCACAGAGGCATCATTATTAATTCCACTATTTTTTTCGATTTCATTATCTTTTTCAGCGATAGTAGAAGTTTCTTTGAGTTGAGAATTATCAGAAGGAAGTGGTTGAGTTTTTCTTATCTTCTTTGGAGGACCATTAGTGGTTTGATTTTTATTGCGGCGAGGAGAAGCATCAGAACTTTCATTTGGAGTTGCTACTCTTTTGCCTTTATCTTTGGCTTCAACCACCGCGACAAATGGTATTTCCTTGAAAACAATCACATATAAAGATAAGAAACAGGGGCAACAATATATTGTTAAAGGTTATAGAAGATTGTTTCTTACTTCATCTGTGAAGGTTTTCAAAACTTGAAGGAGATTGGGATTCCCAGTATTGACATAGTTAAGCTTCATTCTTTCAATATGATAAAAGATATCTCAATATAATCAATAAGAATGATACATTTATCCAAATTTGCGAATAATGATAAATTCTGCGAAATATACCTCAGAATTCCTTTCAGGCCAGTTAAAAACCCAAGGACAATACGCTGCAAGATTCGCAGGAAGATTGAGAGCGCCAGAAATATATGAACCTTCAAGGAGGAGAGGAAATCTACACCACTTATCATCTTTTGAGAAGCGTGGACCTTGGTTTTTACTTGAATGATAATTTATATCTTGCATAAGAAGTTTATCCTTCGCAACCTTTTTATTTCTATTCAAACGAACAGCCCAACACGTGCTATCTTTCTTCATGGGAATCACTTGATAATTCGCAAAGAAATTCTCCACGGTATATTTCGCTGGAATAATTGGGATATCTTTAAAATCAGGATGTTTCGCAGATTCAGGATAGCGAGATCCTTTACCAGCTCCACGAAAGGCATATTCGAGAATGAGACGAATACAATCTCCACTTAATTGGAAGATTGCTCGTGAAAAGCGTGAGAAATAATCTCATAAAAAAAGGGAGATATGGGTTATAAAGAGGGATAGGAAGGCCAGCTTCTAGTTGACCTAGCGAAATAAGGATTTTACCATTGGAAAAAGGAAATCCTGAAACTAGATCAATGGAGAGATCAGAATCTGAAGTTTGACCAGGGATCTCAGAAAGTGTGAAACCTAAAGTTTTGAGCTTCTGTTGGTGTTTTTGGAAAGTGGGTTGACCTAATTTTTTAGCAGGAGCCATTTTTTAGTATGGGAATGATGATTAAGATTAAGAAGAATAAAGAAACAAAATTGAAATAGTAATAGATCCGGAATTTGCGGAAGAAGATGAAGAACAGTAGAGTTGCAGAGAAAAAGTAAAAAGAGAAAGTAAAAAGAAGAGGAGAGAGAAGCGAAGAGGATATTTATAAGAGAAAAAGATTCTCGAGAACATCAATGCATTCAATGAAGAAAAGACATGAATGGTCAGAATTTAACGGTTGAAAAGAGATGTGTCAAGGAATAAATGAGAGAAGAAACACGCGTAGAATATCTAGCGATGTGGATGCAGAGACGTGTTAAAGTGAAGGAAGCACGAAAAGATAAGGAGTTGCGGCAAATCAAGAGATTTAAATTCTCATGATCTTTATCTTCTTCCCAGAAAATATATGAGAAGAGGCAAGATGTAGGATCAGAATATTGTCACAACAATATTCCTGCGAAATAAACAAAAGTTCTACGATACACCAATGATATTCTGCGACACATCAATGATATTCTACGACACATCTCAAAGTGACGTAAGGAATGACATATCAGATGAAAATGACAGAAACATGAGTAAAGTGTGACATTTCTGCGACGAACCAATAAAACCTGCGAATGATTAAGGCAGTGCTAACTGCGATTTATCGCAAGAACTCAGATCCGAAATTAAAGGGAATCTTAACTGTAAATGATATGTCATGAGCTGTAATCCATTATGTAAATGCCTATATAAAGGAAATGAATAGTTCCAGAGGGAGGATGGATTTTTTGAGTGCTAAGAAAGTTTTTAGGAGAGAGAAAATCTTATTAAGTGAATTGTATTCTTGATTACTGTAATTCTTTTAAGATCATACTAATAAAAAAGGTCCTTAATCTTCAAATTGTGTCATAAATTCTTGAGTTGGGTGTAGTGTGGGAATTCCTGCAACTACAAAGTCCAAACATCCCAAACCATTATTTTCAAACCTAAATATTTAAGAACCTTAAACACAGATCAAGTTAGGTAGAAATGAACGATAAGAAAGGTACATGAATCATTATAAATACTCTAAGCAAATAAAAAAACAAATATTTCTCAAGCTTATAGACATACCTTTTTAGAAGAATCCAATCGTCTTACCGAACATAATATGTGTGCCCCAATTATTGTGCTTCCCTCACCGTATACATAGAAGGGCATTCCTTGGTGAGGATGCACTTACAACACAACTAAGTTGTGTTGGGGTGAACAATGTCTTGCTCACCATAAGTTACCTTTGGATTATCATGAAAGAGATCGCTTTTAGAACCTTTCACATCCAATTCCATTTTTCTAAAAAACTTGTTAAGGTCCAACATCATGGATACTGCCTTCACCATAGTCATGGAATTTTTTGGAAGATCATTCCTCTTCACACTCAAAGCATCATTGGATTTCTTTGGTACCCACTTCTGAGTGCGTTTAGGAACAACCGGAACCTTCTTCCCATTACTCTCTTCAAGATTTCTCGGAAGAGAATTGGATTGACTATTATTTTCCAAGTTAGTCTTTCTACGATTGGGAGCATCGGATCTTGTCTTTGTATTTACGAAGTTATCCTTCTGATAACCATTATGATTGTGAAAAGGCTTCATATGACGTTTATAGGAAAAAATAGGTTTATCGCAGCACTGATTCCTTTGCCTAAAGGTTGGACAATTATAACCTGTAGCGTTAAGGGGATTATCCTTAACATATGATCTTGGTTTCACAACTTCATGTGATGCCCAAACAAGAACATCGTGAAGTTTATCATTCCTTATATGGTAACGACGTCTCCTTTCCAGATGACCTTTATTTCCGCAATAGTGGAAAACATAAGGAATGTTCTTACCTTGATCTATATGTGCTGACTTTGGAGGTTGATATACCTTGCTCTTTCGAACCTTAACTTCCGGTGAAGGTATTTCAATTTTTCTATCAGTGGAAACCTTTTGTTGAGAAGAATCACTAGCCTTGACAAATTTTACCTCTTTGCTAATACTTGGATCATCTATTCCCTTATAGCCCAATCCTCGTGTATCACGATGATTTTTACTTGCTCCTAGCATAGTGGTTAATTTGCTTGAAGTAGTATTGAACTTTTTCAAGTCATCTTCCAACATCTTGATTTTATCAAGAGCAACAGCTAAATCAGCCTCAAGGTATTTTTCTCTAGCGAGACAAGCACTTTCTCTGTTATCAAAACTAATTTGTTGAGAGTTAAACCTTGCTTCAGATTCTGCAAGTTTTTTTTCCTACAAAAAATACTTTTGATAAAGATTATCAGATTCAAGTGACTTTATATGCAGGTTTTCCTCAGAATCCTTGAGGATCGATTCGTTAGAACGATTCGAAACATAAACACTTGCGTAACAACTTCTCAATTTCTTGTTTTCTTGACGGAGAGGAGTAAGAAGAGGTGTGACATGAGAAGTTGTCATCTTCTTCTTTTCTAATGAATTCAAAACCTTAACATACTCTGATACTTCCTCATCAACATCTCTATCAATATATAAATCATGTTCATCAGAAAGTTCATACAACTGTTCTTCTATGCGTATTTCCCAGACTTAAACAGGTTCTACATTAAGAGAATGTTTATATACTGATCTAGATGTGACAGTTCTCTCAGGTGAATCCAAGCTTTGAAAATCATCTGGTGATTTATGAACTGGTACGTTATTAGATATAGACTCGTCCATAAAGTCAGATCGCTAAAAACATAGACTTGCGAGGTCTTGAACGTGTTTTCCTGCTCTGATAACAATTGAAAAATCGGGGGTCTAAAAACCACACCCAATATTCCGATTAGCAATCTGTATATCTCAATCTATCAATTTGATTTACTCAAGCAAATAAAATCTGCGAGTCTTAATCAAAGTGAGATTACTTGGATGGTACCAAAGACTAATATCTAAGAGTCAATCAATTTAAATCAACAGCTAATAAGGTTGGATATTCTAATTGATTGAACAACGCACAACCTGTATTATTTCAATTATATAACAAAATATAATGCGGAAAAGAAATAGAACATATACCAAAATTTTGTTAACGAGGAAACTACAAATGCAGAAAAACCCCGGGACCTAGTCCTGATTAAACATACATTGTATTAAGCCGCTACAGACACTAGCCTACTCCAAATTAACTTCGGTCTGGACTGTAGTTGAACTCCAACCAATCTCACACTGATCCAAGGTACAGTTATGTTCCTTCACCTCTGATCCTAGCAGGATACTGCGCACTTGATTCCCTTAGCTAATCTCACCCATAGCCAAGAGTTGCTACGACCCAAAGTCGAAGACTTTAATAAACAAATCTGTCTCACACAGAAAAGTCTACAGGTAATAGATAAATTCATCTCCCACGAATAAACCTACAAGTTTTGTTCCATCTTTTGATAAATCAAGGTGAACAAGAACCAATCGATAAAACCAGACTTATATTCCCGAAGAAAAGATCAGTTTCATCAATCACCTCACAATAAACTTAATCGACGTAGCGAAGAAATTATTGAGGAATCACAAACAATGAGACGAAGATGTTTGTGACTACTTTTATCTTGCCTATCGGAGATAGAAATCTCAAGAGAATTATTACAATTATACTCGTACGATAGAAACAACAAGATCAGATCACACAACTACAAGAAAAGTAGTATCGATCTGGCTTCACAATCCTAATGAAGTCTTTAAGTCGTTAACCTGGTTTTAGAAGAAGAAAACCAAAAGTTAAATGAGAATCGACTCTAGCTTTAGCAAACTAGTATCACAAAGAATGTGTGGGGATTAGGTTTCCTAGTTGCTAGAGTTCTCCCTCATATAATCTTTCAAATCAGGGTTTGCAATCAATGTTAGCTTACTAACAAAGCATTCAATATTCACCGTTAGATGAAAACCTGATTAGATACAAGCTAATATCTCTCAACCGTTAGATCGAAAACTTAGCTTGCCATACACACATGTGCTTGACGTTTTGGGTTTGTGAAACCGTACCCAAACGTGTACAATGGTTGGTTCAATAATAGTAAACCAAATGGTTAGCCAAATGATAACTTTCATATCAACCATATTCTTCTTTACCATAACTAGTCCAAATGACTCAAATGAACTAGTTAGATAGTTGTTCAATTGCTATGAGATCTCATGTACTACACAAGACACAATTGAATCAAAAATGATGTGATTCACTCAAATCATTTTATGAACTATAAATCCACGTTTTTCAAAAGCATTCCTTAGTAATTTAAGATAAGTTCACGAACAACGTTTTCAAATATATCCTCTTGAGTTTGCGGACTCAAGCTAACCGGTTGAAGTTAATAAACTCCTGCAGAATTTCTCGGGTCGAGAACTTCCGTCAGATCGCGGACTGGGTTCGCGGACTGCACCTGAGCTTCAACTTCAGCAGATATTCTCGGGTTCGAGAACTTACGCAATTTCGCGGACTGGGTTCGCGGACTGAGTTGACTGCTCACGTTCCGGTTCCACTTGATCAACAAAGTTTGCAAACTTCTGTTCAAGTGCTAAGGACTTATACATATATATGTTTCCACAACAATGTTTATATCCCGCAATGGTTATATAGTCTAAACTCTCATTTCAATTATTGAAACATTCTCAGAGGGCGTTATATAGTTGTTATTCACAAACTATTTTTCGTCAGAGCGATTTCCAAAGTGATTGAAACATAACATGACTTTCGTCACTAGGCAAAGATGAGCTTGGCTAAAGTGAAAGATTTACCAACACCCATTTTGAGAAATAGATAGGAAAGATATACTCAGCTCGAAATGTCACATGTGTATATTCTTAGTCTATACAGTAAAACGACTTTTGTCTCAAGATAGGAGATAGAGTAGATAGACTTTTGAGTGATAGATAAGTTCAAGTCTCCACATACCTTTTAGTCGATGAAGATCCACTGGTTCCTTGAGTAGTCCTTCGTCTTGTATGATGATCTCCATAGAGTTCTTGATCTCAACTACACTTTATATCCTAGAATGAGACCTTAGTTATAGTAGAATAGAAATCAAGACTTTATAGTTTTGATCACTATGATTGACAAACATGCTTGAGATAGCAACACATGTGATTTTGACCGAGCAGTGCTCTAACAATATTCACCTGATATGGCAAGAGTTTTCTATGCCAATATGCACATTATTGATCAAAAAAAACTTAGTTTTGTGACTCTTGTTGGTCGAGGAATCTATTACATTGATCGTTCAATAATTTCAAAGGGTATTAAGTATAATGTGGAATGTAATCACCTGATTACTAGAGTTGAAATTGAACACGATAACATTTCAACATGCATCATTGGAAAGCAGGCTACTTGGAAAAATGATAGATTACCAACAAAGGATATACCCTTTCTTCTGAGGGTTTTTGGTAAACTTGCACTAGCAACTGTATTTGCAAGTACAAGAGATAAGTCAGTTTGGGACAAGACATTTGCTGAATTTGTTTATTTCCTATTAAAAAAAAATTCCCAGATAGATCTATGTGGGATAATTGTCAGTCAAATGATAAAGATATCAGATTCTATTTCGTCTTCTGGAATCAAGAGACATCTTGGGTTTCCGTGTATAATCACCAGAATTTGTGAAAATACCTAGGAAGATAACTTTACTGATATGCAAAGCATTAGTACTGTAACTAATAATATTATGAGCCAAATGATAGGAGGACAAGCCTCCAAGGATGTGGTTGAAACAATTACATCTAAGTTTTTCAAGAAGTCTCTCGGTATTCATCTTGAAAAGATTGGTAAACAATTTGACTATTTTAAAAAAAAATGGCAATTGCTGCCAGAAAGAATCCAGAAACTCATAAAGGAATTCTAAGCATTGAATCCGAGTTCTGGAATATTGAATCAAAAATTGAAGAAAAACGTCAAAAAGTTCTCAATGGGAAAACAAATGAAGTTTGAGTTTTATTTTCTTCAAAGAAAAAGAGTAGACATTAGTTGTTGACTTATTTTAATTTTTTCTTAAGTGTCTATTTATGAATAAAACTATCTTATTTTGATGAATAAATTATTTGATTTATAATTTTTCTTGTGATAGTTTTTGATTTACATAGCATGTGCTTGAATGCTTTATTATTTTCTATGGATGTTTATGGGATGTTTGATTTCTGTGTTATTACCTTGATATTCGATCTCATAATATGTTGTGAACCCTTATGGTTTGGGTGACTTTTTGATTTAGTAGGATTAAGTTCTAGCCCATGTTGGTAGGCTTTATCAAAGGATCATGAGGGGTTCCTGTAGAAACAATATGTGAAAAGTCACAATATGTTGAATCGGTTTTGGTTTAGCATAACATCATATGTGTTTCAACGGTTTTCAACTTTTGCCTGCAATTGTTAAAACTGATTTTCAACCTTTCTCTGGTAAAGGTTGGTTGTTGTTATTCTTTTATTTTTGGCATGAGAATGACAACATAATGGTATTTCGATATCAATTCTCCCGGAAGAAGAAAGCGATGCAATCATATTTGGAGAAGTTGGATGTGAAATTGAGGTAACAATCTTGTTAGTTAATTGTTTTCCTGTTTTAAGAAAAGCCTATTTTTATTTGATATATATATATATATATATTGCTTTTTCTTTTGCTTTTGCTTAAACGAAATAGTTGGTACAATTGATTTTTTTATTCCATTATGTATGTGTGGATGTGTGTGTGATTCAAGTGTTTTTGGTTAAGTAAAACTTTTGTTATCTTACTTTTTGTGTGATATCAATAGTTTAGGCTTACGAAATTTGGTGCAATTGCGTGCTTTGATGTTTATGTTAATTCAATTGCTTCCAGCTAAGTAAAATAATTGTTATTTTGCTTTATTGTGTAGTATCAATTGTTTAAGCTTACAAAATTTCGGTGCAATAGTGAAACTTTGATTTATGTGTGTTATTCCAATTGCATACGGTTGAGGTGAATAATTATGCAAGTTGATTTATTGGTTTGTATAAATTATTTATGTCTTAAAAAATGAATATGTTGATAGGACGAGTTTTTTAGTCCATTTCGATTCCGGATAAGCTAAGCTAAGTTAATTCTGATCTTAGTTAAACTTATCAAAGTGGAGGTTTTGGTTATTCAAGTCTAGCCGAAAGCCTAAACAAGTAAATGCTAGTTAACTAACCTATTATTTGGCTTGTTTTAAATCTAAAGGTCTAAGTTATATGGATAATTAGAACCTGATGAGAAAAATGGAGTTTATCTTTGTTTTGGTCTTATCAAATGAAGCGGTTGTATTTATACAATCGGTTTAGCAAAGGAACTAAGTTGCTTAGTTGATTGTTGGTTTGCTAAACTAGTTGGTAAAATTGCTTCGGGCAATTATTTCCATGATAACATATCAAAACATAATTACTTTGTAGTTTCGGTTTTGATATTGGTTATCAAAAATGGTATGTAAAACCCTCGTGCATTTCTAGCAAACTAATCATGCGTGACATAGACTTCCTCTTTTGTCTTTGTTACTAGTGAAGCCGCCTATTCGGAGAGGAGAGTAACCTAATTAGGTGAAATCTTTTACGGCCGCTTAGTTTAAAGTCTTCTTTGGGGTTGAGAAGCTCTAGTGCGTACCGTTGGTGGGAAACTAGATATTGCGATTTATCTTTAGTTTTCGTATTGATTTGATTGACTAACGGTGGTTGAACTTTGATTGCACCTAGTTTGTTTATGCTTGAGAATCTTCTCTTTTGATATAAGATTCACTCAAACTAGTTCAAGGTTTCGACAGGGATCTTTAGACTGTTATTAGATCTAAAGACAATCTTGTGATAATCCATTGTTAACAGACTCCGTTCTGTGTGTGATTGATCACAAGATATTCAAGTAGTTGTGTGCAGGTGTTTATTGAAGGTTTAAGAAGATTTGAAGACAAAGAAGATATTGAAGATTTATGACTTGGTTTTTACAATCTTTGGTGTGCATAATACTTGTTTGGGAAAAAGAGGATCCAATTAATAATCGGTTTATCCTTGTGGTATATTGGATTGATTAATTGAGGAAGATCGGCATCAATACAATTCCTTGTGATTAAAGGTATTGATTGGTTTAATCTTAACAATTACCTTTAGGTGATTTAATATAAGATAGATCTTGGAACATGGCAAAGGAGTTTATGTTAAGATAAATAAGGGAACCTTTGCGCAACTCATATCACTTGGTTGAAGAGAGTTGATACCAAACATATTTGTTATTCCTTTACTATTTGGAATACGAACCAAAGGAATTGGTCCAAGTACGTGACTTGTTTACAGGTTGGAGGCGTGGGAATACAGAAGGAACTAGGTCAACTATAGGTTTAGTTACTTGGTATCAACTATACGAAGTTGTCTTATTTTGTATAGCAGCTTAATCCTGAGAGTATTCAATTCTGGACTAGGTCCCGGGGTTTTTCTGCATTTGCGGTTTCCTCGTTAACAAAATTGTAGTTGCAGGATTTCCCACAACACACCCCTTGTAATATCTTGATAATAATCTCTTGATCTAAACTAATTTGATATTAAAAGTATGATTAAAATCCAAAAATTTTTAAATAGACACACGGATTTTTACATGGTTCGATCAATTTGATCTACATCCATGACTCTTCACTATGATTGTTTAAATTTACAATTGATTTACATTAATAATCTCCTTTAATGGAGTTCTAAATCTAGTTTTGGGGAAGAAGATGATAAAGAAAAATACATTTTCTCTCTCTAAAAATCTCTCTACAAAATCTCTCTTTCTCTCCTAAAATTGTCTCTCTCCTCAAGACTCTCTCAACTCTAAAAAAAATACATCATCCTTTCCTGAATCTATTGGACCTCAATTTATAGGAAACTACATAATGGATGACAACTAATCTATCTTATAATTTCAGATATCATTCGCGATATTATCGCAGTAACTATTCCTAAGCATCGTAACCATCGCCAATCAATCATGTTCTTTTTGTGTTTCTTCAATCGTCAATTGTTATGTCATTATTTTGTGACACTCGCAAAGTGTTGTTGGAGAACTCGCTGTGACGATCGCAGAAATGTCGTTAATCTCGTCAGAATATTTCTGTGGATATATTCTGGTACTACATCTTGCCTCTTTTTTCTTGAATATTGCATGAAAAGTAATCTTTAAGAAAAAAATTGTTGTTGTAGTAGTCTTTGATTTTTGTTGATGAAGGAACAAGCGAAAGAATACTAGACTTGAGAAGTACGTACTTGCCTCTATTCTTTTGTGAAGTTCCATATCTTTGCTAAGTAAATAAGAAGTATCAACTCTGCGAAGTATGAAGTATCCTTGAAGAAATATAAGAAGTACTCAATCCTCAAAATATAAAGAAGTATCCGTCCTTTAATGAAAATCATAAGTATTGCCTCTGTTCACGCGAAATGTTTACTTCATTTCTGGTGAAAATTCTTGTCCATTTTGGAAATGATTCTTTCTGAGAAGATAAAGAACATAAAATGTCTTCTTGGTAATCCATAGTTGCCTCTGTTCTTTGTATATGAAGGAAGAATCCTTGGGAAAATGTTTAATGAACGAATTGCCTCTACCTCATTCTGCGAAATAATGACTTCTCCTGTGAAATTCTGAAATAGTCTGTGAGATGCTGAATGAGTTTGCAAATTTCTGAATGTTAATGAATGTTTATGCGAGTTGCTGAATGTTTCAGCGATGAATAGTGTTGTGATGAATAGTACTGAATAGTTCCGCGATGAGTAGTGCTGAATAGTGTTGCGATGAATATTGGTGTGAGATTGTAGACAATCCTCTTGAGAGACTCGGAATAATACTTCTGAGAAATTCTGAACAATACTTCTGAGAGATTCTGATAGTACTTGCTATCTCTCTTGCGATGAGCAAATATTTCCTGCATTCTTAAAAGAAAATAATTAAGTTTGAAATTATTCTATTGGTCTTATTTTGCCTTCCTAATTAAAGGTCTTATTTTGCCAATTTTTCTTTTTGCGACAAAATCGCAGGACATCTCTACATTTGCATGTAAAAACCCATTGATCTTGCCTTATCCATTTTTCTTTGAATTTTCTGCGACAATATGACAGATCTAAATCCCCTCGCGAAAATAAAGTGCCATGACATTGTCGTCTTGCGATTTCATCGCAAGACGTCTTTACATTTTCATGTAAAAACCCATTGATCTCATCTTAACATTTCTCTTGTGGCTTGTTGCCTCTGTATAATTTACGTCACGTGACAATATGATAGGCCTAAATGTTCTTGCGATCATAAAGCCCCATGACATTGCCATCTTAAGACACTTATCAGCTCCCTAATGGAGGGTGTCGCCCTTATCTTATCCCTGGTTTCCCCTTCAAGGAGGGCACATCGGCCATACAAGACTAGCTCCTCCCATCCAGATTTACCAACAACCAGTTGTTTTCGCAGCCTTTTGTCCTTTATGCCTATATGGCTTATAGTTACAAGACTGCACCCTAAGTGGGGTTTTCTTCAGGCCAAGTGCATCATAGCCAAGACTTACCAAGAATGGCCAGGGTAGGTTCATCCGTCCCGGGCACTCTTGGCTTAACCATGTACCTCAGCGCCTTGGTCATACTTTGCACTTCTTGGAAGAGATCCTCGGTCGTCCAACCAGGGTATAACCTTATAAAGCTGGAAATCCAAGATCTCTCTCCCGGATAGGTTTTCTTTAACCCCAACATCTTCATGACTCAGGTGCCAGCAGCGGTATAACCTTATCGCTGAGTCATGTCAAGAGATACCCCCTTATATGATGCGCTATTAGGTCTTATATTTGCCTCTTGCGAGATCGTACCCGCGAACTAGGGTGAACGCCATAAAGGTTCGTCCCATTCTTATGTCTCTGCGAAATTGTATTCGCGTTTCTCGCGATAGCTTCGCGTTTCTTTATTCTTTCATTCAGTCTTTCATTTCTGTCATTTCTTCTTTCATTCTCATAACATAACACCATATTGGAAGTTCTTTAAAATATTTTGAAATCTTAGAAGTCCTTTTTGAAATCTTGCGATTGTATCGCATTGTTAAATCAAAAATCTTTTTCTGTAAGAGTAATATTCTAGAGAAATATATAAATTGAATTTTCTCGGTTTTTTGTAATTTTGAAGTCTTTGTAATCTTGCGAGGATATCGCTGTTCTGGAAATTAAATCAAAATTTTTGGAATCTTAGAACTCTTTGCAATAATTTCATTTCCTGTAATCTTCGAAACTTTTTGCGATCTTTAAATTTTTGCGAATGTATGTATCGCTCTTATCAATCAAATCAAAAATCTTTGAAATATTAGAAATTTTAGAAATCTTGCGATTATATCGCTTTTTGAAATGTTTTGAAATTTTTTGAGATCTGTAAATTTTTTGCGATGATTTCACTTTTATTTTTTTTTAATAATATTTTGAAATCTTGCGATAGCATCGCTTTTTGTAAAAAAAATCAAAAAAAAATCATTTTTTGTAAGTAAAATATTCAAGGAAGTGGTACTTATCTTTCTTGCGATTTTCTGTTGCTGCCGTTTCTCGCGAAGTATATGATTTGCTTGTGAATTGTGAAGAAATGAGAGATGAATTCTTGAACTGCCTCTTGTATATTCTCGCACCATACCAATTGTTCTAACCCTTCTCTTGTGAAATTAACTTGCGAAATAATCATCAATTTTCTTTTTTGCGAGCAGACCTTGCGAAATAATAAAATACCAAATTCATTCCTCTGACCAACATCTTTGGGCTTGTCTGCTATTCATTTCTTCTTAAGCTTGCATTTGGGAAGGAGTATACATCCGCGATCTTATACTTGTAATCTATCTCCCAGACCAATTGTGCAAATTCCTGTAAACCAATTTCTTCATTGGCTGTTGACAATTTCTTATTTGATTGATGGTTGCCATGAGAAGAAGTGTTGCGATGAGAAGAAAAATATGTGTCTTCACCTAAATATGTTATCCTTGTAAAAATGTGTGTCTTCATATGCCCAAAATTTGTTATGTAGTTAATGCGTTATCTTGGCGCTGGTTATAACGTCCTGGTGTTTTGGTGAGGTATGCCTTTCTACACCTGCGTATTCTTTCACCTTTCTTGTCCATTTAGTTTGCTGCTGTCTTTGTTGGGTGATTAATAGATGCCTTACTTTTGTCATCTGTTACCATCGCTGATGTCCACCATTCTTTTTATTTCCTGCGGCTTTCTTCATGTGTGTTATAGCTGCTCTTTGTTTGAGGTCCATTTAATCATATCTACGTGTCTCTTGTAGTAAATATTTAATTAAGAAATAGATGACGTGCTGAGAGTGGAGAAAGTCTCAACATTCTTGTGAGAAATGAAAGAATTATGCTTAGTGTGGGGAATACCATCACTAGTAAACATTTTGTTGGACTTGGAAATAAAATAAAATTCTATATCATCGCTAGTATACATTTCATCGCTAGGATTTCCACTCTTCTTCTTTGCTGTCCCTATCAGGTGATTTCTTCGATAAACTTTGCTGGAGCTTTTGTCTCTTCTGCTTTATCATCGCTGTCCCATTTGCCTTCCTCATCGTGGGTTGGTTTATTCGCAACCTCTTCTTGCTAGTGGCTGGAATTAATTTGTTGCTTCATCTTTTTGGCTTATCTTTACATTGTATAGTTGATAAAGTGTACTTTACTTCACTTTCTTTTGACTTCGTCATCATTTTCTGTGGTGAGATTTGTTGCTCTTTATTGATGATATGAGAGTGAACTATTACGAGTTTTAAGGAGCTTTTCATCTTATGCTTTGTCTCTAACTTTGTCTATTGATTTTGAGAAACTTTTCTATCTCCTTGCTTTGCTGGTAGATGTTCTTTGCAAAATTTTGTGTCTTCAAAGGTTATCTGCTCGCCACACTATATTGGTTTCCTCCAAGGACATCTCTATTTTCTCATCTTGCTTCCAAGTTGATGAACTTGGGTACTGCATACTTTCTGCATTTGTCTTCATTGGAGCTCCCATAACTGAAAACAAGTTTCTGCGAATTTAAGCTATAGATTAATGGCTGTCCAATTAGAATCAAATATTGTAGTTTTAGTTTAAGTGAAGCAATGTCACAAGTTTCTTCATAATAGTGGTGATAATCGCTAGTTCCCTTCCCAGATGGTAATTATTCTCCAATAGCGGCATTTAAAATGTCCCATAGTTGTTCATATCCTTCTTATTGCCTGGAGTAGATTTTTGATTTTCGCAAGTGAATTTCTGTAGAATTATTTGTTGGTGTAACTTCTTTTGATTTCTTCGCGATTGTTGATGAAGTACTTGGTGAATAAATCATTAGTTTGCTTCTTTTTTCACTGTGTTGTCTTTGTCCTTTGTGCTTTCTCCTCCGTTGGAATCTAATTTTTCTGTTAAAATATTGGTGTTGATTTAAACCATTTATTCACTGACGTTGTATGTTGATAAGTTGGTGGATGCATCTTATCGCAAAAGAGAAATTTCACTGGATCTTTTGATTCCTTTATCTTTGACTTCAATCACAAAAATCATGTTCACGTTAGTTGTTTATACGATCAAAATTATGATTAAATTCAAGGTTTATGGATGTAAATTTATGATCAAAACTCTTTTGAATTCAAAATATCAACTAAACATCAATTTATGTGAAAAACAAAGTTTGATAGTTAAAAAATTCAAAATCTTCCAGATCCATATTATTAACATATAATTAAATAGATAAGTAAGAATTTGTCCTGTTTAAACAATTAATTGATGCCGATTCATTTCATTTCATTCCCATAAAGATTTCTTCGAATCTGCTCCTGCTTCCCAATATTTCTGCTTCTCTTTCTCTGTAAACATTTCTCTTAAATTGTGTTGGCTGTTCTTTATCGCTCTTTTCCCAAAATTTCCATATTTTCCCCTGTATCTCATAAATCCAACCGAATTCATCAACAATTGCTAATTTCTTTAGATCTTCTTCAATCCAACAAGCAGGTAGTGTTTCTAGTGCCAAAATGTAGTTGCAGGATTTCCCACAACACACCCCTTGTAATATATTGATAATAATCTCTTGATCTAAACTAATTTGATATTAAAAGTATGATTAAAATTCTAAAAGTTGTAAATAGACACACGGATTTTTACATGGTTCGATCAATTTGATCTACATCCATGACTCTTCACTATGATTGTTTAAATTTACAATTGATTTACATTAATAATCTCCATTAATGGAGTTCTAAATCTAGTTTTGGGGAAGAAGATGATAAAGAAAAATACATTTTCTCTCTCTAAAAATCTCTCTGCAAAATATCTCTTTCTCTCCTAAATTTTTCTCTCTCCTCAAGACTCTCTCAACTCTAAAAAAAAATACATCATCCTTTCCTGAATCTATTGGACCTCTATTTATAGGAAACTACATAATGGGTAACAACTAAGTTGTCTTCTAATTTCGGATATCATTCGCGATATTATCGCAGTAACTATTCCTAAGCATCGTAACCATCTCCAGTCAATCATGTTCTTTTTGTGTTTCTTCAATCGTCAACTGTTATGTCATTATTTTGTGACACTCGCAAAGTGTTGTTGGAGAACTCGTTGTGACCCTCGCATAAATGTTGTTAATCTCGCCAGAATATTGATGTGGCGATATTCTGGTACTACAAAATCTTGTTGTGTCATTTACTTTATATTTCCGCATTATAATTGTTTTTATTATAATTAAAGTAAATTGCACAAACGTTAATTCCTATTTACTTGATACGTGAATCCTATTGAGTTTGGTCCGAACCTTTGTATCAAGTAAACACACTTTGTTGTTGTATTGTCTCAATCAAGTATCCATAGACGATCACACAAAGTGTGAACCGATTTGTTGTATTGTCTCGACTCAGTCCATAGACAATCACTTTCGGGGAAATGACTTATAGGAAGGAAAAGTTATAGCTTGAGGTATATTTGGGGTACCCTCGCCTTTTGAATTGGTATCAGAGCAGGAAAACATGAAAAGATCTAACAATCTGTGTTTGGTGTAATCCATCATATAAGAATTGAATCCCTGTCTGATTTAGTTAATGTTAAGCAAGAGTATAACTACTCAAAGGTTGAAGATGTTACTACCTCGCTGACTCATGATCCAGGAGTTGCGAAAACATCTATGTCTTTTTCTGATGAAAAAGAAGATGTTGATAAATAGTTGGTAAAACTCCTAAAGCCTATAAAATCTTTGTCTTCTAAATTGATGATTTTAAAGACACATTCAAATCTTCTTAAACAAGAGATCAGGAATAAAGACAGTCAACTGGATAGTCTGGCTGAAGAGAATATGAATCTCACTATCAAATTAGAATCTCTTGTTAATTCTCTTGATAAAGAGACAAGTCCAATGACTCTGACAAATGACGTTGTTGTATTAGTCACATATGAAACAGATCAAGATGATGGTAGTTTACCGAACTACTTCAAGTCAGAAGAGGATGAGAAACAAGCTTCTATATCAACTGATGATCAAATTAAATCTTGTCCAAAGGAAACTTTGAACCGGTTCCATGATAATGATCTTAAGGAATACACTTTTCTGTCACTTGACAAGAAACTTATACTTCTTCAACATACCGTGGTAAATTTTTTGAAGGAAGTTTCTTGTCTTAAAAAACTGAAAGATCATTCCTCAGTAGAAAGACAGATCGTGCCATAACCCTATAAGATCAACTCAAGATCAGAGGAAAGAGTTGACAATAGCTTCTGGAAGAATATTCTTCCTCATCCATATCGAAACAATTCCTGTTTTGATGAAGAACAATTCCAGAAGGAAGGGAAAGAGAGAATCTCTGCTAAAAGAAATAATGAGGGATCTCCAATAATTATTTCAGATAATCACACTGATGTAAATCATAAGGAAGTCCTTAGAATGAGAAAATCATATGAAAATATCATTGAAAGAATTAAGAGAGATCTATCAGTCTCTGAGAATTCTCACATCATTACTGTAGTTGCAGGAAATCCCACAACACACCCCATATCATATTATGATAATAATTTCTAGATCTAAATCTATTTCATAACCAAAATAAAGATTAAAGTGTTAAAATTATAAAATGGACACAAAGATTTTTTACATGGTTCGATCAGTGTGATCTACATCCATGGTTCTTCACTATGATTGTTTGAATTAACATTTGATTTACATTGAGACTCCATTAATGAATATTTGGAGCTCTAGATTTAGTTTTATGGAAGAAGATGATAAAGAAAATAAAACTCTCTCTTTACAAATGTGTCTCTCTCTCTCTTACAAAAATATCTCTCCCTCTTTTTCTCTCTCCTGCTCTCCTCTTTATATAGGTGTTTACATAGTGGATGACAGCTTATCTGTCCTTTATTTTAGGATCTGACTTGCGATATTCTCGCAAGAGTTCTATTATTAATATTCGAAAACACTCTTAAACGTCGCGGAGTTATCACACTTTTCTTATGTTTCTGCCATCGTCATATGTTACGTCATTCTTCAAATCATCATGCGACACTCGCAATGTGTTGTTGATCAAACCTCTCAAATTTGTCCTTCTTGCGATATTCTGATCCTACATCTTGCCTTTTTTTTCTTGAATATGGATTGAAGAGCGATCTTTAAGAAAAAATTCGTTATTGTAGTAGTCATTGATCTTTGTTGATGAAGGGACGAGCGAAAGAATACTGGACTTGAAAAGTATATACTTGCCTCTATTCTTTTGTGAAGTTCCTGAGCTTTGTGAAGTAAATAATAAGTATCATCTCTTGAAGTATACGTAGTATGAAGTATCCTTGAAGAAGTATAAGAAGTACTCAATCCTCGAAATATAAGAAGTATCCATCCTTGAATGAGAGTAATAAGCATTGCCTCTATTCATGCGAAACTATTACTCCATTTTTGGTGAGGATTCTTGTTGTTCATTAATGAACGTCCACTTTGGAAATGATTCTTGTCGAGAAGATAAAGAACATAAAATATTTTCTTGGTAATCCATAGTTGCCTCTGTCCTTTATCTAAGAGGGTAGAATCCTTGAGAAAATGTTGAATGAGAGAATTATTTCTTCATTCTTATCTTGCCTCTGTCTCATGTTTTGTGCTCATGCGATAGTATAATCTCTTCAAGTTGCTTATAATTGTGCGAAATAATCACATCACCTGTGAAATTCTGAATGAGTTTGCGAAACTCTGAATGAGTCTGCGAAATTCTAAATGAGTCTGCGAAATTCTGAATAAGTCCGCGAAATTCTGAATACTTCTGCGAAATTCTAAATAACTCTGCGAAATTCTGAACGTGCCTGCGAAATTCTGAATAATCCTGCGAAATTATGAATACTTATGCGAAATTCTAAATAACCCTGCGAAATTCTGTATAAGTCTGCTAATTTCTGCGATATTATTCCGTAAAGTTTAGTAAAATATTTGTGTGAATCTAATGCAATGATTATGTTATGAAATGTGTATGCAATGTTTATGCCATGAAATGCTTATGTAATGCTTTCATGATGGGAGTATGATGCTTGTATGATGAGAATGCTTATCTATTGTAATGTATAGCTAATGTTCGTGTTACTTAGCTCATTTTGCACACTAAGATTGATGTAGCTTAAAATTTCCTCCATTCTCCACTTCTCTGGCTTTGTCTCTAGTATATGCATTCCTCTTTGCATATTTGTTGTTCTCGCAAGTTTATTTGCTTATGCTTCATTTTATTCTTGCTTTCTATTCTCTGTCCATCTTTCTCTCATTGAATCTCATTGTTTTACTATCTCCATTGTTTATTCCTGCACTATTAGTATCGCATAATATAATATAATCAAAATATCAACGGTGCATCATTTTCACTATCTCAATTTCATTTCGTTATACATGTTTGCAAGCTTGTTTTCTTACATATAATCATCTTCGCAAGTTTATTTGCATACTCTCTTATGTGGTCTTATTTTTCCTTCCTAGTTAAAGGTATTATTTTGCCACGTTTCTTTTTTCTTTGCGACAAAATCGCAGGACGTCTTTACACTTTCATGTATTGACCCATTGATCTTGTCTTATCATTTCTTCTATTATTATTGCCTCTGCAGGATATTTTTCATGCGATAATATGACAGGCCTAAATATTCTTGCGAACATAAATCCCCATGACATTTCCGTCTTGCGACGAAATCGCAGGACGTCTGTACACTTGCATACATAGACCCATTGATCTCGTCTTATCTTTTCTCTAGTATTTTTGCCTCTTTAGGATTGTTGCACAAATATGACAATCCTAAATATTCTTGCAAACATAAAGCCTCATGACATTTGCGTCTTTTTTGACACTGTCAGCTCCCTAATGGAGAGTGCCGCCCTTATCTTCCTCCTGGTTGCCCCTTCAAGGAGGCGTACTTCTACCATATAAGGTTATCTCCTCCCATCCGGTCTTAATAACAACCAGTTGTTTTCGCAGCCTCTTATCCCTTTTGCCTATATGGCTTATGGTTACAAGACTGCACCCTAAGTGGGGTTTTCTTCAGGCCGAGTGCATCGTAGTCAAGACTTGCCAAGAGTGGTAAAAAGGCTCCAACACCCCCCGCACTCTTGACTCAACCGTGTACCTCGGCATCTTGATCATATTCTTCACCCCTTAGAAGAGACCCTTAGTCTTCCAACCTAAATCATAAGTCTAGGTTGAAAATCCAAGGTACCTCTCCTGGATAGGTTTTTATGGACCCCACATCTCCATGACTCAGGTTCCAGTAGCGGTGTAACCTTTCCGCTGAGACATGCAATAGATACCCCCTTCTATGACGCACTTTAGGTCTTACATTTTCCTCTTGTGAAATTTTATTCGTGAACTAGGGTGTACGTCATAAAGGTTCGTCCCATTCTGTTATATCTCTACGAAATTTTATTCGCGTTTCTTTATTCATTTATTCATTTCTGTCATTTCTTTCATTCTCATAATATCATATCATTTGAAGCAAAGTAAATATTCAAGAGAAATTCTAATACATTGTAATTCTGAAATCTTTGTAGTTGTGAAATCTTTGTTATTCTGCGATTGTATCGCGTTTTGTAAATCAAATCAAAAATCTTTTATTTTCTATAAGTAAAATATTCAAGGAAGTAGTACTTAGCTTTCATGTGATTTTTTGTTGCTGTCATCTCTTGCGAAGTATATGGTTTGCTTGCGAAACTATCATCCTTGAAATGTAATTATCGTGCAACATAAACTCATTTGGAATTTATAGTAAACTCATCTGGAATTGTCTCCCTTGAACATATTCTTTGGAACTGCAATTATAGTAAATTCATCTGGAATTGGCTTGGAGGAGTTTTTTGTTTTAAAAATCCTAAATCTTTTGAAGAAGTCCTTAACTCTGCAAAACAAAGAAGTCCTGCAGTGAAAGAAATATGGAGAGTGGCAGCATTCATCACTATCATAGAATTGTGGTTCCAAAGGAACAGATATGTGTATGATGAAGAAACTTTCAATGAACACAATATGAAGACAAGAATACTGAAACTCACATTAGAGTGTGAAGTGAGAATGAAGAATAACATGTGGAATACAACTTATGATGTTCAAATTTTAAAACACTTTAGAATGAAATGCATAAGGGTGAAGTCTTTGACAGTCCAGAAAATATACTTTAAGCTGCCACAAAATAACCAAATTCTTTTATGTTGTGATGGGGCATCAAGGGAGAACCCAGGAATTTCAGGGTATGGATTTATTTCCAGACATGATATAGGAGATTGCTTAATAGCCAGTGCAGGGGGTTTGGGCATCACAACAAATTACTATGCAAAGGTTATAGATGTCTTGTGTGCAGGTGAATGGGCCATTCAAAAAGGGTTCAGAAGTCTTCTATTCAGATCAGACTCAATTGCCACAGTAACAGCTTTTAAAAAATCAAGAATCCCTTGGTTTGCAATATCCATATGGGAGAGAATTTGTAATAATGTTAGATAATGGGAATTCATTCACAGCTACAGAGAGTTAAATTTTTCAGCAGATGGTTTGGCAAAAGAAGGTGCAAGACTTCAATGTGGGGAACAAAGAATATATTTCAAGAAGCCATCTTTCCTGGGAGACTTAGAAAATGAACTGACAGCATACTACAGAGTGTGTTAGTCCATATTAGTACATCATGTAATTTTTTCTACTTTTGTTGCTTCTGAAAACTTTTTGTACCTCAAATTTTTGGTTATTAATAAAAATTATTATTAAGCAAAAAAAAAAAAATCGCGCAACATAAAAAAAAAAATGAGGAATGAGATTTGAACCCTTGACCTGCCTCTTGCATATTCTCGCATCATACCAACTGTACTAACCCTTCTCTTGCGAAATATCTCTGTGAAATAATCATCTTCTTCTGTGCGAAATTAACCTAAAATGCAAAAAATAATGAATTTGGGGAGAATCGATCCTGCGACATCTTTTTGCTCCTAACCAACTTTGCTGGCTTCTCTTCTGCGAAATATACGCACAGTGTTGAAGTTCAATGTTATCTTCTCCCTTAGCGCCTTTGTAAAAACTTTGTTAAAAATAAAGAGTGAGGTGAGATTTGATTTCGCAACTCCAATCTCTTTCAGTACTCCCTTGACCAGCTGTTCCGGACTTTGTACGTGCTTGAGAGGTATAATTTGCTCAGGTTATCATTTTGTTCCTTCTTTTTGCATAATTTTTGTCTTCGTCCTTCCTCTTCTTCTCATGTTGTTGATAATAATTTTACAGGCTTGATATATCTATCTCTTCTTCGTTGTTTGCTACATTTATGGTTTTATGCTTTATAGTTCTATTCTTTTCAAGATGCTCTCTTCTTCCATGCTTTCTTTCACCCATGTGCTTGAGGTTGCTTTCGTCTTGTAAATATGCACATGTGCATATCCTTTCGCCTTTGATTTTCTTTAATTCACCAGGATTCCACCCTTTGTTTCTTCGCATGGAGCAAGTTCTTTCTTTCTCCTGAGCTTTCATGATTTTGCTCCAATGGATTTTCAAAGTAATTGAACCGTTGTTTCTTACTTTTTCGCTCCTTGATTTTATTCTTCGCAGCTTTTTGTTGTTGTTTTCGTTGGTGCTTTACTCATTCATTTCCTTGCTTTGCTGGTAGCTTGTCTTTTCCTGAGAATGGATCTGCACCTTAGTTGTTTTCTTCGTCTGCATTTATTACCCTACGCGATTGTCTAATTTCCATTGTATTTTTTCGCAGAATCTTCCTCCATCTTCGCAGAGTTTCTTCTTTCCTCTTCGCTAAAACTTTACTACCGGGTACTATTTATTCGCCTTTTCATCTTCTTTCAACTTTGCCTTAATTGTTTCGATAATCTCCATTGGAGAAAAATTAGATTCACTCTTCGCTGCTACAACTAAAAGTTCTCAAGCTCATTGTGAATGTGTGTCGCAACAATAAAGAAGAGATTGTTGCCAGAATAATCACCAAAGATCACCAACTCTTTAAATGTCTGCGAAAACATAGTGAAGTCTGCGAAGGAAATATCTTGTGAACATGTGCATTTCTCATTTCACTGTTGATTGACGAACTGGGCTTCTGTTCTGTGAGAATAAGTAAGGTTAACAAACTGGGCTTTCACAGAATAAGTAAGGTTGCTTCGGTCTGCAAGATTTCTTCTTGATCATCTTATCATTCTAATCCTATACGAAGTAACAGTTGCAACAAGTTTTTCTTCGTCCCTTCCTTCTTTCTGCGATTTTCTTCCTCGCTGCCAAACTACTTTGCAGAAATTAACAGTTTCATTCGCTGCTTACAATTTGTGTTGGGAAAGTTTAGTGATCCATCGCTGCAAGCAATCAAGTTAATTCAATTATCAATAGAGAACATGAGCTCTGATGTATCGCTGGTAAGTCGTACAATTTCGCTCATGTGGAAAATCCCCATATCAACTAAAATTCTGATACTCGATATTTTTGAAATCAATCACATGAGTTTGTAAAACATAGCTTGGTATCCGCATATCTATAATTAATTAATTAATAATTAATAAATATTTTCCGAAGGAAATTTTACTCAAAATCTCCCAGATCTAGAATATATAATTATAGAGATAAAAGAAATTTTGTCTTGTTTGAACATATAGATGACGATGATTCCTTCGTCTATGACTTTTGATGCGGCTATAATGTCTGCAAGAAAATGAACTGCTGATAGTATTTGTTATAGGAGATGAAGATATCTGGCTTAAATTTCTATTTCCGCCCCTGAACTTTATAGATCCAGATCCACAATAATTAATTTCTTCAATCTTCTTCTACTGCCCGTCCCTGTTTCTAGCGCCAAAAATATAGTTGCAGGAAATCCCATAACACACCCCATATCATATTATGATAATAATCTCTAGATCTAAATCTATTTCATAACCAAAATAAATATTAAAGTGCTAAAATTATAAAATGGACACAAAGATTTTTTACATGGTTCGATCAATGTGATCTACACCCATGGTTCTTCACTATGATTGTTTGAATTTACATTTAATTTACATTGAGACTCCATTAATGAATATTTGGAGCTCTAGATTTAGTTTTAGGAAAGAAGATGATAAAGAAAATAAAACTCTCTCTCTACAAATGTGTGTCTCTCTCTCTTACAAAAATATCTCTCCCTCTTTTTCTCTCTCCTGCTCTCCTCTTTATATAGGTGTTTACATAGTGGATGACAGCTAATTTGTCCTTTATTTTAGGATCTAACTTGCAATATTCTCGTAAGAGTTCTATTATTAATCTTTGCAAACACTCTTAAACGTCGTAGAGTCATCACACTTTTCTTATGTTTCTGCCATCGTCATTTATTACGTCATTCTTCAAATCATCCTGCGACACTCGCAATGTGTTGTTGATCAAACCTCGCAAATGTGTCCTTCTTGCGATATTCTGATCCTACAAGTACAATTTCTCCACATGATCATATCTCTAGAGTTATAAAAGATCATCGTCTTGGGAGAAAATATATTGGGCAAAAATTCCCTAAGAGAAACATGAACTATGGTTCTGATAGTCAATATAAGCTTGAAAAAGCTTATTCCGATGCAACTTAGTTGTATCAAAATTGTGCATTCTCATCCCAATCTGTGCTCGTATTTATGGATAGGAATGGCACAAGTAATCTGGAGCACATGTAACTTGTGTAATTGATCATTAGAAAGGTTGTAACTTGTTGGATAGTTGTAAATCCAAAAAATTGTTCATGTCTATCATGATTTTTGAGATAAGTTTTATTTGGAATGTTTGAATAAAACTAAGATTTTTGGACAAAAGGAAACGAAATATATTTCTTAATATTTTCGGATTCTACTGATAGTTTTCGGTCTGAAAGTTGTCTCCTTTTAAAGAGAAACTATTACCTTCAGTATATTGATACCCTGGTCAATCATCTTATATATTTAACCAAGCATGCCTCCAATAAATCGCAGTGTCTCAAAGACTAATAAGGAGGAGGCTCAAAAGGTTAAAGATTGTCAAGGAATCAATACTGAGAGGAAGAAAAAAAGCAGATCAAAAATCATGTCTGATTATGATTCTGAAGGTTCGGTTGGATAACAAGATGAGTCATGTCTGTTGGCCTACAATCTACAAGATCCAACCAAAACCAAGTAGGTTCGTTCTGATTGTAAGATTGACTATATCCATGGTTTTAAAGAAATAAGAACCAATCTCATAGCAATGATTCGAAAACAAGATTGGCTCAAGGATAAGATTGAGGAAACTAAAGATGGAATAGCTGACATGAAAATTCAAGTTGAGAAACTTGAGAAACAAGAAGTGGTTGCAGTCAAGTCTCTTGAGACATGCTTTAACATTTTGAACACTGAAGAAACATCGGTGAACAACAAGAGCACCACTAGTTGGTACAATTGATTTGTTTATTCCATTATGTATGTGTGGATGTGTGTGTGATTCAAGTGTTTTTGGTTAAGTAAAACTTTTGTTATCTTACTTTGTTGTGTGATATCAATAGTTTAGGCTTACGAAATTTGGTGCAATTGTGTGCTTTGATGTTTATGTTAATTCAATTGCTTCCAGCTAAGTAAAATAATTGTTATTTTTCTTTATTGTGTAGTATCAATTGTTTAAGCTTACAAAATTTCGGTGCAATAGTGAAACTTTTATTTATGTGTGTTGTTCCAATTGCATCCGGTTGAGGTGAATAATTATGCAAGTTGATTTATTGGTTTGTATGAATTATTTATGTCTTAAAAAATGAATATGTTGATAGGACGAGTTTTTTAGTCCATTTCGATTCCGGATAAGCTAAGCTAAGTTAATTCTGATCTTAGTTAAACTTATCAAAGTGGAGGTTTTGGTTATTCAAGTCTAGCCGAAAGCCTAAACAAGTAAATGCTAGTTAACTAACCTATTATTTGGCTTGTTTGAAATCTAAAGGTCTAAGTTATATGGAAAATTAGAACCTGATGAGAAAAATGGAGTTTATCTTTGTTTTGGTATTATCGAATGAAGCGGTTGTATTTATACAATCGGTTTAGAAAAGGAACTAAGTTTCTTAGTTGATTGTTGGTTTGCTAAACTAGTTGGTAAAATTGCTTCGGGCAATTATTTCCATGATAACATATCAAAACGTAATTACTTTGTAGTTTCGGTTTTGATATTGGTTATCAAAAATGGTATGTAAAACCCTCGTGCATTTCTAGCAAACTAATCATACGTGACATAGACTTCCGCTTTTGTCTTTGTTACTAGTGAAGCTGCCTATTCGGAGAGGAGAGTAACCTAATTAGGTGAAATCTCTTACGGCCGCTCAGTTTAAAGTCTTCTTTGGGGTTGAGAAGCTCTAGTGCGTACCGTTGGTGGGAAACTAGATATTGCGGTTTATCTTTAGTTTTCTTATTGATTTTATTGACTAACGGTGGTTGAACTTTGATTGCACCAAGTTTGTTTATGCTTGAGAATCTTATCTTCTGATATAAGATTCACTCAAACTAGTTCAAGGTTTCAACAGGGATCTTTAGACTGTTGTTAGATCTAAAGACGATCTTGTGATAATCCATTGTTAACAGACTCCGTTCTGTGCGTGATTGATCACAAGAGATTCAAGTAGTTGTGTGCAGGTGTTTATTGAAGATCTAAGAAGAGTTGAAGACAACGAAGAGATACAAGATTTATGACTTGGTTTTATAATCTTTGGTGTGCACAATACTTGTTTTGGTAAAATAGGATCCAATTAAAAATTGGTTTATCCTTGTGGTAGATTGGATTGATTAATTGAGAAGATCGACATCAATACAATTCTTTGGATTACGAGTGTTGATTGACTTAATCTTAACGATTACCTTTGGTGATTGAACATAAGATAGATCTTGGAACCTGTCAAAGGAGTTTATGTTAAGATAAACAGAAGAGCCTTTGTGCAACTCATATGGTTGAAGAGAGTTGATACCAAATAGATTTGTTGTTCCTTTACTGTTTGGAATACGAACTAAAGGAATTGTTCCAAGTACGTGACTTGTTTACAGGTTGGAGGCGTGGGAATACAGACGGAACTAGGTAAACTATAGGTTTAGTTGCTTGGTCTCAACTATACGAAGTTGGTTTATTTTGTATATCGGCTTAATCCTGAGAGTATTCAATTCTGGACTAGGTCCCGGGGTTTTTCTGCATTTGCGGTTTCCTCGTTAACAAAATCTTGCTGTGTTATTTACTTTATATTTCCGCATTGTAATTATTTTATTATAATTAAAGTAAATTGCACAAACCTTAATTCCTATTTACTTGATACGCGAATCCTATTGAGTTTGGTTAAGTCCGAACCTTTGTATCAAGTAAACATACTTCGTTGTTGTATTGTCTCGATCTCGTATCCGATCACACGAAGTGTGAACCGATTAGTTGTATTTTCTCGACTCAGTCCATACAAAATCACTTTCAGAGAAAGGACTTATAGGAAGGAAAAGTTTTATCTTGAGGTATATTTTGGTACCCTCGCCTTTTCATGTTCAGTGTTCGTCTTCCTATTACATATATTTTTTCTCGTAAAGAAATTCTGAATAAATTTCTCCTCCGTGAATTGATTGTTGTTTTATGATCCGATATTCTCAAACTTATAGAACCAAATTCCAATTATATTAATACCCATTTGGATCTCGACTATCCAGTTATAATCATACCATCAGAATTGTGGAATAGATAAGTTTACGATCTTATCAAAAATCAATCACCACTCCCAGCGAGAACATGGATTTTTCAAGTTTTATTCCCTATAAACTTAATCTATTTATAAAACAATAATTAACTTTTATTTAACTGATCACAGATCACATAGTTAAATGTCATCATCGAAATAATAATCAACACATTCATATGAATCTAAACTGATCAGAAATCACACGGTTAAATCTGGATTATTGCAGCCATGTTTCAACTGTAGCTATGAATTTCACAACCAGACTCCCATTTTAGGTCTTAATATTTTTGAAGTAAATCGCTGATTTACATAATCTAAGTATAAGTAAATAAGTAACTTTGAAAACATAGAAAATTATTCCCCGAGAACATGATCTTTGTAATAAACAGAGCTAATATGTTTTTATGGGACCATAAAATGTTTCAATCAAGATGGAAGATGAATGAGTTCTTTTAAGTTCTTTTATTTTATTTCTTCCCTCGTCATTCTTAATCAACTCCGTTTGACCAGAAGTCATCTTTTCCCATAAACATTTTAGCTTTCCCTATAACAAAAATCGAAGTAAACACTATTTACATCCTATGGGCCGCACAGAATGGGCCCAAAGCCCTACAATAAAGGATTAATTTCTTTGTTTTCGGCAGGTTTCAATTATTCCAATGGTATCCGATCTGGGGATATCATGCTAAGGCCCAAAAATATTATTTTTCTTATTGTCAAGCCCAAAATATTTTTTAGCTTCTCAGTGTAAACTTGATATACATGCTTGGTATCTTGATGATGAGACTATTATTGGGGACACTCTTGAGGTGGCTAAAGCTCTGAGTATAATTGAATCTGAGGGGCCAAGTAGAGGTTTACATCTGAATATTAAGAAAAATGAGGTCTTTGGGCCAATCGCTGATCCTAGAAGTTTTGATAAAGGTGTTTTTCCTCGTGATATTGGCAGATCATCAAATGGTGTTAAACTCTGGGGGGGGAGGAAGTGAGTCTAGATTTGAAATTTATTAGCGACATGGCGTTGGCTAGAGTTCACAAGACTATCCAGTTAATGTCTTCTATCAAAAAAATCAAGGACCCTCAGAGTGAAATGTTATTTCTTTGCAATTGCACCAGCGTTTCCAGACTGTATTTTGATATGCGAACCACCAAACCTGCAGCGTTGCAACATGCTACTTAGATATTTGATGATCATTTATTTCAGTATTTGTGGTTACTGATCACAGGGGATGGGGCAGGTTTTGGGCCTTTGTAACAATGAATTGCTACCCTTCCCATCAAGGAAGGTGGCCTTGGCATTTACACTATGTCATACACCCGTAACTATTATTATTTAGATTCTCATAGCCAAACGGTTTCGGTTCAAAAGGTGATTCTTGGTAACTTATTTTCTATGTCTTCTAGAGATTCCATTTTGGGGCAGTGCAACCGTTTTAAGCATGCTCAAGATTACCTTTTGGCCATACCTATTAGTGGTTTGAATCAATGTCTTGTACCAATATAATTTAGAGTTGTAGTTTGATACCGCCTTAGTATCCCCTTTTTTGTTGAAAGAATTCTATGCTCAAGCTGCAAAAGACACATGTATATTTTTGGTGATCATGCTCTTCATTGTGCCAAGGATGTTGGGCTCAAGTTTCGACATGACCTGGTGCGTGACGTAATCGTTGACATCTGTTACAAAGATGGTGTACCCGTACGTATGGAAGCCGCCCTTGGTATTATTTATGATGATAATGGAGATTTGCGCCCGGTGGATATCCTTGTTCTTAACTAGGAAAATGGTCAGGATGTTTGTATGGATGTTACAGGAGTCTCACCTTTCATAGGTGAAGGTATCCGCGCCTTTGTCCCATGCCAAGATGTTTCCAACGTTGTATCGCGTAAACGTAATAAGTATTTAGATCAATGTGTTTTTCATGGATATGGTTTGGGTGTCCTAACCTTTACCACGTTAGGGGAACTAGGTGATGATACTTTGTGTTTTTTTAAGAGATTGGAGAATTGTCTAGTTTGTAATAATGTTAGTAGTGGTGTATGTAAATTTATTTTATATAGGCCCAGCTTGTTGCTAGGTTACCATCCAAGGTTTTATACGAGTCGATTGTTTAAAGTCTTTTTGTTAATTATTATTATTATTTGAAATAATAAAAAATATCCTAATTTTTCAGGGGTATAATTGATAAGCAAACTAGAACATAACATATCTAAAAAACTGTGTCTTGAAATTTAACAAATTTATCTCGTTGGAAAGCTTTTAAAAAGATCTACACAACGAGTACAAACAACAATACCAAATTTAAGTTTTTTATGATTTTTGGCAAAATTTTCAAAAACTTGATACGTAACCATTATGCAGGAACCCCCAATTGAGGGATATCCATTTCAATTGGGGGATATAGGTAGAAGACAAAATCGATGTCCCAATAGCATTTCTGGGTGACCCCTTAACGATTTTTTTTTAAATTCCTAATCTAGCCCTCACTAATCCTAATTAGTGATTAATTTTAATTAGTAAAAATGTTAATTATTTGTTATAAGATTAAGTTAGTGTTTTTATTTGTTTTTGGGTGAGTGAGGTGAGTGTAGAAGGAGGGGAAAAAAATTGGGAAGGAATTTTTTTGGTGAAAATGGAGGATGATTGTGAAGAGAGAATTGTTGCTGCTGAATCTTTAGCTCATCTACAACAAGGATCATATCCTCAATCTTCTGCTAATGACAACAACTCACAATTGCAAGTTTTTGTGGAACCAACACCCTTGAATGATGATTTTTACGAGCGTGAAGAGTTTTTTGAAGAACCCACACAAGAAAGTAAACTTTTCTAGCATACAAGCATCCCCAACACACAGGTAAAGCTGCTAAGAGGTTGAAAATTTGATTTTTTTTCTTTGAACCCGCCATTTTTTCAGCTGAAAAAGCTCTGTGCCGGCATAGTAGTTGTATGAATACAATGCTGGAACCCAATTTACCGGCATAGTATTCATGCTTCTTTCATGCCGGCAGCTAATATCCCCCAATTTGAAACTTAAACCGGCAGAGCTTTCAAACTAAAAACTATGCCGGTACAAAATTTACTTTTTACCTACCAAGGAATATTCTACGGAATATGATACCGGCATGGTTAAATTCAAAGGTTTCTGTGCCGGTACTGCATGAAAAACACAAAGGAATCCGTGCCTTCCGTAGCTAAATACCGGCAGTCGAATGTTAATTAAATACAACGCCGGTACTGACTACCGGCATTAAACCCTAGTTAAACGTAATACCGGCACACCCACCGGCCTTGTTAAATTATTACTTTATCATATCGGTACAAACCAAAAAAAACAGGGAGTTTATGTTAATTATATGTTACGCCGGAATAGGGTTCCGGCATGGAACCATAGATATCGAGAATGCCTGCATCTCCTTTTCCGGCAATGATTTCAAATAAAATATGTATGCCGGAAAAGATTTAGAATTTGGTCTTCAGTTTTGTTTTAGTTCGACCCTGTCGGGACATATGTCGATAATGCCGGCACCTAGTTCCGGCATTGAGTTTAATTTCTGTCGAAACTAATTTTCATTCGATCCTTAGGTGGTGACATATATTGATCAAACAAATGCAAAGCCGCTTGGTCGGGATACATCGGAATACTATAAAATACCTCTGGTATGTTACCAAGGAATACTTTTCACCTAGTATCTTGACCTTACTAATGGATTGGTTGTAATGAACCTTCTAATCTCCCTTTGTTGTCCTTGTGTAGGGAATAAAAGATCCAAAGCAAGCGATCGCTTGGGCTAAAGAGATGGCTCTTAAGAACATGCGTGTGTTGGTAAGGAATACCCAAGGTTCAGATACTCGTTTTGAGATGGTTTGCGAGAGAAATGGGCAATACAAGGAGAATAATAGCCACAAGAGAAAGGGTTATGTTGATAAGCACGAAAATGCTACATTTTACACCCATATTTATATTGGCTAGGACTCGATATTTTGGCTAATGACTCTATTTTAGTGCTTTTGTAGAAAGTACAAGTGAATTCGATTTCCCAGAAGAATAAACAGCGAAATAAGAAGCGAAGCGGTGTTTTCGACGAAAGTGATCAATATCACTCGTGGCACCATGAAGAGACGGCCACTTTAACTATTCATTTGCAATAAACCACCTAAGGAATGTCACGTCAGCAGATCATATAGTATGAAAAATTATCTTTGCCCAAGCCCACTAGTGATTAAACAAGAAGACATGCATGAAGATGAAGGATAGATATGATGAAGAGATGATGGTGTTGGGTCAGGTTTCACTGCAGGTTCGCTATAGGCAACTGTCGAGTTGGAGTCCCGGCATATGGTTGATGAAATTTACAGTTTCAGAGAAGAAACAATGAGAAGTTGGAGATGTTGGCCGAGATTTAGCCGAACAGAATGAAGAACAACAACAGATTCATGTGGGGTTAACTGGCTAAGCTGTGCAGTCGGTGTCTTGCTTGAGAATATTCAAATGTTGTTGGCCGATGGTGCTGTGACTGAGATGGTATTGCTCGTGATATGCTCGAGTTTGAGAAGTGATGGCCAGTACTTGAACTGAAGATGAAAGGTTGGCGTGCTTTATAATCAGTTGCATAAGGTTCTTGGATTTGATAACATAAGTAACTGACATGACAGCGAGACAAGGAGTTGAAACGTGAATGAGGATGGAATCGATCTTTGAAACTAATAAGTGATGTTGTTGTGTTCAAGGTACTGTGTGAATGAAGAGGAATGATCAGTTAACATGCATAGACTGAAACGGACAGAGCTAGGCATTGTTGGAAAGTCAAGAAGCTGTCTTAGTAAATGAAGCAGTGGAGATGGTCAAGGAGGTGCGGCTTAGAGTCAGTGAAGATATGGTGGAAGTTTACAGCGAGATAAGAAGATATGGAATAGATGGGTACGGTTGATGCTGGAAATCATGGCTACGAGAAGGTGTACTTTTGGAGATGTACAGAGAATGGTGGATGTGCGGTCGTTGGTGAGACGGTCAGATAGAAATGGGTTGGTCTGAAGTGTTGCTGCCAGTGCAATAAAGACTGCTTGGTGCTGTGGTCGGAAGATGGAGTTATTAGTTAAAGCTGGTAGAGTTGATGATTTCAACTCGTGCTGGGTTGATTCGAAAGTAGTCAAATGGTGTTGAACTGAAATGGGTCCGTTGCTGGTTGGCTCGAGTTCATTCTCTTGAGTTCATCAGCAACAACGATGGTATCCGTGGAGTTGGTTGCAGGTGGAGATTGATTGAGAGTTCTAGCCTTAATCGGACTAGTGGTGTTGGCTGAGAAGTAGCGGCAACAATGAAGTTTAGTAAAAGGCAGAAGTGTAATGGGTTTCGTTGGTTGGCTGATTTTAAACGAGTGTTGATGGAGCACAGAAGAGTTGATTGCTGGTGATGATTGAGACAACAACATAGCATTGATGGAGTTGGTTTGTCTAAGTTTGGCTCGGATGGAGAATGGTGGTTGATCGACTGGAAGGAGGATAAAGCTGAATGGAGAGTGAAGCTTTCAGCTGGTTCGTTGAGTGAGTTGTGCAGTCAAAGAAGTTGAAGTCGCTGGTGTTGGCTGAGTGGGGAAATCTGCAGAAGTGAATCGAGATGGAGAAACTTCAATCAGCCGGTGAAGATCAATCTCGTATGCCGATACCAATAGAAGAACAACAAGCTTATCAATTACAAGATGTGATTGCAATTGGTTTACGGAGATGGTCGGAACTGCAACAGTTGTAGAAGTGGGTTGTGTATTCACGTACAAGTTGAAGTTAGATGGACAGATTTGGAGTTGGGTGTTAGTCGGGTCTTGGAGCTATTAATGGACTGGAACGAGGTGGGCCATGACAGTTTTTGGTCCGAATTGTGTGTGGACTGGGCCTTGGCAAAGGTTACTAGGTCTTATGATTCGACGCAGCACCTATACGAAGAGAGATAAAAAACAGAAAGTGAAGGGAGCGACTGGATTTTTGGGGGAAGCCGGCTGGAGTTCTATTTCGGAGGAGGTTGCGGCTACTGCCAAAACCAGAGAGGAGAAAACGAGCAGCAACGACGACAGTGATAAAAAGGATTACCGTTTGAAGTTTCATCGTTTCACATCCATTTTTATTTATTTGTGATTCTCTTTTATATATTTATGGCTTTTGAGAAAGCCATGTGTTGCTAGACTTTTCGTAACTAGGGTTTATGTTGAAACCACATGGAGTTATAGGCTATTTTCAATTGAATAAAATTGAGCAAAAGACTATTATGATTTGATTAGATTAATTCTTGATATATTGTTTATTGACTAATCGAAATACAAGTTGTTGCTTCGCCGGTTTTGTAAACAATAACCTTTGCGCGTAATTGTTAGATTCATAATATATTTTTTCCTCATTATTTGATAATTCCATGCTTGGGTTAATATCTTTGATGGGTTATGCTTAGAAGAGCCATGTGATTTTTGTGAATCAATATTTTAGATTTGTATAACTTTCTCACTGATGCAATTTGATGGTGCATGCTTTGGTTTAATCTTTTGATGTGCCATGCTTAGGGTATACCAATGATATTTGCGATTCTAATACATATAATAGGTGATGTTGATAGAACGAACAATGAATAAACATTCATGAGTTATGTTTCATTTCAGTAATTGAATAGAAATTGTGGTGGATGCTATAAACCCTGGTTACCGATTTTCCCATTCATTTTATTGTATTTCAGTAATTCTATTATTTCGTTTTACATTTCTCATTATAAAAATCCCAAAAAACCATATTTTTTTGTTAGCTTTATTAGAGATATTGATTACGGTATTTCCACCGCTCCCTGTGGGAACGACCCATACTTGCCACTGTCTACTAGTTAGACACCGTGCGATTGCGGTTATTACAAATAGGAATCTGCGGATCCTATCATTGATGCGTGTCGTATGCGTCAAAAATAATTTCACTTCCTCACTTAACTAATATGAATATAGTATTCGATAAGAAAGAGTTCGTATCCACAGAGAGGCGATTGTTGTTATGCAATTTTCAGATTCTTAAGTAACCAAATAACCCAAGTTGTGTTTTTGTATTTATCAAAGTAATAATACTAAATAAAGCAAAGTAAATAGTTGGAATAATCAATAAGGAGAAGATATTGGTTAAGGGATAGTATCATTCATAAACATGTATTTTTCATCTATGATTAGAATTGGTATTTAATCTCTCAATTATCAAAAGTCCTAGGATATCTTGATCGCAAGAGTATCCCGTTTATTTCCTGATTTTATCACAAACAACATTAAAAGATGCTATTGTGAAATCTTCTTAAAAAGCAACCTAAAGTGTAAAAGCACAATTAGATTTAACTCCCTAAGAGCAATAAGTTCTATGAAATAAGACTAATCGATGCAAACAAACGTGTAAAAGAACTAATTCGTTTTAACAAAGGTTATGATTCATATGCGATTAAAAAGATGTATCACTACAAGTATTAACCACAAGATGCTACTAAAAATCAGAGATAACAACTTTTACGTATTGAAAACCCTAATATAGCTATAGAGATGAAAACAAACTCAATTGATTAGGACTCAACCAAACTAGCATTCAAATCATATGATAATAAAACAATGAATCATAAACGATAAACTTGAGACAAAACTAATTCATAGAATCAAATAACATGCTTGAAGAAATCAACTTTTATCCCATAACCAATTATTGTATTTAGCTACTCATATTCATGGAGTTCATCATCATAATATTCAAAGGAAGACTATGAAACATAAAAGAAAGCAAACCCTAGAAGTAGTTCTCTGCAAAAGCTCCAAGAATAGAATAAAAAACGTTGTGTAACAAATTGTGTAGAAAACTTCCTTTTTATAGCTTTTTCTCCTTCCAAAAATAGGTTTTGTCTTCAAAGTCCATTAGTTGGAAATCCACCAAGCCCACGTGTGAGAGAAACCCATGTAGAAAATCTGTCCCAAAAACGCTCGCCGGAAAACTGGGGTTCTGGCCGGAAATTTTCCGGAATCCGGCGCCGAAAAGTAGCCGCCGATCACCTGAAAACTCACCTCCGTCGATAGAATATTCCGTTACGATTCTGTTATCCTTAACTGTTGACTAACGGTCTTTATCGGTTGACCGGGTCAAATTATGAGTCGCTGAGTCAGAACCCAGTCAACGAGCTAACTCAGCTGACTAGGCCACTGCACTTGCCAGAACTGTTCACGGCCATCTTGGTTGTGCTTCCTTCCCTGCACGACCATGATGGCTGTTCACTGCTGCTTCTTCTTGTAACTTGCAGCTCAAAACCAAGTAATATAACCATTCCTCATTTTCATTCACACACACATAACATCCTTTCTGTAGCTTCATTCTCTGCTCTTACAATCCTTTGCAACCCCCACTGAATTGGAGATGCAAATCAAAGCCACACTAGCCACTGCAACCATCTCTATCTCAATCACTGCCACCACAGCTCAGTCCCTGAATTTCAGCCACAACCTTCTCTGCCTCTATGTTACCAGTTCACTAGCCTTCATAATATCACAACCATGAAAATCACCTGCTCCACCTGAACCAGCTGCAGTTGCAATTCACAAGCAAACCAACCCATGTAATCACTCAGCACACATCTACATGCCATCCACCAGAATTCATTTAAGCACCTGCAATATCAATTCAGTTCTTCGAGCCATTCCTGCAATTTCTTGCAAAACCAACTCATACTCCCATTTAAGCTCTGTCAACACCTAACTGCCTCACCCATTGTAGAATTGCCACCAACAATGCAACATGCACTAAAGCTAACACCAAGTTCTCCTCCACAGATTACTTAATCCACCAGCTAACAGATTCTGACATTAACAACACCCATGAGAAAAAAATGCATATTCTCATTCCTTGTACCACTCAATCCAAACCTCCCTGTCCAAGGCCATGTCTCATTTGACACTGCACAATTCACACAATCTCAGTTTCAAGCTGCAATCAGGCCAGCAACCACTCAATTTCAATACCACCAGTTTCTGAATTCCTATTTCCCACAACAGCCTGCAATTTCAAACATACTATGCATTCCTGGTAACATCATTTCACAGTAACAGTTGCAATATCTCCTTTAACTCTGTTATCTTGCTCATGACAAACCTCCAGCTGCAACCACCAAAATCCATTACATCAACTTAGCCATTCCAGCTACTCACCACAACCAAATACCACCACCATCTTTAATCTGACTTGCTTCTAAGCTGTATCTCCTCAATTCTCCACCCCTGCATAAATATTTCAACTCGGTTGCACTGAGAACCCATCAAACTCAGGCCATATTATTTCCAAACCTTTGCTGCCAATAAAACCAAACCACAATCTTCTAGTGCAACACCAACTTCAGATTTATAACACCAGCTCCTCCCTGTAATTCCACCAACAACCCTTCATTACTGAACCATTTAGAAATCTCCATTCAACCACACTTCATACGGCATGGGCTGCCATTCCTTGTTCTCTTCAACTTCAAACAATACAAGACTGAAGTCTCACAACTCCACAAACCCCTCTATTGTTCTATCATTCTCCATTAAATTATTCTTCAATTTGAGTTCTCGATCCATAAATCAATCACCCAGACCATCATCTTCGATTTATCTCAGATTCAAATAAACTCTGAAACCCATAGACCCATTCTCAGATCAAATAGCAGTTTCAACAGCGGTAACCACCATATCTTGTTACTTCCTATTCAATTGGTCTTGATTCAACAACAACAGCATCGTTGTCACAGATTCAACCAAAAACCCTTAATTTCCGCTTCAATTCTCAATTCAATCATCTTTTCTGTCTCAACTTCATGGCTTAGAATCATCAAATCTCATACCAATCTATCACAGTCTTTGTCACCTGAGTTTGGACCAAACTCACTCTGCTTGATTCCATGGTGCATTGCAAGTGACTTGTCTCTGAATTTTAGGTGACGGAAATGAATGAGCAAATCTCGATTTAGGGTTGACTCAATGATTGGGGTGGATAATTATACCCACCGATAAGAACCACCCCCAGTTTGGGTGCCTTTAGTAAGTGATCAGTTCTGATAAGGGTCAGCCAACTTCTAACCCCTTATCCTTAACTGGTTTGTCTTAAGCATTCCTCCAAAAGAGTTGCCCCGTAACATTGACTGGGTTCCAGATAGTGTTCTCCCCTGAAATGACAGCTTTGCCCCTTTATGCTCCAAATAAAATGCTCTTCCACCTTCTTTCGAGTTCCTCCGCTAACAGCAACCGTCCCTTATTTCTCATAATCACTTATACTCTTCAATGAGAGTCATCACTAAAGTTTTCGTGCTTTTCAGACAAAATTTGCATCACTAAATCCAACATACTTTTCAGACAGACATGAAGAAATAAAAGCAAATAACGAAACACAATCCGCCTCCAACGCTTTTGCCATGTTTCCTCCTCTTTTGAACCGAATGACTCCAAAGTACCTAAATACTCAAAAGTGAACATAAGATACATAATTTACACAAAAACTCGCAAAGAAAGCATAAATACTAGATATTAAATTAGGTGTTTATCACACCTATCAAATTCCCCCACACTTAGACTTTGCTAGTCCTCGTGCAAATCAAACAAGAATAAAATACAACAACTCCGTGACGTCGAGGCTACGGTTAATTTTAGCATAAATAACAAGCCTTTAAACCCCTAGGTGTCCCTAGTGGACGAGTTTTAGTCTCGTGAAGGTTTACAAGAGGTCTGCCTACAAAACCTATATTTCAAACTCCGTCTAATCGTGACAAATCAGTGAACGAATCCAAAATGACTACAGGAGGAGGTACCTTGCACAAATTCAATTCATATATTAGTAAAGATTTAATTAGATAGTCGAACAAGCCACAATACTCGGAAACTAACAAACCACAATCACAATGAAAAGATTAAGAAGATGGAAATAGATGTAGATGTTGGCGAATGTTCACAAGTGATCGATGTTTCCCATATCTGTCTGAAGGTCACTGCTAAGATGAACCTACTCCTATTGGATTGAGCTACTTGGTTTGAATTCTACATCAACTCACTGGAATATACAAGGTAACCAGAAGTGACTTTATTCAACCACAATAATACTTTTCTTTTCTTTTTCTCTTTTTCAAATTTTTTTTCTTATTATTTTTTTTTCACTTCTTTTTTTTTAGACAACATGATTGGATCAAACTGGATCCAAGCGCATGATTCTTGTCACCAAGTACATGATAGTTGCCTTGGATCCTGCATTCCACGCTTGTTTAGGCGACGGAGACAGGGACTACGTTTCACACATACTGCTATTCCCAAGTGTCATTTTATTCCGTTTTGGTCTAATTAGTCGGTCTTTTTTTTTTCTTTTCATTTTTTTTTTCATTTTTTTTCTTCTTTTTCTAGTAACTCAATCACTCTATTTCATCCTAGCAGTAATAACACGTCGATGTTTAGTGACCCACCAAAGCACTTAGAGAACAATAGATAAATATGGAAAAATAAAAATAGAATGCGATATGGTGAAATTCCGAGATATGGTAACAACTATCATGGTATTTATGATTATGAGCTATGTTCGTTCCATTTAGTTAATTGGTTCCTCAACTCCTGCATTCAAAATGGTTCCATCCACTAATGGTTTCATCCTAAAGGCACAAGTTTCTAGATTTCGGAGTTCAAAAAGCACAAATTTTTTCTTGGTTTTTCTATTTTTTCTGATTTTTTTTTAAATGCATAAAACACACTAAAACAAACTATACAAACATATAAATGCTCCCCCACACTTAAACTTTACATTTTCCTCAATGTAAAATTGAATCATCCAAAGAAAGTTCAAGGTGGGAAATTCCGCAAATGATATGCAAAAACAAAGAAAATAAAGATAAAAGCAAATGCATAAAAATAAAAAGATAAGGGTAAAGATACAAAACCGGTGGGTTGCCTCCCACTTAGCGCTTGGTTTAAAGTCATCAGCCCGACGTACTCCTTGTTCACTAAGACTCCTCCAGCGAGAATGCCTCCACAAAGTTCACACCTTCCACAACTTCGGAAGTAAAGTTCTCATAATATGGTTTCAACCGGTGTCCATTCACTTTAAACTCCTTTCCTGTAGCTATGCTACGAATCTCTACTGCACCATGAGAAAACACATTAGTAACAATAAAAGGTCCGATCCAACGTGACCTTAATTTACCCGGAAATAATTGCAAGCGAGAATTAAACAGAAGAACTTTCTGCCCACCACAAAATTGTTTTCTAGAAATCATAGAATCATGAAATGCCTTAGTTTTCTCCTTGTAAATACGAGAGCTTTCAAATGCATCATTGCGTAACTCTTCTAGCTCTTGGATTTGTAACTTCCTTTGCTTTCCAACCCCATCTAGCTCTATATTGCATTGCTTAATAGCCCAAAACGCCTTATGTTCAATCTCCACAGGTAAGTGACAAGGTTTAACATACACAAGACTAAAGGGAGACATCCCAATAGGTGTTTTGTATGCGGTTCTATAAGCCCACAACGCATCATTAAGTCGCATGCTCCAATCTTTCCTTGTTGGATTCACCGTCTTCTCTAGTATGGATTTCACCTCTCGGTTCGTCACCTCGGCTTGTCCATTGGTTTGGGGATGATAAGGTGTTGCAATCTTGTGCGACACATTGTACTTCTTCAACAATCCTTGTAAGAACTTGTTTTTGAAGTGAGAACCCCCATCGCTAATTATGGCTCTTGGAATTCCAAACCTTGCAAAAATGTTAGCTTGCACAAAATCTGAAAGCACTTTAGAATCATTAGTCGGGGTGGATTTAGCTTCCACCCATTTCGAGACATAATCCACAGCAAGTAAGATATAAAAATTCCCATGAGAGTTGACAAAAGGACCCATAAAATCAATACCCCATACATCAAAAACTTCAATAAATTGAATAAAAGTTTGTGGCATTTGATTTCGGGAACCTAGATTTCCTGTCCTTTGGCACCTATCACAAGTTGTGCAAAATATATGTGCATCCTTAAATAGAGTTGGCCAATAAAAACCGCTTTCAAGTACCTTGTGAGCTGTTCTTTTACTCCCAAAATGTCCTCCTCAAGCATAGGAGTGACAAAAAGACAAGATAGAGTTAAATTCAGATTCGGGAACGCACCTTCGTATGACTTGGTCGCTGCCATGCTTCCATAAGTATGGATCATCCCATATATATTGGTTTCCTAACCTCTTAAGTTTGTCCCTCTCAGCACGAGACAATTTCTTTGGGATTTGTTTAGACACCAAATAGTTCACAATATCCGCATACCATGGTTCCGCAAATGCAATTGAGAATAGTTGCTCATCCGGGAAACTTTCACGCAACGGGATAGCTTCCTTGTCTACAGCAAGACGGCTCAAATGATCCGCAATGGTGTTCTCAATTCCTTTCTTGTCCTTGATTTCAATATCAAACTCTTGCAAGAGTAAAATCCATCGTATGAGCCTCGGTTTCGCCTCTTTTTTTGTAAGAAAGTACCTAAGTGCTGCATGATCTGAAAAGACAACAACTTTTGTACCAATTAGATAAGAGCGAAACTTTTCCAAAGAAAAAAACAATAGCTAATAACTCTTTTTCAGTGGTAGTGTAGTTTTGTTGGGCCTCATTTAACGTTCTAGAAGCATAATAAATAGCATGAGGTATCTTCCCCACACGCTGCCCAAGCACCGCACCAACCGCATAATCACTTGCATCACACATGAGCTCAAAAGGCTTGCTCCAATCCGGTTTTTTAATGATAGGGGCTGAAATCAAAAGTTCTTTCAAACGATTGAATGAACTCGCCACACACTTCTCATCAAAGTTAAAAACCACATCTTTTTGCAATAAGGTACAAAGTGGTGATGCTATCTTGGAAAAATCCTTGATGAATATACGATAAAAACCTGCATGGCCAAGAAAAGAGCGTATCTCCCTCACCGTAGTGGGAGGGGTTAGAGCACGAATAAGGTCTATCTTAGATTTATCAACTTTCAAGCCTTTAGAAGATACTATATGGCCTAAAACTATGCCATGAGTTACCATAAAATGGCACTTCTCCCAATTAAGCACAATATTTGTTTCAACACATCGTTCAAGGATTAGTGACAAATTGTTCAAAAAAAGGTCAAATGAATCACCAAAGACACTAAAGTCGTCCATGAACACTTCGATTATGTTTTCAACATATTCTGAAAATATACTTACCATACACCTTTGAAAAGTAGCTGGAGCATTGCACAAGCCAAAAGGCATCCTTCGATAAGCAAAAGTACCAAAAGGACAAGTGAAAGTGGTTTTCTCTTGATCCTCCGGCGCTATCACAATCTGATTATAACCTGAATAGCCATCAAGAAAGAAATAATAAGAGTGTTCAGCCAAACGTTCAAGCATTTGATCAATAAAAGGTAATGGAAAGTGATCTTTTCTAGTAGTGGCATTCAATTTCCTATAATCAATACAAACCCTCCAACTGGTTTGCACACGAGTTGGGAAAAGTTCATTCTCATCATTCTCCACCACGGTCACACCTGATTTCTTTGGTACAACTTGTACCGGGATCACCCACTTACTATCGGATATGGGGTAGATAACACCCACTTCCAAAAGCTTGAGTATCTCCTTTTTCACAACTTCCATCATAGGGGGGTTCAAACGACGTTTCCCTTCCCTCGTAGGCTTTGCATCGTCCTCCAAACGAATCTTATGCATGCAAACGGCAGGGCTTATACCCTTGATATCGGCAATTGTCCATCCTATGGCCGTCTTGTGCTTCCTTAGCACCCTTAGAAGTTTTTGCTCCTGTAATTCACTAAGCTCATTAGAAACAATCACAGGTAACTCTTCATTGTCACCCAAGTACAAGTACTTTAAGTGACTAGGAAGAGGTTTCAATTCTAACTTTGGAGATTTAACAATAGAAGGTAAAAGTTTTTCATCATTGCATGGTAAAGAAATAAAAGAGATATTATGAGTTTCCGGGCATCCTTGTAGTGAGTTGAGATCACCAAGGGCTTCTTTAACCTCAATACCACACTCTACACCATTATCAATGGATGTAGTTAGAACGGTTTCCAAAGCATCTTCACCATTCAATTCAAACATTTGTTGTGCCAAAGTATCCATAACATCAACGGAGAAGCAAGAGTGGACATCACTAGGATATCTCATCGTCTCGAAAATGTTGAAACGTATTACTTCTCCATCAAACTCCATATTTAGCGTTCCCTTATCCACATTAATAATGGTCTTTGCCTTTTTCATGAAGGGACGCCCAAGTAGCAATGGAAGAGACGAGTCCGGTGAACCTTCATCCATCTCTAACACACAAAAGTCAGCAGGAAATACTAGCTGATTAACCTGCACAAGAACATCCTCAACAATACCCATAGGGTAGACATTAGAACGATCGGCTAATTGCAACACAATTTCAGCCTTTGTGAGAGGACCTAAATCAAGTGACTTATACATGGATGCATGCATAACATTAACGGATGCACCTAAGTCTAACATTGCTTTGTTAAATGTAGTGGTACCAATTGTGACGGGGATTTCAAAGCTGCCCGGGTCTTTGCATTTCAGTGGGAGTTTGTGTTGTAAGATTGCCGAAGAATTCTCCCCCACACTAAGCACTTCATTACCTTTGATCCTTTGCTTATTGGTACACAAGTCCTTCAACACTTTGGCATACTTTGGAACTTGATTAATAGCATCAATGAGTGGTATGTTCACATGAATCTTCTTAAGAACGTCTAAAATCTCCTTTTCTAGTGCCTCCTTCTTAGAATTTGCAAATCTGCGAGGAAAAGGTAAAGGAGGGACATAAGTAGGAATAGGAGTTTTAGAGTTAGGAATAGGTACCTCAGAAGTTTGGGGAGAATCCTCATTCTTCTCCTCCAAAACAGGTTCTTTTGGTGCTTCCACCTTGCCCGAATCAGCAACTTCGGGTGGCACAAGTTGTGTACCACTTCTCAATGTAATTGCATTGACACCCTCTTTTGGGTTAATAGGTTAAGAAGGGAGTTTCCCACTATTTTGTGCCTTCATTTGGTTCATCTCAAGAGCCATAGAACCAACTTGGGTTTGCAACTCTTTCATCGTGCTCTCCGTTCTTTGCATAAAAGATTTCATCAACTCTTCCATATTTGACCCCTGATTTTGAACTTGTTGTTGTTGAAATTGAGATTGTTGAAATTGTTGACGCGGCTGGAATTGTTGTTGTTGAGGTTGAAATCCACCCGAATTGTTGAAGTTAGGTTGTTGAACCTCTCCTTGCTTGTTCGCATAGCTAAAATTGGGGTGATCTCTCCATCCCTGTTTGTAAGTATTGGAATAAGGATCATACCGTCTTGGCTTATTTGGAAAAACCGCATTAGCTTGCTCATTGTCATCTTCATACCCATGAGAATATGGTATCACTGCGGCTGAAACTTGTTATAGCATTGCTGTGATGTTTCCCATTTGTTAACGAAGTTCCTCCACCTCGCTCACTTCATTGACTCGCCGAAGAAGCACATCTGAACCACGACTCAAGAATTGTTGAGAATTTGCGGCCATGTTTTCAATCAACTCTCTAGCTTGTGCCACCGTCTTGCTCACTAGTTCACCACCACCCGCTGCGTCGATAAGATTCCTATCACTTGATTGGAGTCCTTCATAGAAGTATTGGATGATCATGGCGTCACTAAATTGGTGATGAGGACAGCTTGCCACCAACCTATTGTATCGTTCCCAACAATCATATAACGATTCTCCCACATTTTGCTTCATTCCGCAAATCTCCTTGCGAATTTGAGTAGCCTTAGATGCAGGAAAATATCTCTCTAGAAAGAGTTTCTTCAACCCATTCCATGTTGTAACACTCCCGGAAGGCAAGTAGTATAACCAATCCTTAGCATTACCTTCCAATGAGAATCGAAAAACCTTCAACATAGCACCATCCGCCTCCATATTTGCTGGGAGCATAGCCATGACAATGGTGTGGAAATCCATAAGATGCTTGTTTGGATCTTCATTCACCAAACCATGGAACTTTGGTAATTCTCTAAGAAGTCCCGGCTTGATTTCAAAAGTGGAGTCGGTTTGAATGCAACCCTGCTGTATATCCAACTTGTGAGAAGCTAAGTCTTTAAGTGAATGATTTGCAGGGTCACCCATTGCTTCTTCTCTTTCTCCTTCTTCTTCAAAAGGAATATCGTGTTCTAATTCCTCCCCTTCTTGCCGAAGAGCTTCGTGTTCTACTTCCAAGTCGTGTTCTTCCGTCTTGCCTTGCCTTGGTTGGAGTATTGTTCCTTTTCGAGTAGCTATCCCGCACCTTAGATAATTCCAATCTTTAGAAGCCAGAGATTAGGTACCTGAAAAACAATTCTCACAAACAAGTGAGAAACAAGACAAGAAACGAAACACAAGTATGCAAGCAGAAAAATAATAAAAAGAAACTAAAAACTAGATAACAAGCCGAATGCCTCCCCGGCAACGGCTCCAAAATTTGATGTGTATCGTATGCGTCAAAAATAATTTCACTTCCTCACTTAACTAATATGAATATAGTATTCGATAAGAAAGAGTTCGTATCCACAGAGAGGCGATTGTTGTTATGCAATTTTCAGATTCTTAAGTAACCAAATAACCCAAGTTGTGTTTTTGTATTTATCAAAGTAATAATACTAAATAAAGCAAAGTAAATAGTTGGAATAATCAATAAGGAGAAGATATTGGTTAAGGGATAGTATCATTCATAAACATGTATTTTTCATCTATGATTAGAATTGGTATTTAATCTCTCAATTATCAAAAGTCCTAGGATATCTTGATCGCAAGAGTATCCCGTTTATTTCCTGATTTTATCACAAACAACATTAAAAGATGCTATTGTGAAATCTTCTTAAAAAGAAACCTAAAGTGTAAAAGCACAATTAGATTTAACTCCCTAAGAGAAATAAGTTCTATGAAATAAGACTAATCGATGCAAACAAACGTGTAAAAGCACTAATTCGTTTTAACAAAGGTTATGATTCATATGCGATTAAAAAGATGTATCACTACAAGTATTAACCACAAGATGCTACTAAAAATCAGAGATAACAACTTTTACGTATTGAAAACCCTAATATAGCTATAGAGATGAAAACAAACTCAATTGATTCCGGACTCAACCAAACTAGCATTCAAATCATATGATAATAAAACAATGAATCATAAACGATAAACTTGAGACAAAACTAATTCATAGAATCAAATAACATGCTTGAAGAAATCAACTTTTATCCCATAACCAATTATTGTATTTAGCTACTCATATTCATGGAGTTCATCATCATAATATTCAAAGGAAGACTATGAAACATAAAAGAAAGCAAACCCTAGAAGTAGTTCTCTGCAAAAGCTCCAAGAATAGAATAAAAAACGTTGTGTAACAAATTGTGTAGAAAACTTCCTTTTTATAGCTTTTTCTCCTTCCAAAAATAGGTTTTGTCTTCAAAGTCCATTAGTTGGAAATCCACCAAACCCACGTGTGAGAGAAACCCATGTAGAAAATCTGTCCCAAAAACGCTCGCCGGAAAACTGGGGTTCTGGCCGGAAATTTGCCGGAATCCGGCGCCGAAAAGTAGCCGTCGATCACCTGAAAACTCACCTCAGTCGATAGAATATTCCGTTACGATTCCGTTATCCTTAAATGTTGACTAACGGTCTTAAATGGTTGACCGGGTCAAATTCTGAGTCGCTGAGTCAGAACCCAGTCAGCGAGATAACTCAGCTGACTAGGGCACTGCACTTGCCAGAACTGTTCATGGCCATCTTGGCTGTGCTTCCTTCCCTGCACCCAGCCATGATGGTTGTTCACTGCTGCTTCTTCTTGTAACTTGCAGCTCAAAACCAAGTAATATAACCATTCCGAATTTTCATTCACACACACAGAACATCCTTTCTTTAGCTTCATTCTCTGCTCTTACAATCCTTTGCAACCCCCACTGAATTGGAGATGCAAATCAAAGCCACACTAGCCACTGCAACCATCTCTATCTCAATCACTGCCACCACAGCTCAGTCCCTGAATTTCAACCACAACCTTCTCTGCCTCTATGTTACCAGTTCACTAGCCTTCATAATATCACAACCATGACAATCACCTGCTCCACCTGAACCAGCTGCAGTTGCAATTCACAAGAAAACCAACCCATGTAATCACTTAGCACACATCTACATGCCATTCACCAGAATTCATTTAAGCACCTGCAATATCAATTCAGTTCTTCGAGCCATTCCTGCAATTTCTTGCAAAACCAACTCATACTCCCATTTAAGCTCTGTCAACACCTGACTGCCTCACCCATTGCAGAATTACCACCAAAAATGCAACCTGCACTAAAGATAACACCAAGTTTTCCTCCACAGATTACTTAATCCACCAGCTAACAGATTCTGACATTAACAACACCCATGAGAAAAAATGCATATTCTCATTCCTTGTACCACTCATCCAAACCTCCCTGTCCAAGGCCATGTCTCATTTGCACTGCACAATTCACACAATCTCAGTTTCAAGCTGCAATCAGTTACAAGGCCAGCAACCACTCAATTTCAATACCACCAGTTTCTGAATTCCTATTTCCCACAACAGCCTGCAATTTCAAACATACTCTGCATTCCTGGCAGCATCATTTTACAGTAACAGTTGAAATATCTCCTTTATCTCTGTTATCTTGCTCATGACAAACCTCCAGCGGCAACCACCAAAATCCATTCCATCAACTTAGCCATTCCAGCTTCTCACCACAACCAAATACCACCACCATCTTTAATCTGCCTTGCTTCTAAGATGTATCTCCTCAATTCTCCACCCCTGCATAAATATTTCAACTCCATTTGCACTGAGAACCCATCAAACTCATGCCATATTATTTCCAAACCCTTGCTGCCAATAAAACCAAACCACAATCTTCTAGTGAAACACCAACTTCAGATTTATAACACCAGCTCCTCCATGTAATTCCACCAACAACCCTTCATTACTGAACCATTTAGATATCTCCATTCAACCACACTTCATACGGCAGGGGCTGCCATTCCTTGTTCTCTTCAACTTCAAACAATACAAGACTGAAGTCTCACAACTCCACAAACCCCTCTCTTGTTCTATCATTCTCCATTAAATTCTTCTTCAATTTGAGTTCTCGATCCATAAATCAATCACCCAGACCATCATCTTCGATTTATCTCAGATTCAAATAAACTCTGAAACCCATCGACCCATTCTCGGATCAAATAGCAGTTTCAACAGCGGCAACCACCATATCTTGTTACTTCCTCTTCAATTGGTCTTGATTCAACAACAACAGCATCGTTGTCACAGATTCAACCAAAAACCCTTAATTTCTGCTTTAATTCTCAATTCAATCATCTTCTCTGTCTCAACTTCGTGGCTCAGAATCATCAAATCTCATACCAATCTATCACAGTCTTTGTCACCTGAGTTTGGACCAAACTCACTCTACTTGATTCCATGGATGCTGTGCAGCTTGTCTCTGAATTTTAGGTGACGGAAATGAATGAGCAAATCTCGATTTAGGGTTGACTCAATGATTGGGGTGGATAATTATACCCACCGATAAGAACCACCCCCAGTTTGGGTGCCTTTAATAAGTGATCAGTTCTGATAAGGGCCAGCCAACCTCTAACCCCTTATCCTTAACTGGTTTGTCTTAAGCATTCCTCCAAAAGAGTTGCCCCGTAACATTGACTGGGTTCCAGATAGTGTTCTCCCCTGAAATGACAGCTTTTACCCTTTATGCTCCAAATAAAATGCTCTTCCACCTTCTTTCGAGTTCCTCCGCTAACAGCAACCGTCCCTTATTTCTCATATTCACTTATACTCTTCAATGAGAGTCATCACTAAAGTTGTCGTGCTTTTCAGACAAAATTTGCATCACTAAAGCCAACATACTTTTCAGACAGAGATGAAGAAATAAAAGCAAATAATGAAACACAATCCGCCTCCAACGCTTTTGCCATGTTTCCTCCTCTTTTGAACCGAATGACTCCAAAGTACCTAAATACTCAAAAGCGAACATAAGATACATAATTCACACAAAAACTCGCAAAGAAAGCATAAATACTAGATATTAAATTAGGTGTTTATCATACCTATCAATCATATGTATATCCAAAGAAGACTAACATGGTATACAAGACTCTTACGAGGAAGGATAATTGCCCCTTTAAGCTTGTGTTCCATCAAAATGACATGGACAAGGAATGGGATTGTGTGGTTTGGTTCGGTTGTCATAACCACCGGGATCCGAAAGATTTTGTTGGTCACTCCCTAGTTTCGAAGCTAAAACCTCATGAATTATAGGATGTAAAGAGATTGAGCAAAGCATTTATCAAACCGAGACAAATTCTCAGAGGATTCAAGGAAAAGGATAAGACTAACGTGTCTTCTGTAAGTATAATTTATAGTGCACATACAACTATTAGAAGGTTGGAATGGGATGGGAGGACCGTTATGCAAGAATTTGATAAGATAGTTTGGGATCACAACTACATGCGTATCATTAAAAGAGGTCAGGGCAACAAGCCCCTTCAAATATTCATTTCGCATCCTTTGCTTTCACAATTGGCAAATACATTTTGTGATGTTCTTTTGATGGATTGCACCTAAAAGACAAACAAATACAATATGCCGTTGTTCAACATCGTGGGACAAACATCGGACAAGGTAACATTCACATTGGCTTGGTGTTTAATGGAAAACGAGAGGGACTATAATTATCATTGGGCATTACGATAATTGAAATTATTTTTCCGAGAAGATAAACTTCTGAGGATCATCATAACCGATCAAGATGACGCCTTAATGAATGCAATATCTGACGTATTCCCCGGCGCACAAAATTTCCTATGTATATTTCATATACGTCAAAATGCTATAAAAACTTGTCATGCCTTGTTTGAACCCACCAAGGAGGATATTAAGAAAAGAATGATTGTTCAGCTATCGGAAGATGTTTGCAAGAACAAACTATCCCCCGAAGAATTAGTGGATGAGAGAGGCAAGATAAAAGAGCGAGTGGACAAAGAACATGCGGAAAATCATAAAAAGTGGTTGGAATTTCTAAGAGATTGGGATAAAGTTTATTGGTCTCTCAACGAGGATATGTACGAAAATAGGTTGGACAAATTTATTGCCTATTGGAACGAGGTTTATCCGACTTCCGTCTGGTATTGACGGAATCAATGGTTGTATAAGTTCAAGGAAAAATTTATTCATGCATGGACAAACCGATATAGACACTACAAGAATGAAGCAACCAGTGTAGCAGAGTCTTCTCATGGGAGATTTAAAGATCTCATCCATTCTGGCCAAGGAAAAGTGATTATGGTGACCGAGGCAATGGATCAATACTTTAAGAGTGATATCGACATGATCAAGGCAACTTTTGAGAAAATCTCAATGGAAAGGTTGACTCAATTTCTTCGATATGGAAAGTTTCTCCAAGGAATAGAATTCAACGTCTCTCATTGGGCAATAAAACATATGATGAGACAAATGGAATATGAGAGAAACTATGGAAAACCGTGTGATGTGTGTATTTGTCCCGACATATCTTCATTTGGGATTCCGTGTTGTCATATGCTAGTGAAGTATGAAAAAGTGATACCTCTTGGGGTTATTGATCCGTTTTGTAAGCATCTATCTTTCGACCCCCCCCGCCACCCACGGAAGATCCCGGACAATCACCATGGGATACGAACGAATGAAAGGAATTCTTTGAAGCTTACTCATGTGGCACCTCGATTAGCCGACAAGTCTTGTTGAGCCAACTAAGGCTAGTTACACGGCTATGGATAGCACAAAGTGAAGAGCCAACAATTGGAGATCCTCCCGGTAGACCACAAACTAAAACGTCAAGGAGAAAACAGAGAAAGAATTGAAAGCAATGACTAAACGTGAAGAAGAACTTGCAGAAAGTAAGAAACGAGATCTAACCGGATGTGAGATTATGGAAGCAAGGTTCACGGAAGCGCCGGTTGCTAACAAGAGCGGTAGGCCGAGAAAGGAACCGCAATCAAGTCAACAACAAACAAAGGGTTACGTATCCACACCAAAAGCCGATGTAGCGGATGTTCCAAAGAATAGGGGTAATCCTCCAAAGGTGCCAACATTGAGCTACCAAGAACAACAAGGTGAGCATTTGGAAGCCACAACCAAAGTCGATGTAGCTGAGGTTCCAAAGAAAAGGGGTAGGTCGCGAAATATACCAACATTGAGCTACCAAGAACAACAAGGTGAGCATTTTGAGGCCACACCCATAGTCAATGTAGTGGAGGTTCCAAGGAAAAGGGGTATGCCGCTAAATATACCAACATTGAGCTACCAAGAACAACAAGTTGAGCATTTCGAGGCCACACCCATAGTCGATGTAGCGGAGTTTCCAAGGAAAAGGGGTAGGCCGCGAAATGTACCAACATTGAGCTACCAAGAACAACAAGGCGACGAGGAGGCGGTGCCAAACAAAAAGGGAAGGCCAAATAAGGTACCTACATCAAGTCAACAACATGAAAAGGTAAGTGATAGAAAAGTTAAGTGATAGAAAAGGCAAGGGACCCATATCTAGTCAACAACAACACGAGGGTGACAACTCCGTGCCTTCCGTAAAAGTTGATCTTTTTTCGATTCAAAAGCGAAGGGGTAGGCTAAGGAAGTACGGACTCCCATCACATACTGAAGACACTAGAAGTGTAGAGATTGGAGAGGATGGATTGGATATAATTAAGAAACAAAGGGGTAATATGAAGATGTATAAGGATCGCTTAACATGTAGGACCATTAGAAGTTATCATATGAAGATACAATCTTACATAGACCAACTTCCTGAGGTTATTCGCGAGTATATTGTATATCCGGATGATGTCGATGGAGATAGAAATTGCGGGTATCATGCCGTAACCGAACAATTAGGAATCTTTGAGACGGAGGTTAGTAGAGGTATGACACCATGCCTATATGCGAGAAAGAGGATGGACGACCAACTTATGAATAAGAAGATCGTTTATGAACAATTGGTTGGTGATGAAGAAGGGTTTTATGATATGCACGCTCAAGTGTTAGGTCCTGAGCAGGAGATGAAGTTCATTCCTTATCAATATTGGATGAGAATGCCGCTTTGTGGGCATCTAGAGGCGGATATATTTAATTGTGTTATTCATTATTTTACCCCCACTGTAGAATTAACGTTTACACCAAATTGGCAAAAATGTGAAGGATCCCTTAAGCAGAGAAGAGTTGTTTTGGCGTTCGTGAACGGTAATCATTTTATTATTTTAAAACTTAAGAAAAACTATACATTGCCACGTATTTATGGAATGGTGAAAAATAAGGATCTAGATCCCAATATCTGGAAGGGATGAATGGCATTGTATGAGGAGAATCACCAATTTTGGGATGCGTTGGCTTTATCAAAAAAACCTTTCTAAGAGGAGAAGATGTAACTTCATACGTGTGGAAGCGATGATGAGTAATTTGGATATATGTGGTTCACTAATACGCAAGAAAATAGTTTTTTGGAAGTGTGAATTGTAAACATTAAACCATATTTTGATGACTCTGCCGGCATACTAATGTTTCATCATCAACATGTCGGTGTGTCTGTGCCGGCATAGATTATAACTATTATAAAGGTGCCGGTAATACATAAAAAATATCCAGTTAAATGAGTCAATATGCCGGCATGAAATATTAAACTAAACATAATGCCGGTAGTCTGGCATTAAAATTTATACATGCAAATTAGTTAATAACGGCACTGTGTGCGAAACAACTTTCCTGCCGAAATTCTGTTTATTTTTTGGTATTTGAAAGAAATGCTGGCACTAAATTTCCCTGCAACACAATGCCCATATATAACTTACACTTTACAATTTCATGCAATTTTGGCCCATTCAATGAACATTCAAACTCGGTAAAAGGGTTAATTTGACACTGTGTTGTCAACATTGTAGATATCTGATATGCAAATACTTATGAAAGAAACGTAATAAGAAAGAATTCTAAACAACTCATTCGATTAATAATTCTGGTGTGTTTTGTTTCATGGCTTTGCTCGTGTGCATAAAATCTTCACATCACTTTTGTTCTATGTATCTGTCTTCACGTCACTTTGGTTCTTAAGTCATAGTCTTGGTTAAACTTGATTTCCAAGAATCATAATAAGTCTAATAACAAAACTAGATTGTATAAAAGAACTAACTCCAAAGTTAAGAGATTCCAAACCGAAAACAAGTTAATCATAAACCCATTGTTCAAGAAACATAAACAAATACTAAATTGTTCAAGACCAAACTAAGAGACATAGACATAAACAAACATAAACCAACACTATATTGTTCAAGACCGAACTAAGAGACATGAACAAAAACAAAGATAAACCAACACTAAATTGTTCAACAAATAAAAGATCACTCGGTCATTGGCTTCTTGTGTACCCTCTTCTTCTTTTCGTCCCACAAATCTTTTGCCTCCGGATCTTCAATTTTGTCTATCTTCTGCACGACCTTGTCCAATTCTCTCTGGCTCAACCCCTCTCCTTTCTTGTTCTTTTTCTTAAAGAACTTTTCCAAATTTCCTATCCGCTGACGATGTTGTCATATTTTTAAACATGTTTTTAATATGTAGACCTATATAAGTTCATGGATGTAGAATAAAACAATAGGAAATGAGAGGTACATACCAACAACGTAAGGATCTTATTTAGTCCGGGTACAGTAAGTTCCACCTCAATTATGAAAGAATTCTGGGTATAAGCCTGGCGTTGTAGAACCATAACGTTTTAATGCCGGAACCCATGGGCTAAAGAAAACATGCACTTTAGTATAAATCTGAACATGTTCAACATAAACAAACAACTGGGTTGTTCTTGAATGTTTTTAATCCATCCATATATAAGGGTACCAAAAGTAAACCAAACAACTAAAGAGTTAATCCAAAAACAAGTTCGAAACTGTTTAAAACATAACAACCAAAGAAACACAACTAAAGAGTTAATCACTAGGTCTGTTGCTTCTTCTGGACCGACACCTTCCTTGTTTCCCCCAACAAATCTTTTGCAATTGGATCTTTAATTTTATCAAGCAATTCCTCGACTTCCTTCATTTCTTCCAGGGATAGCACCTATCCTTTCTCGTACTTGCCACCAAACATCTTCTTCATCTTTCCAAGCCGACGCAGCTGGTTTCATACATCCAACACATAATTAGTATATATATGCTAATATAAGAGTATGTGTGTATTAAACGACTAAGGAATTAAAAATACTTACTAGCATTCTAAGAGTCTTATTAAGTTTGGCCATTGTAGGTGGTGCCTCAGTGGGAGTTGTAACCGGATGGTTTTTCTGGGGTGAAACTCCGCCGTCGTCCGGACGCACGACAAAAGGATGTGACCATTCCAGGTAAGTATCAATGTAGGAGGAATCGTCTTCATCACCGTTGTTCATAAGCTCCCAATTACTGATATCTACCAGACGACTTGGTTCCATATCCCTCCAATGTGTTGGTTCTGGAAGTGGGTCATACACTACCCTCAACTTTGAGGGACTTGTAATGCACTCACCCAAGTCAAGAGCATTCCTTTCAGTAGAGGCTATCGTGAATGTAGGTAATTGATTATATCCAAGTTTCCGCATCACACGTCGAGGATATGCCATAACGTATCCCTTTGGGTGGAACAACGGTCCATTGTAAAATGCAACGTTCGGATACCTCAAAATTTGGCGGTTTTCTCTAGCCTCCTTGTAAGGGTCGAACACAATTTCTTTGGTAGTCATCGTGTCCAGATCCAATCTCATATCTATTAGTCGACCATTTTTACCGGGCTCCGGAGTATTGTTGAACTGGTATCTCTTAGCTCTAGGCGCATCAGGTTCTGGAAGGTCTATAATCTTCAAAGAGGGGTAGTCCTTGAACAATGTTGGGAAGTGTTCATAAGCCCACACCTATACCAATGTGGAATCATACATATAAGAAGCAGTAAATTTTGTTTCTAAGTTCATAAAAAGGGTATATGTGAACAATATACATAAGGACATAAGTTTAAAAACAAAATTACCTAAAGCAAAGTAAAATTCCATACAAATTGGTTTGTAACAGCCTTAGAGGCCCTTCTCATCTCCGCCATCAAATATGACATTACCACGGTACCCCAAGAATAGGTAAATACCTCTTCCAATGGATCCAAGAATTAAAGGAGGCTTGCGCTAACCCTGTTGCAACTAGTGTTAGGGAATACCTTAGTGGCCAAGATGAATAAAAGGTACGCATCGGCTGTATAATGAATCTGTGCAGGTCTCATCCATCCTTCAAACTTCTCCTTAAGCAGCGTCATATTGATTGTCTTTGTCCTACTAACATTAGATACATAGAATCTTTCCACAGAAGTTTTGTAGTACCAACCTAACAGCTTGTTAGTCAGGGCGTGCAACTTCGACCATTCTAGGTTCGGACAGTTATCTCCTTCTGTAATTGATTTGTCGATAACATTCAAGCCTAAAATGTTCTGAGCATCATTCGGGATCAAGGTCATCTCCCCAAATGGGAAGTGCATTGCATCAGCTTTCGACGAAACAATTGACTGTCACAAACTTCACATAATTTTCAACCAAAGCATATAGACCAGAATCTCTTACTAATGTTTGGACCTCTTCACATTCCAAAGATAAATTCCAATCGGACACAGCTTGGTTTCGTCAAACACGCACATCCTTCTTGTGATCTTACAATTCGGAGATAGTACGGTTAAAATATTTTACATAAATACATAAGAATACATATGCACATGATTAAAAAAATTCATACATAGGTTTGATAGATAGTAGGAGCCCACGAGTGCTTGTTGCCAAATAGATGGGCCGGATCGTGAGCTTCACCCCAAATTCTACCATGATCAAGGTCAGGTATCATGTCATCAACATGAGGAAGGTGGGAACCTTTAACTTTTACTTTGTCGTTCCCCTTGGCTTTGCCTTGTGTCGGTGGTTGACTTGGCCCACCAACTTCTCTTTGGCTTGCTAATTGACTTGGATCAACCTCATTATCTTCCTCCTCACTTTCCTCTTCATCATGCACATTGTGCTCAACTGTTGTAGTAGGTTCATGGATTACAAGTCGACAACGGTCACCACCGCTCTCCCAAATTATCCCTCTTGAATCAGCCCAAAAACGTTTTTTGAAACCTTCATCTTTCCCTCGCGGAGGAAGAGTCTGAGGAGTATCTAGACCGTCCTTCCTCTTTCTCTTAGTGACAGCATCTTTATTTTTTCTTTTCTTAGCTTCCTTGGCTTTTGACCTTTATCATAAGCACACAAAATGATTAGTACCGGCATACACTTAATTAAACAAACTACGTCGGTACACAACTCCCTGCATATTAACTTAGTAAATGGAAATGCCGGTACATGTTTCCGGTGGTAACCATTATCTATCGACAGTGCCAGTAGTCATGTGTAATTCTCCTGGATACAAAAATCCAACTACCGGCAATCCTTAAATACATCGATTATATGATGTAACGCTGTACCGGCATACAATGCAACCAAAAATATATGCCGGCACAATTGAAAAATTCAAAGATGTTCATGTATGTTTTTAGTCCACTATCGGCATACACGAATTTTCATTAATGAATATCGTAACATAAACTGACACAGTATTCAACGACTTTTTTATGCCGGTATAAAACATTCAGTTTCATGGTTTGGAAACGGCATTGTATTCATGCTAAAATCTAAGCCGTAACTGAGTACCGGAACTGCGTTCATCCTATATTAAATGTCGTAACTCACAACCGGCATAGTATTCATAAACTATTCAATGCCGGAATCTACTGAAACTAAACTGTTTCGTTTAGGTTTCGCGATTCTAACCTAAACTCATTGCTATAAATCGATTCAAACACTCATAACTGAGTCTAAAATCACTTACCTTCTCACAGAAGCCATCTTTGCGAGCGATTGATTGTCCGAGAGCGTTGCTTCTTTTTATTCTTGCTCTTGAGCAATCTTAGCAAGTCTTTGTTTTAATTTTTCCTCACCAATCGATTGTTAGTTTGATGGGGCTTTTGGTTTCTTTTATGGAGGCATTGTTATGATTCGGGTAGGTTAATCGACGAAGAACGGATGAAGAACGATGAGGAATAAGAAAAAAAAATGAACCCTAACCCTAAGAGTGCCGGTACCGATTTTAGGAAATAGGGGATATATGTTTTGGTTTTTGATTTTAAAGTTTTAGGGGAAAGGGTATAACAGTCTTTTCATAAAGGTTTTTAATTAGGGAAGGGTATTTTGGTATTTTTATAATAAAAAGTTACCCCTTATCAGCCACCCCTGGTTGGGGGAAGTAATCAATATCCCCCAATTTGGGGTTCTTATGCAGCCACCAAAAAAGATGCATAACACATTATGTATCCACAACAAAAGATGCATAAAACGTTATGCAACCATATTTTGGTTCATGCATCTACTAATTTAGTTACGCAACCACTAAAATGATAACATCACAAAAAAAAAAGACGCATAACGAATTATGCAATCATTTTCTCGACTACATAACAAGTATGCATCCATAGTTTTGGTTAATTTTAGTGCTTACAAAAAAAGTTAGATACATAATGCGTTATGCAGCCATATTTTCGCATGCATGTCAAGTTATGCATCCATTATCTCGATTGCATAACATGTTATGCAGATATTATTGTAGGTGCATGAAAATTTATGCAGTCTTTTTTTTTTTGGTTTCATAACTAACAAAAAATGCAACCATTTTCATAGCTGGATAACAGATTATTAAACCATTATGGCCAAACACCAACCCCAATATGGCCAACACATCCGTAGCTTCCCAACCTACAACACCAACTCCTCAAACTTAGCTTATATAACCATTATCCTCCATCCGCAGCTTCCCAATCCACTACTACTAGTTTCCTAAATCCAGACCATCTGAATATTCTCCTTGCACCACTCTTAATAACTCAACCATCTCCACCAGTTATGGCCACAACCACTGAACTTCTTCACTGGATCATTAATAGTAGAATCTCCATCACTGGATCATTCATTTGATCTCGTAAGAAAGATCCATCAGTAAATTAACAGCCTAATACTAGCCAAAATGGGAGTATCCAGAACAACATATATAATGCAAAATCGCAAACACACAAGTGGCCGCTCACCTTACTATCTAAAGGTAGAGGGACTGCACAAATCTTAAGCTCCCGACCCACCCTCAAGATAAGTATGAGGTGAGTATCATTATAATCCACATCCTCTAGGATAAACTCTGGATCATCAAGAAATACATCCTGAAACATAAACAAGAAATGCCACATATTTCTGAAGACAACAACCAAGAGCTCATGTGGAGGAAATAATATTGAACTAACTAAAACTCCAAAAAATAGCATATGCTGCAGGGAAGTGTTTGTAGAATCTGAACGGAAATGGCTTAGAAATACTCTAACCTCCTATTTTATTGAACCCAAAGCTTCAACAATGCAAGAGAGCAGGTAATGAGAGTCAGCATGCTACCCATCTTTCGCATCATTTTTAATAACATAAAGATGTTCTTGGTGATGTTCAATTATGCAATTAACATGTGGTTCACACTCATATACTAATTTCATAACAGACAGAGGATCAGCTGCATTTATCAAGTAAACCTGCAAATACTTACTTGAATTTAGCAACATATGAGGAAGTAAATAAAACATGGAGAGACAAAAGTATCCATTTACATCTTATACCTTTGAAAAAATAACCGAGGACACATTAACAATCACAAACTGGAAATCCTTTGTGAGTATGATACAAAGGTAATCATTCTCATCTGATTCTTCCATACCAAAACATCGTTTTCATTTTCTCCGGTTACGCTACGAAAGATCCTAATTAAAAATTATTTTTTAGAAGAATCATCAAAGATACTCGATTGAATCCCAAATTAAAAAAAATCAGAAAATAAAAGCCAAACTTTAACACTGGAAATACTGTAAATTTTCACAAATCAATATGGTCGTTTATTATTATCAGTTACTGTATAAAACAATGATTCTCCATCCCTCCCCATTCCAAAACCGCAACTCTATCAACCTCAGGTTTCTTAGGAAATAAAGAACTTGAACTCAAATCCCTAACAAATAACTTAAAACAATTGTTCTTTGCCATACATAGTGTACGCGAGAAACCGATGATCCGGAAATATTTCAGATAGTTCCTCACGGATTACGGTTTTTGATTTTGATCGACGTTTGATATCATGATTTTTTCGAAATCTCTTTTTTGATTTCCATGATCAATTTCGTTGTATAAACCGAAATTCAGATCTAATTTGTAAAAAAATCAATTGCATTAGAGATTGCGGATTTGCTTTTTGATAGGATTCAAGTTTGCTCTGATTTGGTAGAAGTTAGTCTGTGAAAAAAATGAAAAAGAAAATTTTAACAATTATGGACTTGTTTGGAAAAATTTATGATTATCTATAATCATAAATAGATAAATGATTTTAGTATAATCATTTTTATAATAAATTTTCACAAACACCTTTCTTAAATAATTGGTAATCTATGAAAAATGCTCTCAAAAAGGAGAGGAAAAACAATGATCTAGAATTTTTTTATACGTCCCCTATTGTTTTTTATATGTCCCCTATTGATTTATTAAGAAATAAAAAGACAACATATGAGGAAAAATATATTATATGATTATCTTCATTCATGGGGCAAAACTGAGTTTAACTCGGTTTAAATTTTAAATTTTAAATCTTCATCTTCTCTTGATTTATGATTTCAAATGGTTTTATGATGATCTGTTTTTGATTCTCTATCTTCTAATACATGTTTAAGATCCTTTCTACTGGTTTTTTGACTTTGATTAGCTTGTAGAAGTAATCTAAGTTTTTGAGTGCGTCATTTCACATTTAAATTTATTCAAAATTTGAATAAACAAAACTAATGGGTTGCTAATCTTTCTTGCAGATTCCCTGTTGATCTCTGTGCTATTCAGTTTGTAAAAACTAGTCGTGGTTCAAGATCCAGTTTGGTCTCTTGAGTTATCGCAGTCGTGCTTGTTCTCCAACAGTCGTGTTGTTTTCAACATTATTGTGATTCAAAGTTAGTTGAAGCTTGGTATTTCCATATCATCATCTCTCGTCAGATCCTAACCTTCGATCATCTTGTCTAGATTCCTACGATTTTTAATCTTAGTAATATCAATCAAAATCATTAGATTATCGGAGTCAAATTACTGGTTCAAAACCAATATAATCTTAGCAATAATCTTAGGTAAACAAAAATATATTATAAAAGGTAGAGATCAAAAATTGGTCAAAACGGTTACACCGAAATTCTGTTTGACAACCAAAAAAATCTTTATTTTGGTAAACAAAATATTCCAGAATATACCAAACCTTTTTATAACCCGATAAGATATCCTCCCATCACTCAAAACCCTAGAAATATCTATCTTTATAAACTGCAAGGTAGAGTTCAAGTTTGTAGAAGTAGTAAAATCTCGATCATGGATAATTTAATCTTTGAAGATGCAAACTACAAATATTGAAGTTGGTTCTTCAAGAACTATCAAGAGAATTATCACTTCAGCTATAAGGTGGTGAAAGATGCAGCAAAGTAATTTTCCCACAGTTTACTAGGCAAGATCATCTCCAAAGATCCTCTGAACCATGAAGAAGTCAAGAAAGAAGTAAATATCAGATGGACAAGCTATTGAAGATACCAAATAATCTCTAATGGAAATAATTTTTTCCTTTAAAGATTTGGAAGGAAGAGTTCCCATGACAGTGTCATCTCAAATGGTCCATGGACAATCAATGGTTATCTACTCTGTCTGAAACAATATAATCCAAATACAGAGATTGCAGATCACAAGTTTATCAGCCAAATCTAGTGTGTCCGATAGAAGAACCTAAAATATATCATATTGAATGAGAAGTTGGTTAATGATATATGTAAAGATATAGGAAAAAGGGTGTTTCCAGAATGGAGGAAAAAAACTGCTAGGGGTCATGTGACAAATACGGTGTATGCGGAGGTTAAACTTAAAGAGCCTTTGCGAAGATGGGGTTGGTCTAATGCTCCAAATGGGGAAAAAATATGGGTTAATTATCATTTTGATATGCAAACTTATGAAATCTGTAAAGAATGTTATGTTGTTGATCACGTAGATGAAAATTTCGCAAGACTTGTGGAAGATCATAAGGTGGAATCAATGGATGAATACACATTTTCTGTCTATAGCCAAACTGAAGAAGGTAAAGCTTTTTTGGTTGCCTATATCCTAGAAGCGGATGTGGATAACAATTCTGCTATGTTATATGAATCAGAAGACACGATAAAAAATGGTTGTCGTCAGATTGAAAATATAGATGAAGGGGATGAGAGAAAGAGTAAGAGATATAGAGAAGAAGATATCCAAAATTACCCTATTTCAAAGAACCCCTTTTCTACCAATTCTCATAGCAGCCCAATTTATCAGGATGATGATAATTCTATTGAGGATATTGGATCTGATGGTAACACAAACTTAATGGAGTTTCATATGGATTATCAACATAATCATGTTGGAGAGGGAATAACTGATAACTCAACTATGCAACCCGGAATGACACAAATCTGCTACAAATCTGGTAATTTTTACAACTCTAGAAATTTTCCCTAATTTTAATTTTAGTTTTAATTTCAAAAGTTATTTCTTGACAGATACCCATATTTTGTTTAATTATGCTAATACTCTATATATTGCTTTAGATAATCTTTATTCTTTCAATTTTTGGTTAGTCTCTGGAACTTGGTTTCTTCTTCTGCCTGATTGTTCTAGGAATTTGCATGTTATTCCTGTCTGCCTTCAGTTTATAGAAATGAGAATCATCTCCTGATGTTCAAGGTTACAGTAACAAGGTACCTAGATCACATCTTAAGTCTCTAGTCAAAACAAATGATCATGCTATAATTTTCTTAGCTGGAACCAAATCTTACTATAGGAAAATTACCAATCCTATTATTCCTTTGAATTACCCATATAGCTACATGGTTAATCCTATAGGACTCTCTGGGGGTCTCTGCATAATGTGGAAAGATGGTTTAGACTGTAGGAATATTAATTCTGCCTATAATGTGATAAATTGTGAACTTAAGAATGATGCTAGAGCTAAGGACTTTCTTACTTGTGTTTATGGTGCTTTAGCTAATGGTAATAGAAATTCTCAATTGGATTTTATAAGACAAACTAGCCAAAATGTTAATGGTCCTTGGATGTTAGTAGGTGATCTAAACATTATACTTGATAGTTCTGAGAAAGTAGGTGGTCTTCAAGTCTCTCAGTCTGTTTTAGATAAAGCTAAGGACTTTATTGATTCTCTGGGGTTGTATGAAATTAATTTTCTTGGTAATCCTTTTACTTGGTCTGATAAAGGCATGGAGATGATTTTATTTAACAGAGACTGGATAGGGCTCTAGGTAATGATGCTTGGTTTATTTTTTTTAACAATTCTCATGTTTATCACCTTGCTCCAATTGCTAGTGACCATAGCCCTTTGGTTGTTACCACCTCTAGGGATAATAACCTTGTTAAAAGACCTAGGAAATTTAATAAATGTTGGCTTAGAGATGCTAGTTGAAAAACTATTGTTAAGAATCACTAGAAGGCTAATACTCAGGGCTCTAAAGCCTTTAAACATAAGAAATCTTTGAGACAGGTTAGACATGCTTTAGGACAGTGAAACTTGACCACTTTTGGTCATATTCAAACTAAAATCACATGTTTGAATGCCATAATTGAGGAACTTCATTCTCTAGGTGTTGTTGATCCTAATGATACTAGAATTATTAGCACATTAGCTGACCTAAACCACTGGCAAACTGTATAAGATGATTTCTATCAACAAAAAGGCTAAAGATGATGCTCTTAAACTAGATGATAGGAATACATGGCATTTTCATTATAGATCCAATTATAGGAAAAGAAGGACACAAATAAAAGCTTTACAAGATGATACATGTGCTTGGATAACAGGTGGGAATGATCTAGCTGAGAATCTTAAACATCACTTCAAACTAGTAATCATATCTCTGTGGATAGTTTCTTTGATTGCATCCAACCTTGTGTTGATAGTTTTGATAATGAAAGGCTCTTGAAAATTCCTTATTATGATGAAATAAAATTTGTTGTTTTCAAAATAAAACCATGGGCCTCTCCTGGTCCAGACGGCTTTCCTCCAGTTTTTATCAACGAATGTGGGATATAGTGGAAACTGACATAGTTGAGATGGTCCAATCTTTCTTTCATGGTAAGTTTATGCTTAAGGAAAACAACCATAATTTTCTATCTCTAATTCATAAGATAAATTGTCCTAAAACAGCTGCTAACTTTAGACCTATTAGTCTATGTAACACTAGTTACAAGATTATATCTATACTATTAGTTAATCGTCTAAAGCCTTTGTTAAATAAAATAATTTCTCCTCTCCAGGATGCTTTTGTACAAGGAAGATTTATGACAGATAACATTATACTGGCTCATGAACTTATAAATACTATGAAAAAACATAAATCTCAGAAAGGCTTAATGGCTATTAAGTTAGACATGTCTAAAGCTTTTGAATGGAATGGAAATTTCTTTTAGACTTCTTAGGAAAACTTGTTTTAGTTCTGATTGGTGTCATCTTATTAGTCAGCGTGTTACCACTATTTCCACTTCTGCTCTCTTAAATGGTACTCCAGGGGAGTAGTTCACACCTTTTAGAGGTTTGAGACGGGGAGATCCCCTGTCTCCTTATCTTTTCATCATTTGTATGGATGTTTTTTCTAGAGCCCTGATCTCTGCTGAGAAGCAAAACTATATACAAGGAATTAACGTAACTATTTCTTGTCCTACTATCTCACACTTGTTTTTTGTAGATGATTGTCTAATCTTTTCTCAGGAAAATCCTACTCAAGTAAGAAATCTGAACTCTATTATTGAGAATTTTACTAAGATCTCAGGTCAAGATATCAATTTTGAAAAATCTGGATTGGCTTTTAGTCCAAAAACTTGTAGTCAATCTATTAATGATATTACGAATATTCTTAATATTAAGAGAATGAGACTTCAAAATAAGTATCTATGAGTCCCTTTGCTCTTACAAAGGAATAAAATTGAATCTTTCGGTGGAATGACAGGTGGATTTGAATGTAGATTAGGTAATTGGAGATCAAAGCACCTGAATTTACCTGCTAGATCTGTTCTATCTCAGAATATTTTAGGATCTCTTGCTACTCACCAAATGTCTATTTTTCTTATGCCCAAGAAGCTGACTGATAGGATGGACACAATACAAAAAATATTTTTATGGAACAAAACTAGTGGCACTAAGGGTGTGACCTTAATTCCTTAGACAACTACTGCTGGTCCAAAATGTTAGGGTGGTCTCAACATTAGGCAGTCTGTTATATTCAATAACGCCCTTTTAACCAAACTTGCTTTGAGGCTTCTTAATGAACCTGATGCTCTGTGTTTCATTCTTCTTAAACATAAATATTTCAATGATTGTGATCCTTTATCTGATGATATTATCACTCATGGATCTTGGTTATGGAGGGGTATCTGTCAAGGATTAGAAGTCATTAAAAATCATTACCGTTGGGAGATAGATAATGGAGAAAACATTCACATCTGGAAGGATGTTTGGGTTCCAACACTAGGAACTAGATTTGATTCTACCTTTAGCAGCCCATGTATGAAAAATGTCTGCCAACTCATTGATATAGACACTAAAAGTTGGAATTTGAACATCTTAAATTCCCTATTCTCTGTTGATACTGTCCAGGAAATCACTAAAATTAGAATTTTTATGCTTGGTAAAGATCAGATTAGATGGACATGTAGTAAAAATGGTCATTTTTCGGTTAAATATTCTTACAGGGTATTATTGAATGAATCCATGCATGCTACTAGTCCTGTTGTTAACAATTTCCCATGGAATAGATTATGGAAGATGAAATTGCCACCTAAATTCCAATTATTTTTGTGGAGATGTTTACATGATGGACTACCAACTAGAGATAGATTTACCAGATATTTGAACAATGCTGAATCTGTTTGTCCTCTGTGTGGTAATCATGATAAATCTATGAATCATATTTTTAGTGATTATGATTTATCAAAAAGAATTTGGTTTGCCATGGATAATAATCTTTTTGTATTCATGAATAATATCAACTTGCTAGACTGGTTACATCATATGTTCAGGTAACCTAATTTATGTGACAATGCTATACAAGGAAGATTCAGGTTTGTATCTTACATACTTTGGTACATCTGGAAACTTAGATGTTCCATTGTTTTCGATAAAAAAAAATTCAGACAGGTGGAATTTATTTCTTCTTTACAATAGTTCATAAATGATTGTGAAACCTCTATTTTACCAACACAACAACATACATGTAATATTCATAGAGACATTGTAGAGATCAGATGGAGCCCTCCTCACAATAACTTTGTGAAAATCAACTTTGATATGTCCTATATAAATAATTATATGCCAAGTGGGTTTGGTCTTATACCGAGGAATTGTGCAGGGAAATTTGAAGGTGCAAAAGGAGAAAGGATCCAAGTAGTTGATGAGGAGCAGGGGGAAGCACTGGTTGAACTTGAAATTAATCCATCAAATGGGCTATGGAGCAAGGAATAAAGAATTTAGTTTTAGAAGGTGATAATAAGAATGTAGTTAGTGCCATAAATGGAAACTCAAACTATATCAGCTGGACCACAAATTGTGTTGTCCAGGATTGTCTATTTTTGTTAAAAACTTTTGAAAATTGGTCTTGTGTTTTTGTTAAAAGAGAGATAAACTTTGTAGCTGATACATTGGCTAAGCATGTTAGGGCCAATGGTAATGGTCTCTGGTACAGGCTACCTCCAAATTTTCTTATTGGATATTTAGAGAAAAACTCTTCCATCCAATTCTTTTGAAATAATATTTCTCTTATCTAAAAATAATAATTTATTATAAATAAAACTAGATGACCGCTCCACGGTGGGACGGCCGCCCGAAGAAATTGACGCGAAAATATCATTTTTTCTGACACTGTATAAAAATATTATTTTTTCTGGCACGGGGTGAAAGTTTCACTTTTCCTAAAACATAAAATTAGCCGATGCATAAACCAAAATATTGCTGCATAATTTGTTATGCATTCTTTGTGGCGGTTTGCATAATGGATATGCAGTCAATTTTCGAAAATTGTGCCTAAAATGAAAATATCATTTTTTTTAAACGTAGGGAGTACATCGTTTTATTAGTTGCAACGGAAAATAAGTTGATGCATAAACCAAAATATGGCTACATGAAGTATTATGTATCCTTTGTGGTGGTTTGCATAATACATATATATTTAAATTTCTAAAATTGTGCATAAAATGATAAACACCTCCGAATTTTTCGTAAAAACTCTAAATTTGATATTGTTGTTTGTACTCGTTGCGTAGATTCTCTTAAAGCCTTTCCAACGATATAAAATTTGCAAACTTTCAAGGCACGGATTTTTAGATATGTTATATTGAAGTTTGGTTACCAATTATACCCCTAAAAAATAGGATATATAAGGAGTTATAGTAATTGGATCAAAATGGAGGGACAATTTTGTCTAGTGAAAATCAATCACCAACACCAAATCCAATCTTTTTGTGTCAAATTGGAAAAAAAAATCATGCTTCACATTGACACAAAGTCACCATATATAGAGTCATCCCTCGCTTCGCTCGGTCGGCCTAATTATTTCCTTTTCTTATTATACACAAATATACTAAAAATTTAAATCAATCTTCAATAGACTTGTACAAAACTTTGGTTGGTATCCTAGCAACAAGCTGAGCACCAACACCCTTTTATATAGCAACACATAATCTATAAAAAAAAATTTACCTACACCACTACTAGCATGATTACTAACTAGTAAATTCCTCAATCTCTTAAAAATACACAAAGTATCTGTTTGTGGGTGAAAACTATTCCTGCCAATTTTGGTAATTTGGGATGTGTGGATGATGAATGAATCTAAACCTTAAACAATGCACTACGCGGTGAGTGCTTGTAGATTCGATAGGTAAATCTGTGCAAGTCCGGCCTAAACCAAAAAAAATGGCCGTTCCAGACTTGTTTCGGTCACAAAGTGAAGGAGATGGGGTTGATCTTAGGGAGGGAAGCGAAGAAGGTGTTGAGATTGTAAAGGTGTTGGCTATGTATGACTTCCAATAGAAAGGTGAGCAGGCTTGTAATTAACGCAAGCAGGATCTGGATGTTAACACTTGGTTTCTGTGTTATGCTCTATCTGTTCTGTCTTGTCTTGTTTGAAAAATATGAAGGAGAGCCTATTTATACAAGTCTTTTAGCCTAACCTTCGTATCTCGTGGGAAGTGGAGAAAGTGGAGTGATGGAGTAGTGGAGTAGTGTATTGGTGTTACACGACCAGGCTTGCCCACTTCTCCCATCATCACTAACCGTCCATGACTTACTGACACGTTCTTGTAATGGCACGTTGGGCGCTGCACGATGTAAACCGCCATACCAATACCCCAGTATGTATCCCCCAGTTTGTAACATGATTGATGTATCGAGTGTGTGTGGATCGTGGGACCCACAGAAAGTAGCATGTAATGCTATGTTATTTAGGAAATTGATACTTGTGAAGTATCGTGTGTATACTATGTAGGTACTGCATCGAGTATATTCAGCATGTATGACTGTTTGAGAGTCTCAAAGAAACTTCATGTTCAGCCTACTTCATGTGATGGTTTTGAAGTTGCGCATGTAAACCCTCCTTTGATCGATCACATGGTGTGGTAGAGTGACGGGTGGTGATCACCATGATGCCATACTAACCAATTAACTCCTGACCAGGACTGTATATCCAAGCCGGTGAAGTTAGACGGACGAGGTGATCTTTGAGACACTCATCTGCGACCGTTGATGAAATTAGGGTTTATGAAAAGGTGCGCAAGCATCACTTTTCAGCTTGGTCGAATCCAAGCTTGGTACGAAACTTTGGCTAGGCAGGTCGTGCATGTATGTAGACAACATGACGGTGTAGGCACTCATACCTCATTGTATCACGAAAGTGTGATCTAGGCCACTCAATTCGTCCTGCGAATTTGTGTGGTTGAGATCAATTTGCGACAGAAAATTGGTGCCGCAAAAGCCGTATGTCGTACCAACCTTGAGCGAGCGTTCCAAGACGACCAGGCTTGGTCGGTCTTGGCCGATTTCTCCAACGTGTAGGTGGTAAGATGGTGTTCACGCCTATGCCTTACCGTCCTGTAGTACCATAATATCGCTACAACGCTATTCCCGCGATATTAACAACATTTATGCGAGAATCCCAAACGTTTCTACAAGCATTAACGACACTCTGACGAGATTGTCGCAAGATTCTTCAACAACATTTGGCGAGTTTCACAAAAGAGTGATATAATGATTAACGATTAAAGATATATGAAGAATAAGTCTGCTTCACGATGGTTATAAAGTTGGCGATGGGAAGACTGAAGTTATGGTGATGAGATCGCAAAGAAGATCCGAATTAGGGGGAAATCTTAGCTGTCTTCCACTATGTAAATCCCTATATAAAGGGCACGATAGATCCAAAAAAGGATGATGCATTTTTGAGAGCTGAGAGAATCTTGAGGAGAGAGAAACTCCATAAAGAAAGTTATACTTCTGAGTTTGATTTTTCTTGTAAATCTTCATGAAAGTGAATTAATAAAAGTGTTGTTGTTCATCCACAATTATGGCTTAGTTTTCATAGATTCTTGACAAGGGTGTAGTGTAGGAAATCCTGCAACTACATTTTGGCGCCCGAAACAGGGAATTAATTAACGAAAATAGAAGAAAAAGCGAAGAAGAAGATAAAAATTGTTCAAAATTAGGTGATAAAATTGAAGGAAGAATGATCAGAATCAAAAAGGATTGTAGAAAATTAAAAGGTGATGTAATAACAAAAGAAATGATTGATAAATTTCATGAAAATATCAAGGGAAGGATACATAAACGGGATTATGAAGGAAGGAAGATTATGGCAGTGGAGAAGATATCATCATTGAAAGATTGGGAAAAACAAGAAATCACGTTTACAGCAGCAGAAATACCAGGAGAAGATATTTTCAATGAGAAACCACTATACCAATGAGAAAGGAGAAATCGATAAAATCTGAAGAAGAATGGGCTATGAATAGAACTTTAGTAGACACAGGAAGTTCTGTAGACATGATATTTTATCATACCTTCAAGAAGATGGGATATAAGGATGAAGAAATGTCTCATTCAACGTATTATGTTCATGGCTTCGGAAAGTCTATAACAAAACCTAAAGGCGAGATAATGGTACGAATTCCACTAGGAGAAATTGAAACACAAATATCATTATGTGTGGTAGATGTGGAATCGCCGTACAATATGATACTGGGAAGACCGTGGATACACGCAATTAAGGCTGTGGCATCAACATTACATCAATGTGTTAAATTTCCTATGCCTAGTGGAATTGGAGAAATTAGAGGAGATATGACTTTCGCGAGATTGTGCTACCAAATTGAAGTAAGAAATTGTGAAGAACGTCCAAAGCTGCGAATATCTCGCAGAAAATTGAACAGAGAAGCAAAGAAAGAAGAGGAATTTAAAATTTACATGATAAGGGAAAAAGAAGGAAAAGGGATACCAAGTGAAGTTTCGCGAGAAGGAGATGAGTTCGCGAGAGTCGTGAAAAATCCAACACCAATGGGAGAACCTGAAGCCAGCTACACTGCTGCTGAACCAACAAAAGAAATAAATATTGGAAGTAAAGAAGAACCTAAAATGCTGAAAATTGGGACTAGAATGGAGGCAGATGAGGAAGAAAGAACTATAAATCTTTTGCGAGAATATGCAGATATCTTCGCGTGGAACATGGATGAGATGCCAGGGATAAACCCGTCAATAGCATGTCATAAATTAGAAATCAACAAAAACATAAGACCATTTAAGCAAAGAATAAGGAAGATCGCAACAACATATCATTCTCATATAGAAGAAGAATTACAGAAGATGATCGACGCAGGAATTATAAGACAAGCAAAATATCCAGAATGGATTGCAAACATGGTGGTGGTCCCAAAGAAGAACAAAGGGATAAGAATTTGCATAGATTTTACGGATCTAAACAAGGCATGTCCAAAAGATAGTTTTCCGTTGCCAGATATTCCACAAATGGTTGAATCAGCAGCAGGAAACGCAAGAATATCATCATTGGATGGGTATAAAGGATATAATCAAATCCCTCTCGCTGAAAAAGATCAAGAACATACTGCATTTTTTGCTCCAAGAGGATTATATTGTTATACAAAGATGCCATTTGGCTTACGAAATGCTGGTGCAACATATCAAAAAATGGTGGAAAAGGTGTTTGCAAAGTGGATCCACAAAACATTAGAAGTGTATGTAGATGATATGCTGATCAAAATCAAAGAAGCTGAGAATCATGTGCAAGATTTGAGAGAGATTTTCGATCAAATGCGGCAATTCAATATTAAGGTGAATCCTGATAAGTGTACATTTGGAGTAACTTCAGGGAAGTTTTTGGGGTATATTGTGTCAAAAAAGGGAATACAAGTTGATCCAGAAAAGGTACAAGCAATTTGCGATTTGCCAACTCCTGCGACGGTAAAAGATGTGCAAAAACTAAATGGACTCTTAGCCTCGCTAGGAAGGTTCATTTCGCGATCTTCAGACAAGTGTAAACATTTTTTCGACATACTTAAGAAGGGAACAAAATTCAAGTGGACAGATGAATGCGAAAAAGCTTTCCAAGGAATAAAAGAACATTTGGCGAGTATATCTATATTACAATAAGCTGAACCGGGAGAAGAATTATTAATTTATCTCGCAACAACTCCATATGCGTTAAGTGTTGTGTTATTTCAAGTAGACGCAGGGGTAGAAAAACCAATTTATTATATCAGTAAAATATTTAATTCAGCAGAGAGAAATTATTCAAAGATTGAGAAACTAATTCTAGCATTGGTACACACAACATTTAAGCTTCGAATTTACTTCCAAGCGCATAAGATCAAAGTGTTAACGAGAGTGCCAATTGAATCGGTGATGAAAAATTCAAAAAGATAAGGCAGAGTTGAGAGATGGAATGCGCAAGTAGGGCATTTTAATATTCAATATGAAATTCTATCTTCGCCAAAATCACAAGTTATCGCAGATTTCTCAGCTGAATTTCCTTTAGAAGATGACGAAGTTGTAGAAGAGATGATGGATATAGAAGAAGAACATGGAGATCCAAAAGAGCTATTAACAGAACCTGACAGATGGGAAATATTAGTGGATGGATCGTCAAATGGAGAAGGAAATGGGATTGGAGTTGTTTTCATATCACCAGAAGGAGAAAAAATAGCTTTTTCATTTAGATTGGAATTTGCATCCACTAATAATGAGACAGAATATGAAGCTGTAATCCATGCATTTAAGTTTGCGATAGAAATGAAGTTGGAAAATGCTAGAATCACCAGTGATTCACAATTGGTTATTCGCCAGATAAAGGGAGAGTATACTACAAATGAACCATCTTTGAAGAAGTACAAAAAACTTGTTGAAGAATTGTCTGCGAGAATTCCAAAAATAAAATGGAGACACATATCAAGGAAAGATAATAGGCTCGCAGATGCTTTTGCTTTCATATCAAGTATGATGACGAACCCATTTGCGAGATGCATAAAAATTCAAACACTTTTGCAACCGGCGATAAACAAAGAAGAAGAAGAAGAATAGGTAGATGTAATAATGGTAGAATCTGGCGAGGAAGAAATAGGGAATAATGCTACAGATTGGCGAGCAGATCTTCATGCTTATTTGGCGAGAGGAGAAAGCCCCAGAAATCGATTAGAAGCACATAAATTAAAAAGTAGAGCAACCAATTATGAACTAAGAGATGGGGTATTATATCGCAGATCATTTAATGGACCATCGCAAAGATGTTTGACGAGGGAAGAAGGACAAAAGGTGTTAAAAATGTTGCATAGTGGTGATGCTGGTAATCACAGCGGGGGTAGATCTTTGGCATATAAAACAAAGATGCAGGGTTATTATTGGCCATATATGCATGAGGATGCAAAACAACTTTCAAGGCGTTGTGAAGATTGTCAACGATTTGGGAAGAAGATACATGCACCAGGAGCACCATTATCATCTTCGTCAAGCGTATGTCCTTTTGGAAAATGGGGATTGGATATTGTGGGACCATTTGTGCCTGGTTCTGGACAAAGAAGATATTTAATCGTTGCTACAGATTATTTCACAAAATGGGGAGAAGTTAAGGCAGTACATTATATCCGCGATAAGGACATTTTTACGTTCATATTTGAAAATATAATTTGCAGATTTGGGATCCCAGCACAGTTGATGTCTGATAACGGAAAGCAATTTGAAGGGAAAAATATTGAATTGCTTCTTAATGCATTTAAGATAAAATGTGGAAAATCAACTCCTTTATATCCACAAGCAAATGGTCAAGCTGAGGCAACTAATAAGACAATCACAGACATCTTGAAAAATAAGTTAGAAGGTTATCACAAATCATGGTGTGAGCAAGTGTATAATGCGATATAGGCATATAATACAACTAGACGAGAGGCAACTGGAATGTCACCTTTCTGTTTAACATATGGAGTTGAAGTTGTCCTACCAACAGAGGTTGCTATCCCAACAACAAAAAGAGAGGCATGGGAGAAAAATCTAAGTTCTGGCATGATTTTACATGATTTAGACGAACTAGAAGAAAAGAGAGAAAAAAACTCTACAACATATGGAAAACTACCAGCGAAGATTAGCTCACGAGTACAACAAATGAGTTAAGAAACGTCAATTCCAGCCTGGCGATCTAGTTTTGCGAGAAACACCAAAATATCAGCAAGAAAGTGGTGGAAAATTAGCGAGAAAATGGGATGGACCATACATCATTAAAGAGATAATTGGAAATGGAGCATACAAATTAATGGATCCAGAGGGAAGAGATGTTAGGCAAAGACTTGATAGACCATGGAACAGATTGTTTCTGAAAAGGTATTATCAATAGAAGTTTTTGCGAGTTAAGAAATACAAATGTAAGATGAAACAATTAAAAAATTCTTCTTTCAATATCAAAATTTATGCGAGCATCATCGCAAGAATAGCGAATAAAATTTTGCAGAGATTAAAAGAATGGGACGAACCTTTATGGCGTGCACCCTAGTTCGCGAATAAAATTTCGTAAGAGGCAAATGTAAGACCTAATAGCACGTCATATGAGGGGGTATCTCTTGACATGACTGAGCGATAAGGTTATACCGCTGCTGGAAAATGAGTCATGTAGACGATGGGGTTAAAGAAAACCTATCCGGGAGAGGGATCTTGGATTTACAACTATATATGGTTATACCCTGGTTGGACGACTGAGAGTCTCTTCCAAGAAGTGAAAAGTATGACCAAGGCGCCGAGGTACACGTTTGAGCCAAGGGTGCCCGGAGCGTACGAAACTCTCTTGCCAACCTTGGTAAGTCTTGGCTACAATGCACTTGGCCTGAAGAAAACCCCACTTAGGGTGCAGTCTTGTAACTATAAGCCATATAGGCATAAAGGACAAGAGGCTGCGAACACAACTGGTTATTGGAAAATACATATGGGGGGAGCTAGTCTTGTATGGCCGATGTTCCCTCCTTGAAGGGGCAACCAGGGGGAAGATAAGGGCGGCACCCTCCATTAGGGAGATGATAAGTGTCATAAGACGGCAATGTCATGGGGATTTATGATCGCAAGAACATTAAGGCCTGTCATATTGTCGCGTAACGTAAAAAATGCAGAGGCAACAAGCCACGAGAGCAATGTTAAGATGAGATCAATGGGTTTTTACATGAAATTGTAAATACGTCCTGTTATTTCATCGCAAGACGGCAATGTCATAAGGGTAAATTCTTGCGAGAGAATGTATGCTTATCATATTGTCACAAAGATTTTGAAAGAAACATGGATAAGACAAGATCAAAGGGTCTTTACATGCAAATGTTAAGAAATCCTGCGATTTTGTCGCAGACAGAAAAAGTTTGGCAAAATAAGACCTTTAACTAGGAAGGAAAAATAAGACCAAAACAATAATATTACCAATTAACTATTTTACTTTAAGATGGCAGGAAACATTCATTTATCGCAGAATTATATACAAGGAGGCAAATTTTTAACATCGCGAATTCCCTCAGAATTTTTCAGAAAAGTGCAACAGTATTCCTCATATCGCAGATGTATTCATATTTTCGCAAGAATGCAGCAACACAAATTACTTAAAGAAGATAATAAATATTCACCATTTCAAGCAAGATAATGAAGGGCAAGAAGGGGAATAGAGAAGAAAAATTACATTATCTTACTTGAAAATATTCAAAGTAAGCTAAATCGAAAATTAAAATTCTAAAAGTTTCGAAGATTACATCACTCGCAAGATAGAAGAAGTAAAAGAAAGCAAGGTTAAAATTCAAGCCTCGCCAGATTTATTGTTCTTGTCAGATTCATCAACATCATCAGTATCCTTCTCACCGCGAGCTTCTTCTTCTCTGGATTCTTCATCAGCGGGTACTTCTTTAGGAGGACTTTTTTCTTCTTCTTCACCACCTTCTTTATTTTCTTGAGTGGTATTTTCTTCATCATTAGTAAACTCTAACTCTTCATCCATGGGAAGAGGAATTTCATCATCGTCAACCTCTAGAGGAGGGACAGAAATAGGAGAAAGAGAACGGGGAAGCAGAATATTATTCACGAGAACTTCAGCCCTAAGATGGACTTGGCGAAGAAGAGATTTTTCACGATTCCTAATTTCTATATTCTTAAAGTATTCAAGATAATCAAGTCTTCTTTCTGCTTTGTCCTGATCAATAAAGCAATTAGAAGCAAGAGATTTATTTTCTTTGCAAACTTTATCCAATATAGCGGTCAGATCAGTGATAGTAAAATGAAGATTTCTTTCGGATTCTGCGAGCCAAAAAATAAAAAATCAGTTAGACAAGAATCTCACAAGGAACATAATATAAAATTTTATGAGAAGACCAACAAAAGAGGCAGTCAATTAACTACCTTCTTTTTGCGAGGTTAAGTATTGGATTAAAGCAAATAAACAGTTATCCCACTGATTCATGGCATCATCGAATTTATCGCCAACCATACCCTTCAGACGATATTTCATGTTTTCTTCTTTGTTGCGAAGATATGAATTTTCCTTTGCTAATGAAGAATAAGATTCCTTTAAATGAGAGTATTGGTCTTGAAGTTCGCTGGCTCTTAAACTAAGAGTTAATCTACCCTTGATAAGCTTATCCTTTTCGTGGTAGATGATTGATTGGTTAACTCCTTGAGCTCCTTCTTAAGAGAATGAAGAGATTTCTCTTGACTATTACATGTACTTTGAAGATTACTTATTTGCTGCGAGGAAATCGTCATCAAGCTTGAAAATCTATGTTTTTCTTGGGACAGGGTTTTATTCTCATCTGATAAAGATTCCATCGCCAAATTAGCCTTAAAAAACAAATATGATAGGCGATCAAGCTCGCCACTCAAAAAGTTCTGCCTTTGAAATAATTGATTGTTCTCATTAGTAAGATTATTTATGCGATCAATTGAATAAGTGTACAGATTATCTAGTCTATTATGTTGATCTATCCAATAATATCTTTCAACGCGAACTTCTTCAGCAATAGATTCAGATTTGAGTCTTTCTATGAAATGAGCCCGATTTGAAACTAATATATGAATCAAAAATTTAAGAAGGAAGTCTAATTACAGAAAGTATGTATATGAAACAGAAAATCAAAAATAGCAGAGGCAAGAAAAAATCACCTTTTAGCTCGTCATTTCTTCTGCGAAGATTCTCGCAATCTAGAGAAGAGTTGCGGAGCATGTGATTTAAGGTATCACATTCAGCAGTTTTAGCTTGTAGACTTTTTCTCAGAACTTTAATCTCATTCTCTAAAGCCGCTCGTGAATTATTACAATCAGAGCCAAAATACTTAAACAGAGTCTCGCAAGCTTTCTGTTGGAGAGGGTCAGTGGAAGACTTTCTAGCATTGTCTAAAACATTAGACAAGCCTTTAAAAGCAACATCAACACCTGCGAAAGTTTCGCTCGATGAAGGAAAGGATTTAGAAGGTGAAATAGTAGTGAGAATAAGTTGGAGATCATTTGTGATGGTTGAGTTATCGGGAGGAGTATGTGGAAAAACAACAGTTGAAGGTCGTAAAGGACTATAAGGAACCTCTGTCGCATCAGCTTTAGAAGCTTGGTTTTTCAAAATATCAGAAGGGGTAGAGGTATGAACAGCGATATTCTCGCGAATAGGAGAAGAAATATTTGGTTGCGATGGTGTGGGAGTAATCTTCACAGATGTTAACGAGGGCATAATGAGATTTTCCCCGAGTGTCTTAAAATGGCGAGACCTTTTGGGAGGTTTCTCAGGATTCACGTCATTCTGCGAATAATAACCCAGATAAGAAACAGAGGCAACAATATTTTTATTAAAAAATAAAGGGTGTTTCTTACTACCTTATCATTCGCAGAACTTTTCTTCTTCTTTTCAGTCGGTATTTTGCGAGGGTTAGGGTTGTGAGTAGTATATTGTGTGTTAGAAATCTTTCCGCTAAAAAGAAGACATAACAAAGAAATAAGAAAGATTGAAGAATAAAAATAAAAACTGGCTTAAAAATCAAGAAACAAACCTTGAGGACTCCATTAGAAAAGTAGAAGAAGAATATGAAGAAGAGGCAAAGTTGCAGACGGAATATGAAGAAGATGAAGAAACAGAAAAGTAAAACTAATTTTGAAGATTAGTTCCACCTTTTATATGCAAAGGGGAGTGGACCTACGGAGTAGGAACGTGTCAGTAAATGAAGGGATTTACAACACGTGTAAGAAAGGCTGGAATAACGGGATCTTTTCGAGGAGAAAGTATAAAATGGAAGAAGTTGCGAAGAATAATAAAGAATATTAGTTCTCATGATCTTCTCTTCTTCGCAGAAAAGACATGAGAAGAGGCAAGATGTAGTACCAGAATATCGCTACAATGATATTCCCTCGATATTAACAACATTTCTGCGAGAAGCCCAAACGTTTCTACAAGCATTAACGACACTCTGACGAGATTTTCGCAAGATTCTTCAACAACATCTGGCGAGTGTCACAAAAGAGTGATGTAACGATTAACGATTAAAGATATATGAAGAATAAGTCTGCTTCACGATGGTTATAAAGTTGGCGATGGTGAAGAGTGAAGTTATGGCGATGAGATCGCAAAGAAGATCCGAATTAGGGGGAAATCTTAGCTGTCTTCCACTATGTAAATACTTATATAAAGGGCACGATAGATCCAGAAAAGAATGATGCATTTTTGAGAGCTGAGAGAATTTTGAGGAGAGAGAAACTCCAGAAAGAAAGTTGTACTTCTGAGTTTTGATCTTTCTTGTAAATCTTCCTGAAAGTGAATTAATAAAAGTGTTGTTGTTCATCCACAATTATGGCTTAGTTTTCATAGATTCTTGACAAGGGTGTAGTGTAGGAAATCCTGCAACTACACGTCCCATGAAAACATGATCTAAGCCACTCAATTCGTCCGGAGAAATCAAGCGGTTGAGATTAGTTTGCAGCTTGGGAGGTGCGACCACGCTAGTTTGGGCGAACGATTTGGGATAACCAGGCATGGTATGCCTTGGCCGATCAGGTGAGGGGATAGATGGGTCCATGGTGGTCATGTTGGTATGGCCGGACCTTCTTTGATCTAATCTCGGACCCTACATTCGTGCCGGATAAAATGGACGCTCGTGATTCAAAACCCTAATATTGGGTTTCAAGGCCGTGCGTCATGCTCCATTCAGGCGCACGATTTGGAACGACCATCCATGGTTGGTCCTGAACGATTAGTCAGGTATGTAGGTGGTCCCACGGTGATTGTGTTGACATACTCCGTGCCCTTTGAATCTACATCTGCACCCTCCATCTATACCTGCGAAGATGGATGGTTGAGACTGTTTTGAGACACATATAATGCGCCGCAAACCCTAATTTAGGGTTTTTGCTCCCATACTGCTATGTTTTGGATATTTTGGAAAGCTAGGCCAATCTTTTTGGGGAGACCGACCATACGGGCCCCGCATTGGTTCGGCAGAGGATATTCCATACCTGCTTGGGGGTTATGGAATTGATCTGGGCCATCCAATCATGCTGGTTGAGTTGGATGGTCGTGATCATATCCAGACTGATACGGTCAGTCCGGACGCTCAATCGGGCTAGTATAACACACCGAGAGTGGCTCAATCGGGCTAGTATAACACACCGAGAGTTGCAGCATGTACGGGTATTTCGTACATGTTTCATTATAGTGCTTGGTGATTCGTGTTGCTCTGCTGAGAACAACACTCAGTCGTCATGCCGCACTGATAATGAGTGTTTGTACCCAAAATAAATTCTAGGCACTAAACACGATGATTTGATGATGATTATGTGAAATTAGGGTTCTAAAACAATAGAAAAATAAATAAGACAAAGAAGGATTTAACGTGGTTCGGCAAGTGTTGCCTACATCCACGGAGGAACAAAGAAATTTTTCATTGATGGTAGTATACAAGAGTTTTCTCCGGGTTAGCTAACCTAAAATTCCATCCCCGTTAGGGTTTAGGATACATTTATTTATATTGTTTATGTAACCCTAATTATGAGATTAACTTAATATGCAAGCAACTTGGGACACAAATCTTATGGATCTTCACAGGTACACGGGCTTGATTAATGGGCCATGTGGGTTTCCTCAATAAACCCACGTGTTGGTTTCAACAATAAACCAGTTGGTCTTCCTCAATAAGCCATGTGGGTTTCCTCAATAAACCCACGGATTACCGATATTAAATAGCTTGTGCGGCACGCACGTACACTATTTTAATATACGGTACAAACATTGCCCCCTCTTAAGCTCCAACTTGTTGGGGGTTAAGAAATTCCTTTATCCTTCCGCGTCGACCGTTGATGATGTAACTCGCCCCCAAGCGTGAGTAGAGACATTACAAAGACGCCCCTAACTGTAATTACCTGCGAAAAAGTAAAAAATAAAATAAAAAATGCTCACGTTCTAGGCGAGACTTTTTGCCACATGGTGGACTTGTAATGCTCGAGATCTAGTCGAGCCTTGAGTGAAATGTAATTCGCTTGCGACTGGGGCAAGACTATTTTATCGCAACTTAACAAGGATAGCGCTTGCTACTCGGGGAGACTGGTTGTTGCTTGTGTTGAGTATGAGTCTTTGGACCAACATAGGGCATTGGGCTCGTGGTTCAACTATATTTTGGACCAACATCGGGCGTTGGGCTCGTGGTTTAGATGATACTTTACGCTTGCCAAGGTGCAAGTCTTTCATACTCGCGTGCAAGACGAGATTTTATGCTTGCAATAAGAGCAAGACTTATGTGCTCACGTGTAAGGTGAGGCTTTAGATGCTTGCGAAGTGATGCAAGGCAAAATATTTAAGGGTCTAAGCAATCCTCATCTCCAACTAGAGCTTGATCATGTTGCTATCCACGAACCTCGAACTCGATCATGTCGCTATTCACGAACCCCGAACTCGATCATGTTGCTGTCCCAAGTGCATATAAAAGTTTCTCGAACACTGGATGTTTTGCTTCCATGTTGTAGGGAATTCATAAAGGATTCCAACGAGCCAAAAATCACTCAAATCGGACTTAAAACGAAGAAGTTATTCACGAAACAAGGTTTGAACGAAGCGTGCGTTTCTGTTGCATACATGGCACTGATGACTGTGCAGAATCGCTGATGTGTCACTGCTGACCGGATGACATCAATGACGTGGAAACACCAGATGCTGACATGGCAATACCAGATGCTGACGTGGAGGTATAATGGTGATGACATGGCAGATCCGTCATTGCTGACGTGGTCGTCGATGCTGACGTGGCGTTGCTGACTGGCCAAGCCTGATGACGTGTCGCTGCTGACTGTGCACAAATTGCTGAGGTGGCAGGTGGCTGGTTGGACCCGAACGGTCCGAACCTGGTTAGATCGAATCTGATCCAGACCGTCTGAACCAGATTGGAACTGAACCAAACCAGTTCTTGAACCGGAAGCTGAACCATAGGCTGGACAGATCGTACGGCTTGTATCTTCTGCATCTGACGGGAATGATTCGCTGAAACTGGAGATGTACAGGAGGCTGGACCTTTGTGGATGTACAGGATATCTGCTTTTGTAACTCTTTATGCAACAGTAGTATCTGTGACTGATTTGTAACAATCCTGTTTTTTGTTTGCAACAACTTCTATAACTGTTTCGCAACAGTTTCTTTGTTATTGTAACGGTTTCACGGCAAACCCTAAGTTTTTTTTTGTTTCTTTTCTTCTTCGCTGATTTTTTCATGGAAATTTGTGCATGTTTTCTTCCAAACTTTCGTCAACAGTAAAACACGAAAACCTTTTCTCGAATCCCCTTAGCCGGAGCCAATGTTTGTACCCAAAATCAATTCTAGGCACTAAACACGATGATTTCATGATGATTATGTGAAATTAGGGTTCTAAAACAATAGAAAAATAAATAAGACAAAGAAGGATTTAACGTGGTTCGGCAAGTGTTGCCTACATCCACGGAGGAACAAAGAAATTCTTCATTGATGGTAGTATACAAGATTTTTCTCCGGGTTAGCTAACCTAAAATTCCATCCCCGTTAGGGTTTAGGATACATTTATTTATATTGTTTATGTAACCCTAATTATGAGATTAACTTAATATGCAAGCAACTTGGGCCACAAGTCTTCTAGAATCTTCTGTATCTTCACAGGTAGACGGGCTTGATTAATGGTCCATGTGGGTTTCCTCAATAAACCCACGTGTTGGTTTCAACAATAAACCAGTTGGGCTTCCTCAATAATCCATGTGGGTTTCCTCAATAAACCCACGGATTACCGATATTAAATAGCTTGTGCGGCACGCACGTACACTATTTTAATATACGGTACAAACAATGAGTACAGCAAATACAAGGCTGGTTGTGCATTAATTAATAATGCTAGAAATTCACAGGGTATATGGGATTGTTGCTACATGCTCCAGCCTGGATGAATTTCCTGTATTTTATTCAAATAATGGGATTGTTGCCACATGCTCCATTCTAGGTGAATTAATAAAGTGAAGGAGTATCCACCACTTAACAATGGCCTTTTCTTTTACAAGATGTTAGCGCATAACTTTTATGGTTTTACAATTTCACCCTTAAATGAAAATCCACCATCAACATTAAGTCCCCTGCCTAGCACATAATGGTTACACTATTGTGGGGTAGGTATGAGATGGTGACATATTTGTACACTGAAATGACCAAGCTAAAGTGAATGCATATTTACCAGATAGGTCGACATCTTCAGGCGTCTCCCTGGGAGTCCCGATTAGGGTTTGTAGGAGAAGTACGACCTGGTCGACGTTGAGACCTCATTTATCAGACGAGTTACATTGTAGTTGATCCGGTCTCCCTTAGGGTTTCCTTCAGTGTATATGCGTGGTTTAAAATCGCCGTTCATTAATGAACTTTTCTGCAGAAATCTCTATCTCTCCAACATGTCAAGCAATAGTAAATCATCTTCTTCGTACCACCGAGGATCTTCTGTCAAGCATACGCAGTCTGCATCCGAGCTTCATGATGAATCCCCTGCTTGTGTTTTTCGAGTCAAGAAGATCGTACCGGTTCGTCTTCTTTCCTTTTCTGATTAATTACTTGTTTCATAATGGTTGGGTAAATAATCCTCTCTTCCTTGCAGAGATATCCCGCCGGATCATGTGTGACAGTTATTGATGATGACGACTTAAACAGTCCTCTTCCTTCAAACTCAAACACGCCTACCCCTGCGGACCTCGAAGATGCTGAACTGGGTATCTCATCTTATGAATACCCCAATGTGTGTCTTTCATTCGATGTTTGCATGAAGTGTTTATCTTCCAGCTACCGAGATGTTGGTGGGTTCTTAGTGTGAAAGGAGTGTGTACCTTTGTACACAAAGTTATGGAGGAAGTACGGCCAAATCGCAACCAGGAATGTGGTCCGGCACTGCTCATCTGCTCTGGTCACCACGGTAAACTTCCTTCTTCCCATGGTTGCTGAAATGGAGAATATTTCTATCCGCAACATTGCCGAATCAAGCCTCGAAAAGTGGGAGTATATGGTATCTACCTACGAATCCATGGAGTTTAACGTGGGTTGGTTGCGGAAGCGTCTTGATATCATCAAGGTCAGTCGAGCTGGTATCCTCGTAAATGTTGTTCCTGCTGCGAAAGCTATCTTGGAAGAGGAAAAAGCTCTGGATACAGAATCAAAGAAGGTAGAACATGCAGTACAAGACTTGAAGAAAAGGACAGAGAGGTATCAGGCTAGACTGGAAATAATGCTCTCAAGGAATTATAATCTTCTAGATGGCCTCTTCTAAATCGCATGTAGCTGTATTCCCTCATTGTTAATGACGTTTGTGCCAAAGTTTTCTTTTGAACATCTTTGAGGAATAAACTACACTTTTTTTTTGGATTGGTGAAACAAGTTTTCATTAATGCGTTTATGAATATAACTGAGAATTCAAACATGTAATGAAAATAAATGCATGTATTGTAGTGTCACGAGACAGAGTGAACAATGTCCAAGCATGATATGCTTTGAGCCATTTTCCACTGATGACCGCTTCCATCCCACCTCCGTCCACCTTGATGATCTTGCAGTATCCAGTATTGTAAGCCTTGGTCACTGCGTAGGGACCTTCCCATTTTGGTGAGAATTTTGATGCGGACATGTCTTGCTGGATGTGCTTAGCCGTTTTCAAGACCAAATCTCCCACTTTGAAAACACGTGGTTTCACAGTTTTGGTATATGCCCTGGAAATTCTGTTCCTATACACCTGAGTGCGTTCTTCCGCTTTGTTTCTTCTGAAATCTAGAGTGTCTAACTCCACTATTCTGTAATTAGAAGATTCTTCTTCGTCCCAGTGGATCCCGGTCGCTGCCGCAATCCTGGCTTATGGGATTTTGATCTCTGTTGGGAGAATTGCGTCTGCTCCGTAAACAAGTGAATATGGGGAAACTCCAATGGATCTTCTAGGTGATGTCCAGTATTCCCACAGTGCCATTGGTAACTAGTCGTGCCATTCCCTAGGATTGTCATGTATTGTTCGACTGATGATCTGGATCAGCGTCTTGTTGGTACTTTCAGCTTGTCCGTTCCCTTGAGGATAGTAGATGGTGGAGAAAACCTGTTTGATGCTATATCCTTCAATTAACTCTCGTACCTGTTTATTGGCGAAGGGAGTGCCATTATCAGTGATGATATGCTTAGGTACACCAAAACGACAAATGATGTGTTCTTTAATGAAAGCCGCAATTGTTGCTCCTGTAGTTCCTCACAGGGGAATGGCTTCTACCCATTTGGTGAAGTATTCTGTTGTGGTTATGATGTACTCGTACTTCTTCGATGAGGGCAGGTTGATTTTCCCGATAATGTCCAGTCCCCAGATGTAGAATGGCCACAGACTGCTTACTGAGTGCAAAAGGGGTGGAAGGCGCGTGAACAAGGTTCCCATGAATCTGGCATTTATTGCAGCTTTGAACAAAAGCGGCTGCGTCATCCTCCATGGTCGGCCAATAGTATTTCTCATGTATCTGGAGAAATAGTTTCATCTTCCCTTGATGCTCCCCTTCATGTGTTTCTTTCAGAATGACTGGAATTTTCACCCCAGCCATGCATCTTAACAGATTACCTCTGAAAATCTTGCGGTACAGGATCCCTTCGTAGAATACGAATCGCTTGGCTTTTTGTTTTATCTTGATGGTATCTTTTTGATTGACAGGAGTTGTTGCGTCACGAAGATAATTGATGTATGGCTCTCTCCAGTCCCTAGTGTGGTTCACACTAAAGACTTACAATTGGTGTGGCGGTGCTTGGAAATTCGAACAGGACTTCTGAAGTAGTCTGGATTGAGTCTCCATCTCCGGCCAGTAATATCTCAGATGTTGGAGTCGTCGGTAAAGCGTTACCACCAGTGATTGTCCGCAAATTTCATTGTGAACACTATTCAGCTGTAGTTGTGCTTCGTCATCTCCGAGGCATCTTGACAGAGAGCCTTCCGGATTTCTATAATACAACATACCATGAAGCATGAAGAAGTTCTGTAGGGTTTTGAGACCGACCTTTCCTTGGGAGAGAGAGCTGTTGAGCTCTTAAGTGATCGGAGTTAGCCAATCATCATTCTTGGTGTCTCCGTATTGTGATAGCCATGTTGATTCTATGGTTCTCCTCTTTACTTTCAGGGTCTCTTCCGAACCTTCGAACTTCAATTTGGAAGCCAGTGTTGCCAGACAATCGGCGTGTTTGTTGTTGCTGCGACCGACATGGATTATGGTGGCGTCAGCAAAATAATTTAGTAACATTTGCGCTTCTGATCGGTATGGGGCTAGTGTTACTTCCTTCAATGTATATACTCCATTCATCTGATTTACTAGTAACTTGGAGTTACCTATTATCTCCAGACGCGTGACTCCTGCTTGCTTAGCTATTGACAACCCTATGAGGAAAGCTTCATACTCTGCTGAGTTGTTGGTGCATCCGAAGTCCAGCTTGAAGGAATATGAGAACACTTCTCCAGTTGGAGATACTAATACCACACCCTCTCCTCCAGTATTACTATTAGGGGTAGCAGAGCCATCAAAATACGGGATCCACGCTTCTTCTTCCAAAACGGAGACGTCTGGAAATTCTCCAGGAAGGTCTTCGTGTAGTCCCGTAGTGTCTTCTCCAGTAAAAGATTCCAGTAAGTCTGCGACTGCCTGGACCTTGATAGCTCTAGGTGACATACATGTTATGTCCAGCTCTGACATTTGGAGAAGCCATTTGCCTATCCTTCCCGTCAGGACCGGCTTCGAAAGTAAAAACTTTACAGGATCAGCTTTAGACATGAGTATGACCCTATTAGACAGTAAGTAATGTCTAAACTTCTGAATGGAATTGATCAAGGCCAAACATGCTTTTTCCGCCCTGGGGTATCTGAGTTCGGCGTCTCTTAATATTCGGCTGAAGTAGTATATAGGATGTTCGACTCCCTCATCATCTTCCTGAGCAAGTAGATCCCCTACGGCGGTGTCACTGAAGGCGGTGTAGAGACGCAGCGGCTTCCCTTGGACATGAGACTTCATGATGGCTGGGGATGACAGTATTTGTTGAATCTTTCGAAAAGCTTCCTGCTGGATTGCGGTCCAGATGAAGCTAGCTCCTTTCTTCAGTAAGGGAGTGAATGAGGCGGCAAGTTGGGCTAGACCAGGTATAAAACACCGGATGTAGTTTACCTTGCCCATGAAACTTTGGAGTTCCTTCACAGTTCGGGGAGGTGGCATTGTGAGGATAGCCTGAGTCTTGGATGGATCTACCTTGATCCTTTCCGCGGTCACTTGAAATCCCAGAAATTTGGCTGAAGAGACACCGAAAGCGCATTTCAAAGGATTCATCTTCAACTTGTATTCTCGACACCTCTCAAACACTTGCCGTAAGACGTTGGCGTGATCTGCTCAGGCCCTGGACTTGACCACAATATCATTTACGTAATCTTCTACTTGTTTATGTATCATGTCGTGGAAGATTTCCGTCATAGCGCGTTGATATGTTGCGCCGGCGTTCTTTAAACCAAATGGCATAACAGTATAGTAAAAATTTCCAAGAGGGGTTCGGAAGGGAGTCTTACTTGCATCGTACTCATACATCCTTATCTGATTGTAGCCGCTGTAACCATCCATGAAGGAGAACATGCCGTGTCCGCTGGTGGCGTCTACTAACATGTCAATGTTAGGTAAAGGAAAGTCGTCCTTGGGACAACATTTATTCAAGTCTCTGAAATCCACACATCATCGAATCTGTCTGTTATTCTTCTTTACTGGGACCACATTAGCTAACCAGGTCGGATGACGGAAAGGTCTGATAAAACCAGCAGCTAGCATCTTCTGAATTTCGTTCTTGATTTTCTCTTCCACTTCGTGTCTGAACTGCCTCGGAGATTGCTTGACTGGCTTGGATCCAGGTATGATATGAAGGTGATGGGTGACCAATTTCTCGTCCAGTCCTGGCATTTCCTCATATGTCCAGGCAAATACATCTTGGTACTCCTTAAGTAATTGGACAAGACTCGCACGTTTATCCATGGACAGAGTCAAACTGATAGAGACCGGACTGGGAGATTCTTCATTCCCGATGTTAACAATATCGAGTTCATCAGTTATGGAGTTGGTGCCATCTTGTAGTTGTCGCGGAGCATCTAATACCTCCTCTTGTGTTTCGTCGCTCTTGCAACATTCGATTGGGTGGAGAGACTGGGTACCAGTCTCTCCTGCTAATTGCTTACAGCGGCGCCAATATATTGTCTTCCCTTTCTGATCACGGCTTGCCTCGAAAGTGTGTTCCCTTTTGGCGTGAGCATGGGTTGAAACTTCATCGGGTAAAGGTGGACGCCTCGTCAGAAAAGGTGTATCATGGCGCTTAGTCCCCAGTGATACAAGTCAGTCTTCTTCCTGTATTGAGGACCACATTGGTAGTGGGGTGCATAGGACTTCATCCGATCTACCCCGCGAAGTTTCTTTTGGTTCGAACAGTTCCACTCCGCATATTGGCGCGTACGGAGACAATAATGCAGGAATACGTATGACTTCCTCGTTTAGCATGGTCTTCAGGAATTGGTGATACGTTGAAGGGATGACCTTATTGTCAAGAAGCCACGGTATCCCTTGTATCATATGGTAGTCTGGATTCTTTTCAATGACTTCAAATTTTACTTTCGACTGAACGGGTCCTACTGATAAATTCATATTAACATACCCGTACGTGCTAGTCTGGTTTCCTTCGAAGTCCATCATTGTGGTGGGCTGCCGTACGATTTTTCATGAATTAACCTTGGCCGTCCTGAGAGTATTGAGAGTAATCACGTTCTAAGAAGCTCCTGTGTCGATGAGGGCCCTCCTGAATTCTGAACCCTTGATGCGTGCGGTAACATGTAGGGCCCGGTTGTGACCCTCTTCTGCCATCATGTCTTCTTCTGTAAATGTAACATTATTTACAGATGTTTCCGATGCAATCAGGACTTCTGGACGTGAAGGAGTCAGGTGTACGTCCAGAGCTATTTTATTAATCGCAACAAATATCTCTGCCCGTTGGTTCTTCGAGAGGTGCAAGAGTTCACACAAGCTTTCCACTAGAGATGCTACTTCCTGATTCACTGGTCTCTGGTTCGTAGTAAAGCTGTTGATCTGAGGGGAACTAGTCCCCGGTGTGGAGGTCTCCGGAACTCCCACCTCTGATGTCATCCTGATGATGAGATTAAGGATGTCGTTTACCGCTTCTTTGATTAGCTCCATGTTCCTCGTGTGAATCTCATGTACCCGTGCTAGTTCGCTTAACGTTGGGATTCTTTCGGTTACGCCATCAGCTACACCGTTGGGAAGATGGGTATCTCCGTTGGAGGAACCGTCGGGATTCGAGACTGTTGAGGCGGTCCTAAGACCAACCATCTCCAAATCGATTGAATGTTGTTGAAGAAATTGACTTTACAACTGAGATGAAAACCGAAAAATTGAGAATTCAATTTTCTGCAACCGAGAGATCAACCTCCCACTATGGTCGCCAATTGTTTGTGGGTGAAAACTATTCCTGCCGATTTTGGTAATTTGGGGTGTGTGGTTGAGGAATGAATCTAAACCTTAAATAATGCACTACGCGGTGAGTGCTTGTATATTCGATAGGTCAATCTGTGCAAGTCCGGCCTAAACCAAAAAGAATGGCCATTCCAGACTTGTTTCGGTCACAAAGTGAATGAGATGGGGTTGATCTTAGGGAGGGAAGCGAAGAAGGTGTTGAGATTGTGAAGGTGTTGGCTATGTATGACTTGCAACAGAAAGGTGAGCAGGCTTGTAATTAACGCAAGCAGGCTCTGGATGATAACACTTGGTTTCTGTGTTATGCTCTATCTGTTCTGTCCTGTCTTGTTTGAAAAATAGGGCGGAGAGCCTATTTATACAAGTATTTTATCCTAACCTTCGTATCTCGTAGGAAGTGGAGAAAGTGGAGTGATGGAGTAGTGGAGTAGTGTGTTGGTGTTACATGACCAGGCTTGCCCAATTCTCCCATCATCACTAACCGTCCATGACTTCCTGACACGTTCTTGTGATGGCGCGTTGGGCGCTGCACGCTGTAAACCGCCAGACGAATACCCCAGTATGTATCCCCAAGTTTGTGACATGATTGATGTCTCGAGTGTGTGTGTGGATCTTGGGACCCACAGAAAGTAGCATGTAATGCTACATTATTTAGGAAATTGATACTTGTGAAGTATCGTGTGTATACTATGCAGGTACAGCATCGAGTATATTCAGCATGTATGAAGCATCGTTGTTTGAGAGTCTCAAAGAAACTTCATGTTCATCCTACTTCATGTGATGGTTTGGAAGTTGCGCATGCAAACCCTCCTTTGACCGATCACATGGTGTGGTAGAGTGATGGGTGGTGATCACCATGACGCCACACTAACCAATTAACTCTTGACCAGGGATGTATAGCCAAGCCGGTGAAGTTGGACGGACGAGATGATCTTTGAGACACTCATTTGCGACCGTTGATGAAATTAGGGTTTATGAAAAGGTGCGCAAGCATCACTTTTCAGCTTGGTCGAATCCAAGCTTGGGACACAACTTTGGCTAGGCCGGTCATGCATGTGTGTAGAAAAAATGACGGTGTAGGTGCCCATACCTCATTGTCTCACGAAAGTGTGATCTATGCCACTCAATTCGTCCTGCGAAGTTGTGTGGTTGTGATCAATTTGCGACAGAAAATTGGTGTCTCAAAAGCCGCACGTCGTACCAACCTTGAGCGGGCGTTCCAAGACGACCAGGCTTGGTCGGTCTTGGATGATTGCTCCAACATGTAGGTGGTAGGCTGGTGTTCACGCCTATGCCTTACCATCCCATGAAAACATGATCTAAGCCACTCAATTCGTCCGGAGAAATCGAGCGGTTGAGATTAGTTTGCAGCTTGGGAGGTGTGACCACGCTAGTTTGGGCGAACGATTTGGGATAACCAGGCATGGTATGCCTTGGACGATCAGGTGAGGGGATAGATGGGTCCAAGGTGGTCATGTTGGTATGGCCGGACCTGCTTTGATCCAATCTCGTACCCTCCATTTATGCCGGAGAAAATGGACGCTCATGATTCAAAACCCTAATTTTGGGTTTCAAGGCCGTGCGTCATGCTCCATTCAGGCGCACGATTTAGAACGACTATCCATGGTTGGTCCTGACCGATTGGTCAGGTATGTAGGTGGGCCCACGGTGATTGTGTTGACATACTCCGTGCCCTTTGAATCTACATTTGCACCCCCCATCTATACCTGCGAAGATGGATGGTTGAGACTGTTTTGCGACACATGTAATGCGCCGCAAACCCTAATTTAGGGTTTTTGCGCCCATACTGCTATGGTTTGGACGTTTTGGCAAGCTAGGCCAATCGTTTTGGGGAGACCGACCATGCGGGGCCCGCATTGGTTCGGCAGCTGATATTCCATACCTGCTTGGGGGTTATGGAATTGATCTGGGCCATCCAATCATGTTGGTGGAGTTGGATGGTCGTGATCATATCCAGACTGATACGGTTAGTCTGGATGCTCAATCGGGCTAGTACGACACACTGAGAGTAGCTCAATCGGGCTAGTATAACACACCGAGAGTGGCTCAATCGGGCTAGTATAACACACCGAGAGTTGCAGCCTGTACAGGTATTTCGTACATGTTTCATTATAATGCTTGGAGATTCGTGTTGCTCTGCTGAGAACAACACTCAGTCGTCATGCCGCACTGACAATGAGTACAGGAAATACAAGGTTGGTTGCGCATTAATTAATAATGCTGGAAATTCACAGGGTATATGGGATTGTTGCTACATGTTCCAACCTGGATGAATTTCCTGTATTTTATTCACATAATGGGATTGTTGCCACATGCTCCATTCTAGGTGAATTAATAAAGTGAAGGAGTATCCATCATTTAATAATGACTTTATCTTTTACAAGATGTTAGCGCATAACTTTTAGGTTTTACAATTTCATCCTTAAATGAAAATCCACCATCAACAGTATCATCACCAAGCTCTCCCAACGTGGAAATGGCTAGAACACCCAAACCATAACCATGTGAAATGCATTGATCCAAGTATTTGAAATAATTGATTATTCAAAAAGGGCTAGCGGCACAGCTTGTCGCTCGCTTGCCTAGTATGTAATTTTTAACTTTGTAATTTATTTTTAATTATTATATCAAATAAAATTATAAGAATTTTCAAAAACAATTTTTTTTTTTCTGAAAATAATGGATTTTTTTCAATTATGATTAAAATAATTGATTATTATAATGGATTATGTATGTGTTTGGTAATCATTATTTTAATCATAATATAGAATGGATTATGTATGTGTTTGGTAATCATTGGACTTGTTTGGTAAAATTTATGATTATCTATTTTATGATTATAGATAATCATAAATTGATAAATGATTTTGATATAATCATTTTCAAAATAAATTTTTCCAAACACTTTTTTCAAATATTTGATTATCTTAGAATGATGATCTCAAAAAGGAGAGGAAAGCACAATGATCTAGGATATTTTTTTAGTCCTATGTTGTTTTTTTATTTATTGATAGTTTAGAGAAAATAAGAAGAAAAAATTCAATTTGAGTTTCTTAGAAAAAATAATTGATTATAATAAATTTTCAAAACAAATTTTTCCTATTTATGGAAATAATGGATTTTTTTCAATTATGATTAAAATAAGCAATTATTATAATGATTACCAAACGCATATATAATCCATTATAATATGTATAATGGATTATGGGCTGATAATCTATTAAAATAATGATTACCAAACATCCCCATTATATAATGGATATAGGCTGATAATAATCCATTATGGTTACCAAACAGCCCCCAGATCAGGGGAAAATTTTCGTCAAGAAAATTGGTGCGCTTGTGAACTTTTCTGAAGGTCGGTTTTACAGTAAAAAAAATTGAAAATGATTTTGATTGTAGTTTTCGCATCTTGATTTTCTTTGTTGAGGGTTTTAAGTTAGAAGGCATATACTTCAATATACCTTGCACAAAAATAAACCTGGCTTGATTGGGGTATACCCAGATTAATTGGGGTATACCCAATAAGATGAAATAGGGTCATTATGAAGTAAAGCCAAGCCACCCCTTAACCAAGATTTTTCTAAATGGCTAAAATTCCCCCCACAATGATTAACTCTAATTTAACTAAAATGATTAGATTAGTTAAATTAATTATATTAGTTAGTTGATTTAGTTATAAGTTGGGTTTCAGAAATCATTTAGAGAGAGAATTAGTATGAAGTAATAAAAGAGGTTTTTTTTTTTTGGGGGGGGGGGAGTTAGGGTTTTTGTGAAATTTCTAATATGAGTGATTCAAATCCTGATTTTGAAGTGGGGGAGCCTTCTAACTTTCCTCATACGGACGAGTACTTGTATGATGATCTACCAGACCATGATCGAATGGATTATTTTCATGATCCTCACTTTTATTTTCCTCAAACTCAAGATGGGTATGGAAGTGATGAATGTCTTGAGCCAAACGTAGAGTCCAATGACCAAGAAGAAGATAATGGATCTGCAAGTAATCAGGTAGACAACCTAGGTGGTGAAGATTGTGATTTTTCCATGCAAATGATCGATTTTTTTTCCCACTTCTGCTGTACCGGGTCGGCAAGGTCGACGCTTGTCGATCATGCCGACCGTGAAAGCCGGGGGGGTTGTACTTTGCACAACATGCCAACTTTTCATAAGCAGTATCATGCCGGCATGGTATAAAATTTGAACCTTGCCGACTTCTATTTTTTTTGAAGCACAGGAACCATTACTTGAAAATGCTTACGCCGGCATTTTCGAGTTTTAAGACATTGCCGGCTGTTGCCATGTCAGAATTGTTTATATTCTCTTACGTGCCGGCTTTTTCCTGCCGGCAGTGTTTTATATGTAGACCATGCCGACCGTGGTAATACATACTAACTAAACTTTTGATGCTATGTAGATTGTGGCATTGGTACCTATGGTGGATCATCCTCAAGCTCGGAAAATTAGGGGTCCCGATACTTCCGAACATTATGCTAATAATTTGGAATGGAAGGAAAAAGACGACGCGGTAAATTGGATTTTTTAGAAAGCAAAAGAGAAGATGTGTGTTCTGGTGAAAAACACTCAACAAAAATCTACGCGGTTTGAAATGGTATGCAAGTGTTATGGATCGTCGGACGAAATTCACAAGAGAAAGGTTATGTGTATGATAAGAAGACGACTAGGGTGTACAAGACGAAGTCTAAGAAGTGTGAATTCCCATTCAAGATTATTTTTGGGAGGAACAAAGAAATCGATAACATGTGGAGAATGAGTAGAGTTGATGTTGGTTGGCATAACCATAAAGATCCGGAAAGTCTTGTTGGGCACTGTCAAGTTGCCAAGTTGAAACCGCACGAGTTCGAACAAGTAAGAACAAGTTGGGGAATTAAACCAAGCAAGCTCCTTCGTAGGTTCAAGAGGGACGACCCGCATAACCTCTCTTCATTGTCTACAATTTATGCGGCCAAGGCAACCATTAAAAGAATTGAATGAGATGGAAGAAAGGTGATGGAAGAATCACAATGGTTGGCACACAAATACAACTACACGGTGAGAGACCATGAGTCATCGAAGGGGAAGGTGGACCGTATTTTTCTTGCGCATCCCGATATGATTCAATTGGCGCGTTGCTTTTACCAAGTTTTGTTCATGGATTGTACTTATAATACGAATAGGTACAACATGCCTTTGTTGAACATTGTAGGAAAAACCTCGGATAAGCAATCGTTCACGGTGGCATGGTGTTTTATGGATCGGGAGAAGGATGATAACTATATTTGGGCATTGGAAACTTTGAAGCTTCTCTACCACGAAGACGAAACTCCGGGGGTTATAGTCACGGACAATGAGCAAGCAATAATAAACGCCGTGAGGATAGTCTTTCCCAATGCACAAAATTTCGTTTGCACTTGGCATATACAATGAAATCTTAGAAAGAATTGTAGGAATCATATCCAAAAGTCAAAGTCAAAGAAAGGTACTAAACGTAAAAAGGAGGAAGATGAACGTCTTAGTAAACTAACTAAAGAGGAGAGAGAGGAAGAGAAAAAGAAAGAAGACGAAGAATAGAAATAAGGTGAGATCAAGTTTGGGTTATTCATGAAAGTATGGAATAAGTTGTATTGGTCGATGAGTGTGGCAAGATATGAGATAAACTTGAAGGAGTTCGAGGATGATTGGGGCACTAATTACCCCAAAGTAGTGGAATATTGCAAGAGACAATGGTTGACGCCATACAAAGAGAGGTTTGTGTATGCTTTTACCTACGACTATAAACATTTCAAACTTGAATCCACAAGTATGGTAGAGCAATCTCATGGGAGACTAAAAGGTCTACTTTTCACAAGTCAAAATGGGATTGTGACGGTGCAACATGATATCCATGAGTACACTAATAATGATATCGACAAGATAAAAAAATAATTTCAAGAAAGTAGCTTCCGGAAGTTGAAGGAGTTTAAGGAGGATGATTGGTTGCTTGTTGGTATACATAGAAATGTCTCGCATTGGGCAATATGTTTCATGATGAACCATCTCGTATTTTTTAAAAAGTATAATCAATTTTATGACCCGAACACTCCTTGTAAGTGTAGGATAATGAAGGCTATCGGACTTCCGTGTCGTCATATGCTTGGTAGGTATAAAACTCCCATTCCTCTTGATGATATCGATCCTTATTGGAAGCATTTATATTTCAAACCGGCTCCAAGAGAAGATCCCGGTGAAGAGTTTGGCGACATGGATCTTGGGAGAATAATCCTCGATAAGTACCCCACGTTGAATAGGTTGGACAAACAAACTATGAAGGAAGAACTTGAAGAACCGGAGAAACAAGATCCTAATGGTAGACCAACTACCAAAAAGGCGAGGGCGGAATAAAGAGAACATATCAAAGAGTTTTTTAGTACAAATTGCGATGAAGATCAATCTGAAAGAGAACAAATCAAAGAGTTTTTTAGTACAAATAGTGATCAATCCAAAAGGAAAAACATTAAAGAGCATTTGAGTACAAAGTGCGATCCATCAGGACATGTTTATACCGAGGCGAAATACAAGGAGGAGATTGCTAAAAAGAAAAGAGGTCATCCAAGGAAGGATTCAACTACACCAACGGTCTCTAACTTGAATACAAATTGCCTCTACCTCTTGAGAGTCAAGCAAGTGTGGAATTTGTTGGAAAGAAAAGGGGTCGGCCAAAGAAGGATTCAACTACACCAACGGTATCTAACTTGAATACAAATGGAACTCTAACTCTTGAGAGTCAAGCAAGCCAAGGAGATGTTGCGAAGAAAAAGGTCGTCCAAAGAAGGTAATACAACCGGTGCTTCAAAAGTATCGCAATCAACTCCCTCCAATTATTCAAGATTTCGTGATTGGTACCGACGATGTTCCGAAAGATGGAAATTGTGGGTTTCACGTTATCTCGCAACAATTGGGACACCTAAGTGGAGCGGTTGAAGAGAATCTCACCCAATGCCAATACATTAGAAAGAAGATGGCCGCTCGACTAGAAAACGACAAAGAGTTTCATATCTCAATGATACTAGAAGGTTCCATGGAGGAGAAAGAAGCAACTTTCAAAGGTTTTCTAACTAGTTTTAAAGGCCCGGAGGGAAATACACCGATCAAATGGGAGCATTGGTTGAGAATGCTGGAGTGTGGCCATCTATTGGCGGATACGTGGAATTGCGTGGTACATTTTTTTAGTGAGGGACTATCTATAGCATTTGCATCGAAACATGCGATTTGCATGAACCAACTCAAGCATAGAAGAATTGTCATTGCTTTGGTGGATAAAAATCTTTTTATTGGTCTACAACTCAATAAGGAATGTCCATTACCTCCTCTATATAGGTTTAGTTTGTGGCAGAAGTTCACAGACAACAAGAGCAAGGAATGGATGAAAATTTATGAGGACAACATGGCCCTTTGGAATGTTATTGATGAGTCTAGGGAATGTCCCATAGATTTGACTAAAGGAGGTTCAATAGATTTGAGTGAGGAGTGATTATGATTAGGGAATAAGGAAGCTTTTTATGTAGTGTACAATGGCGTACTAGACAAAACATTCGTACTTTTTGGAGTACTTTTGTAATCGCATGCGTGTTTTGTGGAATGTACTTTGGAGTGCTACAAATGAATGAAATGGATGTGTTTTTTTGGATGTATTCTCAATTGGGCGGCATCATAGTTATTACACAACCCTGTCAGCTCTCCCAGGGTCGGCACGGTATTATTTCATCAGACTGCCGGCCACAATGCATGACAGTAAAGGAAAAAGCTGCCTCATATGGCCGGCAAAGTATGGCTTTTGCCAAAATGCCGGCGTTTACCATGCCGGCAATGTTTATGAAATTTTCCATGCCTGCTGATAACTCCCTTAAAAATATTGTTCCTGGATGTTTTTTTATATTCTGCCAGCATTGTCCGGCTTTTTCCAAGTTGTCGGCCTTTATTGCACCGGCATTGTTTTGGAGGAGAACCATGCCATCTAAGAGCTCACTCTAAAATTGTTCATGAATGTTATTAGGCCGACAATGTGTATTATAATATCCATGCCGACAGAACAACCGTCGCAGGCTCGTAATTTAGGATAATGCCGACTATGAGGCCTCCGGCAAGCATATAATTTAGAACAATGCAGATTATACATCGGATACAAACCTTAATTAAAGCATACAAACGTTAAAACCTTAACCCTAACACATTTGGGACATAGATAGTATCTTTTTCCGTTACACAATTTCTTAGGAGAGGTAATTAGCTTCATCTTACCGTCGCAACATGGATTTGTGCATGGTAGAAGGTTTATTTTAGAAACTTCATCTTCATACGGAGCTAGACGCTCATCTATCTAATAGAAAAACCCACAACAAGTGCATTTTGAAGCATACGGCTGATATACACCTCCTATTGCAGCTTTCATGAGAAATAAGAATCCCCTACAACCTTCAATAGTGCATTTGCTTCCTTCAAAGGGAAAATCGTTTGCAAAATGACCACTAAGTGTACAAAGACTACAAATATTTGGTTTTGAAACTTCCATTCTTTATGCAAGGTTGAAGATGAAGTTGGGAATGCTTTTATAATAACAACATACCTAATATCTTGATTTTGAAATTTCTAGCCGTTGAGCATTCAATGGGTTGTACTTTGTACCTAAAAGGTGCAACTAACATTTAGGCCGGCAAGGTATAGATTTCATACCATGTCGGCCTCCAGTACTTTGTCTATTACTGCATAAACAGAATAATAATTTCTAAAGCAACTAAAACTGAAAATTAAAATAAGTTTAACAAGTCGAAAACCACATTCTAAGAGTTCAAAACATAATGTAATAGTTCAAACCAAAATCTAAGTTTCTAAAGCAAGTAAAACATAATAAAGTTTAAGAATTTCAAGGATCCTTCTCATTGTTATTATCTTCCTCCTCGTCACTAGCTTTTTCACCAGCATCAGCTTTTGCTTTTCCCTTATCTGGACCTATGTAGTCACCGGCCTCATTGTAATAGGGGTTCACTCCAGAAAAGTCAGATGCCATGAAAAAGGTCCTTGGATTAACCTCCTCTGAAGATGTGCATTCAACATAGTTGAGGGGATTGCTAGGACTGTTCATAAACCTTAGAAATTCTTCAGGATCTTCCTTACCTATCAAACATAGTTTTCTTACAGGGCAATTCTTTTCAGTTTCATCTTTGGGATCATCTACATTGGGATAAATTGCGTCAATAAATTCTAATAGCTCTTCTGGAGTAACCGAACAAGGTAGATCTTCTTTTTTTTCCTCTGGGAACCTAAACAATACACAAATAAGAGATATAAAAACAAACAACATTGTTGAACACAAATAAGAGATCAAAATTGTTACACATTGAAATTCGGTTCTGGTAATCCACTAGCCGGCAAGGTATATAATATATAAACTGCCGACCAATAGGAGGCCGGCATGGTAATAATCATTCACCTAGCCGACCAAAACACCGCCGGCAGTGTTGTATTAATTAATAATGCCGGCTATAACTTAAAAAATATCAAGTTTCTGATGCCTAAAGTCGGCATGGTACAATTACAATACAATGTCGGCTACACATCAACCAGCATGATGTTGTTGGTATTGCATGCCGGCCTTGGTTATTGTCTAACAATATCCATGTATAACAATTGTTGTATGCAAAGTCGGCATGTTATTCATCCTCTTACCACGTCGGCGCTTAAGAAACAACAACCGTCAGCATGATGTTAAACTATCGACCTTGCCGGCCAAAAACCCTGAAAATCTAAATTTTCAGTTTCTAACCTAATCTAACAATCAAAAAACACTAAACAATACTGGGTTGAGTTTAAAAATCAACTTACAGTCTTCGTTTCACCTGCGGAGGGTTGTTCTCAACATTCTCAAGGATTGAACTTTCGGGTTTACTAGTTCCATCTTTTCCATTACCTTTTTTCTCTGATTTGGATCTTTTGATACTTCCTGTTGAATCTATGTTATTTCTTGATCGTTTGGAATCAACCATTTTTCAGGATAATCAAAATATTTTCAATTTTTAGATGAGATGAAGAAAAAGAGGAGAAAATTAACGGTTTGGTTAAGTTTTTTATTTTAGGATTATTAGATTAAGTAATATGGTTATTAGGTTAAGTAATAGGGTTAATTAGTGAAAGGGTAAAAAGGTAAACTCACCACCTTTCTGCCTCCCCTTAGTAATGGCAAATGTCCATTTAAATTTGGGTATACCCCAATTAATTTGGGTATACCCCAATTAATCTGGGTATACCCCAATCAAGCCAGGAAAATAAACTCAAAATAAAACTCAACCAACTGCAATGCCAATATTAGTGGATAACCAGATATGGACAAACAACGGTAGTCATTATTTGTTTTTGTAAAAAACACAAATTGTTGAAGACTTTCTAGATCAAAATTAAGGAGATAAATATCCGTAAGAATGATTTTAACAAAAGAAAACAGATGAATTAGGAAATTGGACATAGCTTTGCCGTTGCTAAGAGCAACTTTAGTGTTGAGGTTCTATATTCCCAAATTGATATCCTATATATGGCTTTTTATTTGGAAATTTTGTTGTGTGATGTAATGGGATACCCATTTCTATCCAACAACGTAATTTAAAACTACTTTTGTCTGTAAAAATAATCTTTAACTTCTTCTGACTGAAACTCGTTTTATAACAACGTTTATAGTAAAACGCAATTATAAATAACGTGTACGAGTCGACGTGATTTAATACTACGTGCAGAAGTTAGACGGTTTTTATTAGAGCATTTTATTAAATGCTTTTTAAAACTATATTTGCAAATTTAAACGATGTGGCAGCTTCACGCATTTATAAAACGCGTTAAGTGGTAGACACAGTTTTTAAAAGCATTTTCTTAAACGCAGTTTTAGGAACCATCTAGACCAGACCGGTTTATAAAAACCTTTTAGTTTCGAAACGAAATTAAAAATACCGGTTAGTGATGGACGTTCTTTAAAAAAGCGTTTCAGGTGAGACGATTTTTATAGCAGCGTAATGTTATATTTGAGAATTGCCAAAATAAGTTCTCAAATATAAAAACTGAATTTGGCAATGTGGCATTTTGGCAACAAATTTAACTTTTAACAACCAAGGCTTCGTTTTGTTGAATTGCCAAAATAAGTTCTCAAATATAAAAACTGAATTTGGCAATGTGGCATTTTGGCAACAAATTTAACTTTTAACAACCAAGGCTTCGTTTTGTTGCCAAATATGGCTTTTGGCAACAACGCTTCGGTTGCTCTAACACCTCCAAATGTTTAATTGCAAATGATTAACAGCTCTGGACCAATGCTGTTACAAGAATGCCAAGGTCACAACAAGGCGCAAAAACTTGAAACCATCAGAAAAATCAAACTCAAAACTTGTCATAAACGTAGGTGTCGTAATCTATTGCTTGATTGATCAACTTGCTTGGATTGACAACTTACAGCATGTTTGTTTTCTCCTCTATATAGGTGGAGGGTTCTACATAGAGGTTTACCTCTATCTCTATATAAATACCACTATCAAGAGCCTTCAAAATTTATGTTTGTTTAACCACTATCTAATAACTCTATATTTAAATTTAAATTTGTATATTTCACATTTTACCCTTACAAAATTAAAAAAAATTCCTAGATTCATTCCAAATCAACATTTTCAAAAATTCAAAAAATGTTTTCAACAATTCACACCGCTTCACGGATAAAGCGAAATACAAACTAATAAAAGACCTAACCAAACCCCCTTTATCCTCACCTGCACATCTTCACCAACCCTACACAGATGACCCATAAAGATACCACAGCTCTGGAATTCCAAGAATCACAACCCACCATCATTACTAGCCCATTCTCAACATTTCTGAGAGACGCCAACAGTCTCTGCGACTTGTAGTTTTGGTATGCTGTCCACAAACTCAGAGACCCCAGTAATGCCTCAAACCACGATGGTTCCTTAAAACAGACAAAAGAGAAAGAAATCAGATAAACAAATCAACGGATGTTCAGTATTTGAGTTCTTTCAGCATGACCTAAATTAGATAACTCGTTTTCCAAACCCAGCCTCAACTGAACAACAAAAATACAACAAGGTAAGGGACTAGCAGCTAGTTTTCTATAGTACTTATCGTGAGAGGAGAATTATATCTCTGTAATAATAAATGTCGTATCTATAGTGTAATGAAGACTTCTGTTTCTCTTATGTGCAACAGACACTATGCTATGATGTTTTCTACTAAATTAAAGGTTGTTGTTTGTCTTCATCTTGAGACATCTTAGGAGACTTCTTAGCTATTGCATTTTGAAACATAAGATCAGGACTTTCACTCGATTGTCCAATTGAAAGCATAAGCTGCCTAAACTAGTGACCATTAAGGCAGTCAGATTCACACAAGTTAATGGAACATTTGAAGTCCAATTTAGCTAGGGGGGAACTTCTTACCTATATCCACCACAAAAGGAAGCTAAGGCCTATTACCATGTGTTCAGGTAGCCTAGACAATAAATAATTCAGAAAAAAATAACTTCATTCACTTGTGCGTAATAAACAACATGTGAGAAATGAATCTTTTGTTCTTTGTACTAAACTACTGATCTACAATGTACTGATCCAAGGGTTTTCTCAATTTAGTAAAAGTATATAACAATCCGGTGTACACAGACTTTCACAGTTGGTCATGCTCATGAATTTCGTTTTTAACAAACGACCAGCAATTGTACCAAAAGCAAAATACTATGAGAAACAACTCCACATAAGGAAGTGACTGCAAAGAAAACTAATGTGAAAATCAAGTTAGAGAGTCCATACCTTTGACGACAATCCGGTTATTGTACTTTACTCCGGCTTAGCAAAGACACCAGAAAAATTTGTCGCACCATCATCTATATTGCAGCAGACAAATAACAACAACAATTAATACACAGAAACAATCTAAATCTAAATTTATGTTGATGCCATAGGACAAAAGATTCTAAAGTAGTGTCAACATACAAGCTACTCAAAACACAGCACATCAAAAACACAACAACGACAGGGGTAAGCTTTCAACTCAGGTGCCTCCCAATTTAGACACAATTACTGTGTATCCATCTTCAGCTTCTGGAACAAATTCAGCACCATAGCTTACTTCCCATCCCACCACTCTTAGCTTCCATACAAGAGTAGATGCCTACACAAATTCAGAAGCATCCAAATTAATCTTTGTTTTAAAATTTTAGAAAATGGGTTTTCATTGATTAATTCTTAGGTAGAGAAATTAACAAACCTCAGAAACAGGGAATTCAACAGTTTGTTTGGTGGCTGGTTTAATGGTGAACTCAGTAACTGAATCAGCAGTACTGAATTCAAGTTCACCTTCCTTGTATGCTCCTCCATATGCAACTGCTAGTCTTTCAGGTGCTATGTACCTATCATCATAAATCAAAACAAACCCATTCAAGGATTAGTCATCAAATCATACTTACAATAAAGAAATTGAGTGATCAAGCTAGAATTACAGTACTTACTTGCAAAGAGTGTCAGCAGTTTTTGATGGAACTATTCATCAATTACACTATCAGATAGGGTTTGTGTAATCTCATTACACTACCAAATCAATAGTAAAACTTTAGATACCAATCACATCTGTATCCATTACCACCAAACACAAAAACAAGAAAACAAACAATTCCTACAAGTAAACAACTCTTCTTCAATAAATCTCAAAACATCAAGAACGCCAAATCTGAATTTATACAATTTTCCCAAAATTCTAAAAACAAACATGCGGTAACGAGATTAACTGGTATAAATCTTCACAAATTATTGCAAACAAAACTTATGCAATAAGAAAATAGAAAAGAACCCTAACCTTTTAAACTGAAATCTTCTGAAATCGAACAAGTTTTGATGAGATTTAACTGCTCCACCGAAGAAATCAACCAACAAATAACCCAAATCTCTCGATGAGTTCCAGAGACAAAATCTCTCGATGAATTCCAGAGAGCAACGAAATTCGGCAGAGAGAAAAAATGAAACTGAAAACAAAACGATTTTGGGTTTTGTTTTGGTCGAGGACAAAAGTTGTCAAAATTGTTTTTGTTTGAGGGTTAAATGGTCATTTCATCGTTAAATAGAGGTTTTGGCCCAAAATAACAGTTCATAGCTGCTATTTCATTTCCTCCATTTGATAGAGGTTTAACCTCTACATTGGTAGAGGTAGTGGGAAAAACAAACATGTATAAAAATAGGGACCACCTCTATATAGAAGAAGGTAGTGTTTTGCCTCTACATAAAGGAAAAAACAAACATGTTATTACTCTCTATGATTGTCAGACTATGAAAACGAACTAAAAAATTTATACGGTAGTTAATTAACAAAAGAGCGGCATACGTACACATCAACATCATATTAAATTTTTTACACAATAAAATGACACAAGGCAAATCCAAGATCAACACCACTTCTTTGTGTTTTTTTTCTTTTTACAATAATTAGGAACAAACAGAAACTAAGTTCAAACGAAGTTGTACAGAAATAAGAAGAGAAGAAGTAGTAGTAAAGATCCAAGACCGAACCCATTTGAGTCAGAACCTGATGAAATACTACTATTAACACTTGGTGGTTGCAGTTGATATCCAGGAATTCTAGTATGAAACGAAGATGAAGAAGGAAAAAATCTACTGAGGAAATGAATAGTCAACAGAAGTAGTAAAGGAAAGATTAGCACAACTAAAGATAGCGATTCTCCAATTTCAAATATGGCTAAGAAGCTTTCTAACAACATCTGACCATATACAATTATCCCTAATCCCCCGATGAGTAACAATGGAAACATTGGTGATGGACCACGACTTGCAGTGTTGTAATTCATATTTTGGTTTAACAGTAAGCTTTCTCCCCTGGCAGTAAGCTTTCTTTTTTGTGAAGTGAAGAATGGTTATCAGTATGGTTAGTGTTTCTTATATAGAAATTAATCAAGGGTTCGGAATGATCTTATAATTTCTTCTATAATTATTTGTGCATGTTTGACCGATGTGCATATTTATTCATCATATTTTAACTGAATGTGACTTGGTGTTTATTCTTTTGTTTTGTTTTTTTGGAGTGACAATCTAAAGTTGTTTATTCTTTTGTTTTGTTTTTTTGGAGTGACAATCTAAAGTTCATTCCTACCACGAGAGCTTGATTTGAATTGAGAAATTATTCTTATCCTTGTCATTCTAGCAATGCTGCATACGCCTATTTGATCGTAGGATGATAAAAGAATTGTCTTCGATTTGTGTTTCAATGCTGCATACGCCTATTTGATCGTAGGATGATAAAAAGAATTGTCTTCGATTTGTGTTTCGATGCATTTTTAGATACTCCCTCCATCCCACTATTAGCTGACTTATTTGTTTTTAGATTTTGTGTCATTAATAGTTGATTTTATATCATTTAATACTCATGTTTATGTTCGTTACGCAAAGTGTTAAAATGTTTTTCAATGATATAAAATTTACGAATATCCGTCGTATAGTTGAGAGATGAATCATTTCCACTGATGGTGGGACGGAGCAGTATTATTTTTGGTCCCATATGCAAAAGATTGAACCCAATGGCGGGTCCTTCTTAGTTTGATTTGTGCCTGCATAAAAAACATTGAACTCAAATTCATCCAGATTGGTTCCTTCTGGTTCCATCATATGCAAAGAAATCGTAACATGAATATCGACAAGCTATAAGGGACAGTGCAACCGCGAACTGTGAAAATGAAATGCATGTTTCCATCCATGTCTTGCCTGCCATTTCTACTTTAAACCTAACTTCTCTAGAGAAGAATTTTCTGGTGCAACTCCAGAAAAACAATAGATGAATTCCACTTCTAATTTATTAAAGAGAATTAAGTAAGTTAGAGAAGGCCAACTAACCCCAACCCACCATCTTCTTGGGGAAAAAAACAGTGAAATGATGCTGACGAAAAGAAACACAATTTCATATTGACAAATCAGAGCTCACTACATTACAGTTGTTGTACTTAACAAGCATAGTCTAATCATATACTCCAAATGATACTCAAGGATATTATAGCATTGGAGAATATGATGCTGGATTTAAGATTTCTTTTTCCAGTTTTTGGTGACATCAATAGTTTAATTTATTCTTTGCTGCCTCTGAGTATTGGTGTTTTATGAATGTCATCCAAATGCCCATGTCATGAACCGACCATAACCTAAATTTGGGTGACTAACCAACAAAGTTTAATAGGATGTTTTTGGTCTTGATTTCGGGAACTTTTATGAAATTCATGGAAGACAATTGGACTATGAAGGCTGCCTGAAGATTTTCCAAGGTTGATTCTCAGTGTAGGATAAGATCATTCAATGAAAAAACAGACTGATGATCTAAAATGAATATACTTCTTACACCATACAACAGGCTGGTGAAAAATCCGTGGTAAAATGGATCATCATGCCAGCTGTATATGGGATAAGAAATGACATTCTTTTCTGATATACTACTGAATAGAGAGCGTCCTTACCATAACTGGACCCTTCTATCATCTTCACGTGGGCATGGCAGACCTGTTTGCCTTCCACAAGTATTCTCTGGTCCTAAAAGAACCTTAATATAATACAAAGTCAAGAAAAACAGTATAACTGGGCTCATCTCAGAAACAATTTGTAATTCTCATATCGATAAGCTTCACTAGTTTCCATTATTCAATGGACTAAACGATCTGGAGCATAATTCAATTACATAAGAAACATGCCGGCAGTCAAGATTATGTTTGTTTCATTATTGGGAATAGTTATACAGAGAGATGTGGAGTCTCCATTGAAACAAAGAACATCCGTGAAAACAAGAACTATGAGATTGGTCTCACCTCATATTGATGGGAGATTTTCAGTGGTGATTCCTTCGAAACTGGCCTTTCTTCGGACCATAGCTCCAAGTTTACTGTTCCTGTTCCCCAATGGACCATACACTTGTAAACCTCGTCCATGTTGAATCGATTCACTAAACCAAACCCCAAACATTTGTCGAACAATATCAATTCTCCTAAGAAGAAATTAAGAATAAAATCACATCTCAGCTTCATAATCTGATAGGAACTGAATCAAAATAAATAAATAAAAGGTTTGATTTGCAATGAGGTTCTCATCTAGTTGTAGTCAACTTTAGTCCTGACAAATTCTCCTAGTATTTGGACTCCAATTTTCAATTATCTCCACTGGTTTAATAAGTCCTTGAAGCCGCTTTGAGCCATTTTTGCATGCTCCCTTTAATAAACTTCTTCCATCTAGAAGTGTACCATATCCTACACCATCTTTTATGACCACATGAAATTGATCTAGCCACTTAGTCTTTCGAAAAAGGATTTCTTTGCTATGCTCGGTTAGATTAACTTTTCCACTGTCATCACATGGTTATAAATTCAACATATATAAAAAGGTGCAGTGCATGTGCTACTATACTTGTAATGATAATGATATTGGTTTATCTGGAAACCATTTCAGGGTAAATCAGTACCCATTGATAACTCCCTACTATTATAAAAAGCAATATACAAAAGTCAAATAAAAGGGAGGTATACCGTTAGGCCGGAGGTCTCCTTCAAACAATTTCTCATCAGATTCTGGCCATAATTCATGCTTAGACCCATCGACAGAAACAAACGACACAAAAACTTCTGTTGGGTGCAAAAGGGTGAAGACTGGGTGCACTCGCAAGCAAACCAACCTTTAATGGAGAAATGTAAGATAAGAAGAATAAACCACTGATAAGAAAGAAATAGTGTTGCTCAACATTAAATGGCTATGCTTTTGACGAACCTTGAAAATCCACCAGAGCCAGCGCCGACGTTACGAGCAATGATACCAGAGTCGATTTGGATAACTTTGGGATCAGTTTTTGGAATGGATATCTGGCGCTCGATAACTAATCCACCACCAATATTTCCTTCTAAGCTAAGAGACTCTTCCTCCTCCCCTGCCAGTCCAACAGTTCTCCTGCAATAACAGTAACATGGGACACTTAAAAATACAGAACCCGTTTCGGACGGTAGGTGCTTTACTTTTTAGTATAATATAATAAGCTCAGATTGCACACTATCATATGGGCATGCCAAAAATACAACTGTCCCCTTACTCAACGACAGTATATTCTTCAGAACGCCCCGCAGATCGATACTCGACGCCACTGTATTCTTCGTATCCATCCATTTCAACCCTGCTGTGGAGCCACTGAGTTCCTGAAAGAAAGCTTTCAAAGTTATAATTTAGAAAGACACCAGTAACTCCATGAGATATGATTTGCCGAATCATATTAGATATTACTATAAAATCTACAAATTGCTCATAGCAGACCAAAAAAGGAGAAGCTCGGTATAGATAATGCAAATCTAATTTAAGTTTTTCCAAAGTAAACAATAAAATAGAGGCAGCTATATCTTTGGTACGAACTATACCTGAAGGAAGATGCTGCATGGAAATCATTCTACCACCAATCCAAGGCACTATTTTGAGAGCCCAATCACCACTTTTGAGTTCTACAGGAGTCTTAGAAAGTTCTACTCCTTTACGCCCTGAAACCTCCTCCACATCGGGAATTTGCTTCGCGCATTCTGCACATTCCATCACAAAATTTTAGACAATTATTTATCCTAAATTAAGAATAAAATAATTTATCCAATACACGGGAAAAAAAAAGAGCCAAAATTTATAATCAGGCTTACAAGAAAATCAACCCTACGAGACAAGTAATAAATACTGGTTACGCTTAAATCTCTACAATGAGAATATAAATACTACCGATACGATTCTTGTACTGCTCCTGGCTTATGGATATTAGGCTGGAAATCTCAGGATCTGAAGGCATTTTAATTTGCAGGACTTCTCCATCAATTCCCCATGCATCAACCTTAACAGACGAAAATTATAATAGAAAGAGGATTCAATTTGTCATATAACGTTCGAACATCTGTTGTTTTCCAACAGTTGAGCTTTATAGCAAGGAAACATACCATAGCACCTCCGCCGAGCAACAATTGAACATGCAAATGTCGCTTTGGTCTAGTCCAGGACCCTTCAGCTTTAGAAACTTTTATTGTAACAACTGATGATTGAAGCTCTGAAGCATAATATGTCAGCAAGTATCCCCCTTCAGTAAACTCATATCCATCACCTTCGTCCTCATAGAGAACACCTTCAGCTTTCCCTATACAAAGAACTTTAACTTTGAACACTGCTAATAAGTATAATCTTACAAAATGAAAAAAGGGACAAGTTAATGCTAAACACGTAGTGAACCAGCTGAGCTGGTGTAAGTTTCTAGTAGTGGAGTTGTCTAACAGCTATAACATCATAGCCAGTTACCATGTTGATCTAAAGCCACAATGAGTAACAAGTCATCTGTTGCACTTGCTTCATCAACATGTTGCACAGGAGGACCCACGGGAATCATTGTTCCACCTTGCAAATAGAGTGTTGGCAAGTCCTGGCATTTCAATGCAGAAAAAAAAAAAAAAAAAAAAAAGAATAAGGAGAACAATATTTTATATATTATCATATAATGGAAAACATCCACATGATCTATGTTTAATTTTGAAGCATAATTTACTAGTGCATCCAGACGCTTACGGGATGAGAGTCATCAAAATCAAAACTCAACCACATGCCTTTAGGAAGCACATGTAGCAACCCATCTGAGCCCTGATCACGAGAAGTGCTGATTATCGAACCAACGTGGATATTAGTAGCAACACAACAAATAATAATATGTGGAGCATTTGGAAAATCATATAACCCTTCTCACAGCCCAACAAATTCTCTTAAGCATCCCCGTGAGTATCAAGAGAGCTCTACCTTACATGTACTAGAAGTGGCCCAAGCAGGAACGAATTTTCAAAGCTCCTTAATTTGGGATCTTTAGGATCTGCACAAGCCAGTAAATAACATGACCCAATTTCCATAACAATTGAAAGTACTCTCCACGAACTAAAATAAATTAGATGTCAATGTACTATTAAGAAAGAAATGTACCAGCAAAAAAGGTTGGAGCAGCAACAGGAATACCCTTTGTATGAGACAAATAGAAAAGTGTATATATGTGATGGATAAAACGGTAGCGCCTCAACAGAGCCAGGCGACATACTTCTTCACACTAATGAGGAGAAACATAAGTTACTCGCAATATAAAGCAAGGCATCAGCTTTCCAGTACAACACATTGTACACATGTTATGTTATTCTAGTCAAGAAATAGTGAATCAGTGATCACAAGATTATGTGTTTATTTACTAAGATAAAACAAACCTCCTTCCCGAAAGACCATGGCTCGTGATCAGTAGTGCCCTTTTCCGAATGGCCTCTGCAAAAAGGAAACATAGAACCCACTCCCATCCATCTTCCATAAAGCTTAGGTGTTGCATCCCCAACAAACCCACCAATATCAGGACCTGATAGTGGCTGACCACTAAGACCCTGGCAATAAGAAATCCAGTCTTTAACAATATAAAAACTAACTCAAACCTCACTGACATCCTGTTCAATTATTGAGCAAGGCTATGCAGCATAAATCCTTCAAACTTTCGCTGTCAGACTAAGAATAAGATCTTACCAATTGAAGTACCATAGATACACTCATATGGAGGTGCTCCCAATTGGCCAGGTTATCCCCAGTCCAAGTTGCAGCATACCTTTGGCTACCTATAAAGCCAGCTCTAGTAAGAACAAACGGACGCTTTTTCTCATTTCCCAGTTTCATTCCCTCAAATGTTGATCTCGCCATCAGCATACCATAAACCTAAAAGTGCAAGCAATGTGAAAGATTAATGTTCAGACTTTGTTATAAAATTGATACCACCTCCATCCAAGACTTATATAAATTAATGTAGATTTCACTACCCAGGCTTTTATAAAATTGGTGCAGAAAGGAAATAAGCTGTGTTGCAACAATACGGCATATTATTATTTTTTAACGTATCAATATGTATTTATGCGGATACGTGTATCCATACGGCCAATACGGCTCAATCCCTGTTTGTTTTTTTTCTGAGAAGAGAGAAGAAGAAGAAGCAGGAGATAAGAAGATATTATTTTTATTATTTAAAAAGTAATAATAATAAAAGAAACGGGCCCTAGCTCAACTGGTCATCCCCGTTCCCCGAAATTTCATGCGTTTCAGGAGGTCCCAGGTTCAAGTCCCCAATGGCGTAATATTGCAGGAATTAACATGGAAGGTAGTGTTAGTTTGCCCCCCTTGTGACACAATCTCGCCCCCCTCCCGCTTCGGCTCCCCTTGGCAAGGTTACCCATGAGGCTCGCTGGTAGGCTAGCACAGCAACATGTTCAATTAATGTAGTAGTATGTCGTTGGAGCCTAGCTTGATAGGCTTCCAACTAGTTTCATTGGGACTTGAACCTGGGACCTCCTGGAACGCATGAAACTTCGAAGAACGGGGATGACCAGCTGAGCTAGGGCCCGTTCTATATATTAAATTATTTTTTAAAAAAAAAACTGTACCATTCTGTTTTAAGAATAATAACACAGTACATTATTAAAATTTATATATTAATAATAAAAATTAAGATTTTTATCAAATCCTCTCTCCACCCAATACGGGGCAATACCTATCTGATATCTCTAACTTTCTCTGATTTACCTTCTCCTGTTTATCTCCTCTAGAACCGGTAGATAGTCATTCTTGCACCAAACCCAAATTTTCTCTAATTTATATGTAATATATTTACTACAGATTAATATTGCGTATGCCGTATCGCCGTATTGTAATTTTTCTGTTGGTGTATCGGAGTAGCGTATTGGTATCCTGTATCGGATACAGTATCCATATCGTTGCAACACAGGAAATAAGCATATAATAAAAGCTTCATAACTAGAGCAAAATAAGTAACTACATTGTGATAATGTGAATGATTCTGATGCCCGCCAACTTCAGCATCTCCTCTATGGATGTTGCTCTCAGGCATTGTCTTTGTAACGGTCTGCGGATTGCAAGAAAAACAGCTTGAACTCAAAACCAATAGAAAAAATGGCAAGTTATTGATCATGATCTAGGATCCTTACCTTGAATACAGCAGGTTCATTCATGTCATTCCATATTCCATCAACACCATTTGCAACAAAGTCTTTGACTAATCCGGCCCACCACAAGCGTGTTTTCTCCTGTGTATAATCAGGAAAGACGCATGGTCCAGGCCACACCTCCCCTAAGAACGAGCCAGAAAGGACTTACGCTCAGAATGCTCAAATAAGGTACAAGGCAAGGGCTTCAAGGGCTTACCGACAAAAGGTTGTCCATCTGCTTTCTGGACCCAAACATCATTTACAGAACCACTGTCATAAACAAAATAACCCTCTTCGCGTTTGATCCCTGGGTCAAGCATCCAGATTGCTTTGAATCCATTATGATGAAGGTCGTTCACCAGGGCTTTTGGTTGAGAGAAACGCTCCTGAGAACATTGTTAGTATTAACATTAGCCAAAGATTTCATAGAAGAAAAAAGAAATTAGATAATAATTCTATATTAGTATCACTAGACTTATGTTTGACAAAATGCCTTTATCATTACAAGTTAATAGAAAATAAGAATCGTACAAAAGTAACATCCGTATACTTTGTCAAAAGTGAAACAGCGAAAGCCGTCCATGTAATCAATGTCCATCCATATGACATCACAAGGTATTCCCTTCTCCCGGAATGTTCTTGCAACCTGCATGCATACACACAAGATCAAGTTAAACTGAATTACACTAAAATTTCGTTGAAAAGAAATGCGTCAATTCTCAACAGATTCCAAGCACTTACTTCAAGAACCCTTGAATCAGAGTTGTAGCTCCAACGACATTGGTGGTATCCTAAGGACCATTTTGGAGGCATAAATACAGTTCCTGAATGAAGATGGATTCATCTGTTTAGGAACCAAACAAAAGTAGAAGAAGACAGTTGAATAGAAACATAGCATTCACATAAATGATAGAAAGGTACAAACACATAAAAATGAACGCATCCAAAAAAATTGCTCTGGAATGTAAATGATGTTATTTTAAATGGGTTTTGAAGAAATAACCAATTGCATGAGACAAAGTTTGGAGGACTGCAGTTGGAGAAGCAAATGGACCAAATGTAATGACAGGATAAGGAGCTAGAGCTTTAATTTTTATCGCTGAATCCTTCCGCAAGTCTATCTGTTTATATGTATGTTAGATCATGAGGCTCTACAGAAACATGTAACGACAATCTCAGACATAAAAGGAAATACTAGACCTCGCAGCGTTGTGTTGTGTCCGCAAGGACCCCCAGTGCCTCTCCATTTGGGAGAACGGCTAGCACCCAAGGATGTGACTGATACAAGGATGTTGTTCCGGAACCATAACCCCATGCATCCGTGTTCCAAGTAAAAACCTGTAACTCTTAAATGCTTACAACCTCAAAAAGAATACTGACAGTTCAAATGATTGTAAAAAGAAGGATATTTAACTTACTCTTTTTCCCGTCCGTTCAAGCTGTCCACTAACTTCTCCGGTTCCATACAAAGAGGTTCCAGTTGGAAGCTAAAGCACAGCAAAAAAGGACCACCAGTTAGTCTAAATCATTTGAAACATGCACTAGTTAAATAAACATAGCAGAATAGAGAGGCGCATCAAGAACTCGTGATAAAACAGCATTGCTTACCTCTATGCTAATAATTTGTTGACCATCCACAAATTCAAAATTAGGGACATATATAGGCACAATGTGAACCATGAGCGGCGTGTCTCTAACTTTGGGATTAGTAAAAGAAAGACTTGGATGTGCTGCACTCCTATCATTTCCAGAACAATCAAATCGAAAAACCCCTTCCTCCATAATTGGTTGATAACCCATTTTTCTTGAAGAAACATCATCACTAACTGCCTTTGCTCGGTATTCAGACATCTTGCACACAAATCGTTCACACCTCTTCCCTCTGCATGCCAAATTCGTATTCCCTGTTAATTTTAAGTTTTACGAAAATTAGAAGCAAACGCAAATAGATAGTACCGAGATCAGAAGATTCACAAGCATGTCCATAACCAAACACACATTCCAAAATGTTAGATCATCAGAAATTATTATATTATATATAATAATAACGAAACTAACCTGAAGATTGGATTCAGAGCAGTAGTAGCAGGAAAGAACAAGCCTGGATCAACTGAGCTGTGTAAGTAATTGAATGAATTAATGTTCCGGAGCTTTTTCTTCCTCTTCTTGAGAAACCCTGATTTTGAAACCCTAGAAATGAAAGATGATCTACCAACAGTACTAGTACTAGTTAGTGTGAAGATCAGTTGGTTTTCCATTTCGGAAAATCGAGTAAAATAACTTATTTAATTAAATTATTTTAGAAAAATAGATACTAGAATCTTTTTACTGTGACTTTGTTTTGACTTAGAAAAAAAAAACAAGGAAGAACAATGATTTCACCAGAGTTAGGGCTGTCAATGGAATATCGAGTTCCGGATTCCGTAACCGATAATCCGAGTTCCTATAGGAAATTATCCGACATAACGGTAATGGAAATCGGTAATGGAAAATTATCGGTAATTTTTTCCTTATTGGAACGGTATTGGTTTAGGCACTTACCGTTCCATTAATTACCGGTACCGATATCTATTGTCACATGTGTATATTATACGTGTTAGTATTACCCGTTTTTGAATTTCTTTGTGTGTTTTTTTTTTTTGCAAGAACATATAACTAAGCAAATTTGGAACATTGTGTTTTGCATGGATTTGGAATCTAAAGTTTCTTATTTTGAATTGATTTTTAGTATGAGAAATAGGTTATGTATAATATTGTCACATAACGGTATCTATCGGTAAATTTACCGATATCCGGTAACTTAATGGAACGGTAGCAATTTAGATTTTTAAAATTCCGCCGGAAATTATCAGTATCGGAATTCCGGTAGGAAATATCGGTAACGGTAATGGAAGAGCTAGTTACCGTTTCGATAGGTTCCATTGACAGCCCTAACCAGAGTCCATTTAGTTTTACTGTAGCAAAATTCTAAATTTTCAGAAATTAAGGTTTAGTAAACCACTCAAAACGCCAAGGAACTCGCCTGCTAGATTGTGCGTGTTTGAGCAAGACTTGATACTTCAAGAACTGTCTTCTCTTCAGGACTGAGGTACTTCTGTGTCTGCATTGTAAATGTTTGATCTATTGCCTGAATGATGCCTATGCTTTGCCCCTTCAGGGATTTCCATGGATGCCCAAATGGGGGAATTGGGAGTAAGGGATTTGCATGTTTAATCCCTCATATAAAAAGACTACACTTCTGCAACATGGAGAGGAAGAATGCAATACAGGAGGCCATCAGGTGTGACTTGGATATGTTCATGGGTTTAGAGAATACGCTGAGGAAATTGAAGCAATGGTTGTGCTTTGATTGCATGAGCATACAAGCCTCGAGTAGGGTGTGCAAACACGGGGACATGGATGTTAGGCCTGCAATGGTTGATGGTGAGGTAGTCGAAACAATTTTAGGGGTTCCACGGCCAAGCTCAGTTCCACTTCAACTAGACAGTGACATTGATCTTAATGCTGACGCGTTAGATGCAGTTTTTCGAGCTCTTATCTGCACTGTTAAAAGTATTCCAAGAGGGTGTAGGTTGGCCTTTTCTCACGCTTTCAAGGCTGCACTTCTGAAAGTTGAAGCAGAACCTAATCTGACCAGAAATTGGGTTCGTTTGCTGCTACTTCCTCGATGTACGCTGCATGTTTACAAACCACAGGGTAGAGCAGATTGCAGGTCAGGGAATCGCAAAGCTACGCAACAGACACAAATACTTCGGGCACTAGCAATTTGGGGCGAGAGTGATGGAACACAATAGATGGTTAAGGAAGTCCTACAAATACCACGGCATGGAGTTTTTAAGGGCTTTGATTCTGATGATAAAGAGACAGACAACATGTTAACTAATGTTTCAACTTGTTTACGAAAAGTGGCAGATGGACACTTCACAGCTGCAGTTAATGCCATCAGTTCATCGGGGGTAGCGCCAAATATTGCGGAGACAAGGAAAGCTCTTGAAGATAAACATCCGACCATGCATCCTCTGTGTATGCCAACCATCCCGCTACATGAGACACCCTTACTAGATGAAGAAGGGACTGTTTTAAGTTGTATTAAGTCGTTTCCCAAAGGAACTTCATGTGGGAAGGATGGCCTTAGGGCCCAACATTTGCTGGATGCGTTTTGTAGAGAAGGTTCCACTATTGCTGCCGACTTAGTCACGGCAATAAAAAGGGTGGTCAATTTGTGGATGAGCGGCAAATGTCCACTTAGCCTTGCAGAGTTCATTGCATCAGCACCCTTAACACCACTTCTTAAACCAGACAAAAGCATTCGGCCTATTGCTGTTGGGATGATTTGGCGTCGTCTTGTGTCCAAGGTAACAATGAAGGGGGTTGGAAAAGAAATGGCAGCTTACTTACAGGATTTTCAGTTTGGTATAAGTGTCTCAAGAGGGGCTGAGGCAATTCTACATGTTGTGAATAGGTATGTCAGTAAACATTATGCAGATGCTAGCCTTACCATGTTAATTGTGGACTTTACAAATGCTTTTAATTTAGTTGACCGAACAGCCATGCTTCTTGATGTTCGTAAGTTATGTCCATCTATTTCTCCTTGGGTTGAATACTTGTATGGACAACATGCAAGATTGTATGTGGGAGATTATTATATCTATTCGTCTACAGGAGTGCAACAAGGTGACCCTTTGGGGCCACTGTTGTTTGCTTTGGTGCTTCATCAGCTTATAGCAAAGATAAATAAACGGTGCACACTATCTCTACAGGCTTGGTACCTTGATGATGGCACTATTATTGGTGACACTGTAGAAGTGGCCAAGGCACTCGCGATTGTCCAGACGGAAGGGCCTGGCCTGGGGCTTATATTGAATATTAAGAAAACAGAAATTTTTTGGCATTCTTGTGATGGACGAAAGGTTATAGATGGGATGTTTCCTTCTGGAATCTCAAGGCCGGATGATGGGATCAAATTATTGGGTGGTGCGGTTAGACTTGATGATAGGTTTGTGAAGGGACTTGCCGTTAAGAGAGATGAGAAGGCAGTACATTTAATGCAAGTTTTATCCAAGCTCCGAGATCCTCAGAGTGAATTGATACTCCTTCGTGCATGTATGGGCATCTCCAAGATGCTCTTTGGGCTTCGTATTGGTTGTCCAGAATACACCACAGAGGTAGTGGATATATTTGATAAATGTTTGAGGGAGGTGGTGGAGGGTATCGTGGTTTGTGGAGGCCCTTTTTTTGAGGATTTACAGTGGAGGTTATCCACCCTACCTATTAGATATGGAGGCCTTGGTTTATATACTGCTAAAGAGGCGTCGTATTATGCCTTTCTTGTATCGCGTGTGCAATCATGGGGTTTACAAGATCACATATTAAGGGATGCTGGAGTGGAAGGCATGGATGACAATTTTCATAAGGCTTTGGAGGCATTACAGGCAACTCTTCCCGATTATGACTTTAGCAGCTTCACTAGTAAAGACACTGCCCCCTTAAAGCACAAAGTAACCTGGCGAGTGCCCTTTTTGGTAAAGTGGTTAAAGACATGGATCGAGATTACGAGTTATCAGACAGACAGAAGGCTGTCTTTGGTTGACTATGAGCAACGCATGCCCAAGACTTCCTTCTAGCTATTCCAATTGAGGGCCTTGGACAGAAGATATCACCCGTGGAGTACTGATCCATCCTTAAATACAGGTTAATGATCCATTTATACCCTTATGATTCACGCTTCCCTGCTTGCTTCACAGGATGCCTAGACACATATGGGGAACATGCTGTCCATTGTAAGGTAGATCCTGGTTTTAAGTTTAGACATGATCATGTGAGAGATACCTTATATGATGTGTTATGGCGAGCCTGTATTTCAGCAAAGAAGGAAGCGGCTGTCAACTTTTTGACAAACCCCATTGGAGGGGAGATCCACACTCAGACCAGCAGACGTACTTATCTTTGGATGGGCTAATGGAAAACATACATGTGTTGACCTCACGGGGGTTTCTCCGTTAGTAGGCATTGTACATGGTACCTTTACTGTCGGCCAAGCAGCGCTGAGAGCTGCCTCAGGTAAGATAGAGAAGCATGAGAAAGCATGTATTGATAATGGACACACTTTTATTCCCTTTGCTTTTGATACTTTTGGTTTCTTGGCTCCTGAGGTGGTTGGATGATGGTATTTATCAATGATGTTGTAGTAAAGGTTCGTTGAGACTTGTGAAGGAAGATTTTTTTAGACTCAATTTTTAAAGCAAAAATAATATAACAAACTCAAAGTAAGATTTTGTCAAAATTATGGAGAGGCTGGGGCTAGGATTCCACCATTGGTCGATATTAGTGATTTAATAAAACAATAATTATGCAACTCAACATACAAATTGATTCTAATTGTATTTCCTAGACATGTAGATTTTCAAAAGAATAGATGTTAATCCAAGCATAGAATATCAAAACACTAAAGCAAGCAAGCATATTCTATCAAGAGAAAATACACCTAACTAATCAAAATCATAAAATCAAATTTTAGTTCAATGCAAAAATCATAATAGAGTTGTTATAATTAATTAAAAGTAGAAATATATCACTTTTACCGAAATAAAGGCTTCATCCATTGCCCCAAGGATTGGGTTTAGCTCATCTTGATGGAAACACGCTCAAAAGTTGATTTTATTGCTCAAATGGTGTTCACAAATGATTAAATGGGAGAAATAATGATTAAACCAGGTTTGTAACTCTTGTATTTGTTACAAACTCGGCTGTTACAAAGAACGATAAGTTAAAGATGTTGCTGATACAGTAAATATAAGACTTCTGCAGAACTATCGCAATTGCTATAGCATGAACGACGGTCTACGGGGGTCTTATGTTCTTCGTGTTCTTCCCGTGTAGCAGCATAAAATTTTCTCTGCAACTCGATTCTCGCCTCTGTCTTCTCCCAAACTCCCCATCCCTTCTCTAAACTTCAAGCCCTATTTTTATACCCAGTAGAGTCTCAAATATTGACAGTAACTGCTTGAAATCTTCGCCATCAAGAGATTATTCTCGAAATATTTTCTCCTTTACTTCTTACCATGTACGAGATTAGATTCTCTTTCACCCTTATCTGGCAGGATGTCTCTCCTTATTTAGCTCTTTCACGCTCTTATTTGCAGGCTGCACACTCCATGCATGTTCCAAACACAGTCGAGAAAGATTCAAACTCTCTACGGCACACGCAAATACCTTATTCAACACAACATCAACAAGAAATCCCGTAACTTCCTTCCTTCTCTTGTTTTACGAGAATCACAAAAGATCTTCGTAATAACTTCACTAACATCTTCTCCCATAATCTCACGTATCTTCCAAAATAAAACCAAATCAAACCCAAAAATAATTCTTCCCTGATATACCGAGAATCATTGGAAATTACCTTTTTATCCGGCATCAAATTGCTTACCATCCCTGTTTTATGACAACAGGTCGATATCTATCCAAAAATCCAAACAACTCCGACTAAATCTCGTGGAAATAACCTTCAGAAAATTATGCAGTCCGGAACCTTATTTTCCCGCCAAAACTGATTCTTGAAATGGAAGAAGATGACTGCCCCCTATCAGACACTGGGGTGCGAATAGCAAGTGGCGTCCCTGGGGTGTAAATAGTAAAGTAGGTGCCCCTTATCAATTGAGGTGCCCCTTATCCGAAAAGGGGGTCCGAATAGCAAATGTCCTCGAGAGTGTTTCGAGCAACTTTTTCCGCATAAGTGTAATTCTCCAATAACACCTAAACAAACATAAAAACACCAAAATTAGTACAAAAATCGAGACTAACAATAGAGACACTGAGGACAATTCAGACACAAAAATGTGTCTATCAAACACCCCTAAACTTATTATTTGCTAGTCCCGAGCAAATCTAATCTAGAAAATAAAATGACTACACTTAGCATGTGCAGCAAGCTGTTAAACCGCTAGGTGGCCCTAGTGGAGGAGTGATGTCTCCGGAGGGTTTACCAGAGGTGTACCCACAAAACCTGTACTTCTAATTGGTCACATGTATCCAAAGAGCTATGAGGACATACAAATTCTCAACCTATCTCCAAGTGACTAGAATGCCATAGAAATTAAAGGTGTCAGCTCTAAAGCTGACTAAGTAAAGGGGAGACATATCCGCAACACTGCTAGATAAAGAGATATCCGCTACACAGCTAGATAAACATTGTAAGATACGTCCGCTGATTTACAGCTGGATAAGATTAGGAGAGAGATAAAAATGAGAAGGACATCTGCTACACAGCTAGACTAATTACGTGTGATGAGTTAAATCAGTGCTAGAAATATCTTGTGCCAGATTGAAAGCGGACTAACAAAGCAACCAAATGCATCTCTCTTCGACTCTCTCATAGTGCTCAGTAGAAACAACGCCTTCTTCGGTCTTCAACTGTTGATGATAAATTCTTGAACCTCGTAGAACCTTGACAATTAACTCTTCTCTTCGATTTCTTGCTTGACATAAAAATTTCTACTTCCCTGTGGCCTTATTGAACAAAAACGTAATAATGATTTGTATTTTTATTTTATTTTTTGGAAACAGAGTAATAACAAGACAAAAAATTACATGGCCATCACAGAAGGACTTTAACACTTGGATCTTCGCAACTTGTAATGTCTTAGTATCATGAACTTCAACAACTTATATCATTTTTTTTTTTACCTTCTTGTAACCCTTGATTTTGAATTCTGATTTTCTATTGTTTCTCTAAACCTTAAACGTCTTCAACTTTTCATAGATTTTGATGTCGCTCCATTTATTGATGATGATGAGATTCTACTGAGAGAGAGTCGTAATCCAGTAACTAAGACTACATTGTGAGGTTGCTTTGTCTTTCTGGCATTTCCTGACCTACTTGCCTTCCCATCATGGATGGTTAGATCCATCACGATTACCCTCTAAAAGGAACAAGTTCTCTCCTGAATTTCAAGGATCTCAATGTCTTTTTATCTAATGTCTCAATAGGTTGTTATCCCTAGCATTCCAATTTCTATACCCCCAAACTTAAGTCTAACATTGTCCTCAATGTTCTAAAGATGAAATTAAAAACATGAACAAGGAGAAAACGTTACCACTAGAAGGAAATGAGAAAAAATATTACCATGTTGCAAGAGCAAGGGATACCTCCCAATGAGTGCTAAGTTTAAAGTCTTCAGCCAGACATCAAATACTTCAAAAAGGATCTTCACCTTGCAAAATCATACACCAATAGCCGAAATAGTTGTGGGTCCATAAGACTAAATAGAGTTAACACCAATATGATACAACTGCACTAGTTCAGAAAAATGAATAGAAGGAGCACGTCCTCATCTAAGGTTTCTGTCAAGACAACTGGGTTTATCTGGGGAGAATAACGAAGCTTCATAAGTGTGTATTGATAAAGAGATTCATCCGAAATACTGGCCTCTAATACCTGGGTCACTTCCTGGACAGTATCAGGAGGATCGGGTTGCGGAGTTTGAATAGACTCAAGTAATATCTCAGACGCACAAGGCTCGAGTCCCAAGTTAGGGACTTCAATTAGGGATACGTGACGATCACAAGAACCATCACTAACCCCAAACTTAGGGTTTTCACTACTCACGGACAAACCTCTAACTATTGCTTGTATTTCTAGATCCTCAGAGTCCCTAAAGTATTCAAGAGCTTCTTCTAGTTCTCTACCCCCAAACTTAGGGTCATCACTATTCTCAGAAAGACCTAACACTATTGCTTGGATTTCTGGGTCCGTAGAGTCTTTAAAATACTCGAGGGCTTCTTCTACAGATTGATCACACGTCTGGTTTAAGAGAATGGTTTCCTAAAATTCATCTAAAGAGTCTCCTAGTAAAGTGTCATGCCAATCATCCTGAACTAAAGTTCTAATCATATTCACTTCTTCTAAATAATCATTCTCAGAAGGTTTCCTAGTAACATAAAATACATTTAGTTCGGTGGTCATATTACCAAAGGATATGCTCATAAGCCCGGTCCTACAATTGATGACAGCGTTAACTGTGGATAAGAATGGGCGACCTAAAATCACCGGGATTTGAGCACTTGGGTCTTGAACAGGCTGTGTGTCTAGAACAACAAAATCCACTGGATAAATAAACTTATCAACCTCAATAAGAACATCCTCTATGACACCACGAGGTACTTTAACAGACCTATCAGCTAATTGAAGTGTCATTTTAGTCGGTTTCAACCTACCAAGACCTAGCTGGGTGTAAACATGGTATGGAAGTAAGTTAACACTAGCTCCTAAGTCAAGTAATGCCTTATCGACCATGTGCTTACCAATTGCACAAGATATGGTGAGGCATCCAGGGTCCTTATACTTAGGGGGTGTTTGGTTCAGAAGAATGGAACTTACTTGACCAGCTAAAAATGCTTTCTTTTGGACATTAAGCTTACGCTTTCGTGTACAAATATCTTTAAGGAACTTGGCATAAGCAGGCATATGTCTAATTGCTTCTAACAATGGAATGTTAATGTTTACCTGCTTAAAAGTCTCCATTATCTCGTTGAAAGTCGACTCCTTTTTTGTTGGGGCTAACAACTTTGGATATGGGGCTCTAGGCACAAAGGCAGTCCTATCAGGAATTTCTTGGGACTCCTTATGAATTGTTTCAGTTTCCTCAGCTATGGGCTCCTCCTCTTGGGAAGTATAAGGTGGAACTACAGCATGTTCACTTTCAGGCATGGCGACCTTATTATCAACTTTCTTTCCACTCCTAAGGGTTGTAATAGAATTCACATGATTGTACGATTTCTCTCCTTTGGGGTTAGGATCAGTATGACTAGGGAACCTTCCATCTTCTCTCTCACTTATATACTTAGCTAACTGTCCGACTTGAAGTTATAATTTAGCAAGAGACTGGGAATTATTCTTAAAATTCTGCTTGGTTTCCTCTTGAAAATTAACCTGGCTCTTTATTAACATTTCCTGGCTTTGTGATAGCATATCCTGGCTCTTTTTTAATATACTAAGAGATTCCTCTAAGCTAGTCATTCTATTCTCAGAAGGGTTCTGGAACTGGGCTTGACCTGAAGAGTTCTTGGCATAATCAAAACCTGGGGGAGGCTGAGAAGTACTTGACTGACCTTGATTCTGGCTCTTAGACCAAGAAAAATTAGGATGCTTTCTCCAACCAGGATTGTAGGTCCCTAAGTATGGGTCAAACTTCTGATGGTTCTCAAACCTAGCATTGTTATAAATATCATGGGATTTCTCTTCACTAACGTGACCTTCCCAAAATGAGCTATTGGGTTCTATTCCACAACTAGAGATTTGAGAGGCTCTAATTCTATCATTAGGTTCAACAAGGGACCTATTTTTAGACTGACCCATTTCCAAAGATTCTAACCTTCTAGACAAAGCAGTGAACTTAGCATCTGACCCAAAGCTTGTATCGACAATATTGGTGCTACTTTTATTGACCAAGAGTCTCTTAGGGGGTTGAACACAAGGTTCCCACTGTTGGGATTTTTCAGCAATATCTCCTAAGAAGGTAAAAGCATCATCGGCATTTTTACTAGTGAACTCACCAGCGCACATAGATTCGACCATGGCTTTGGTCAAATAGTCTAAACCATCATAAATAATCTCTACTAGTTTCATTTTCTCAAACCCATGGTAAGGACATTCGGATAGGAGATCATTGAATCTCTCTAAAAAACTACAAAGATACTCTCCTTCTTGTTGCATACTAGCACTAATTTTCTGCCTAAAAGATGCGGTTCTATGCTTAGGGAACCACTTTAAGTAGAAAGCAGTAGTAAGTTGGTCCCATGTTTCTATAGACCCAGATGGTAGGTTATTCATCTAGGACTTGGATTTATCCCTTAAGTAAAAGGAGAACATCCTAAGTTTCAAGACTTCATCAGTAATGTCCTTAATCTTAATTGTTCCACATATTTCGTCAAAGTCCCTAATGTGAAAGTAAGGGTTTTCATCATATTTTCCTAAGAATATAGGGATCATCTGAAGAATACCAGGATTCAACTCATAAGTAGCCGTAGAGGCTGGCAATTTAATGCACGATGCTCGGTTGGTCCTAGTTGGGTACATGTAATCCTTCAAAGTAGCCGTTGCTGGCACAACTGAAGTACTATCCTCACGAAGAGACAGATTCTCAAAACTAAAGTTTCCAAAAATCTGGGCTCCCAAAAGAAGAGTCTTTGAGCTCCCCGCCTTCATAAGAAGAACTACTAGGTTTTTCACTAGTCAAACGACCTAGAGTGTCTCTTTTCCAAGCCCGTTCTCTAATGACCTCGGGCATACACTAGAAAAACAAAATTAAAAAGAAAAATCCTAAAAGGAAGGGAAGTTCTATGCAAACACAAACAAGGCTGACTCAACCACAACAAACCTACTGATTTCTAGCAAACAAAAAGCATGATGGCTCCACTTAGATTGTTTTCTAGACCAGCTTCTAATCCTTCGAAAGGGAATTCGTTACAATCTGAGCAAACCTCTCTGGAATCAATCCGAGTCAAAGAAAGTTGAATAGAGGTGAGGGAAGCTTAGCGGAGCTTTGATACCCAAGGCCTCACCGCATTACAAGGCGGCGCAATCACGCATTCAACTCACAGAAACCATCATGAACTTCGAAGAATGCTCAAAAGAGTAACCAATATTTTTCGAACGAGTTTCCTATTAAGCTCGTTACCCTATCGGTCTCGTTCTATTCCAAATTTTAAGCTTATGTTCGCGTTAGGTATTGTTTTCCTAAGGCGGGCAAGAAAAGAACGGTGATGAAATCCGAACCCTTATCTTGTATGGACAGTCCTTGCCCTTTACTAGGAATTTAAAACAGCCGTTTTCAGTTCCTCGACATATATGCAAACGAAGGAATACAGTAACTCGCTGATAGGGGATTCACGAGTGTTTCGACAAACTTACCTCCCGTTCCATACGGGGGACGAACCGTTGTAGTCGACTCGGGCCACCACTCCTATGTCATGTACGAACCCGAGGGGTCGAGGTGATATCGTAATCACCGTCCTTCTCTGCAAACAATTTAATATTTAACACTACCCTTCCGTAGGGTTTAAAAAAAAATGTCCAAATGTCCAAGTCCAAAGTCCAAAGAGTAAAGAGTAAAGTGCAAAAGAAAAAGAAAATTACAAGAATAAAGAAATCCTAATACAATCTAAAGAAATAAACTCTTTTTTTTTTCTCTCTTTTAATATTAAAAAAAATCTTATTCTTTCGCTCCTTTTGCTTTGTCTTCAACTCCAAACTTTAAGTATTCACCAAAAGCTTTGGCAAATTTTTCTTTCGCTCCAAATTTCAAAATCTGTAGTAAAAAGACAAAAACAAAAACGTAAAGAAGAACAAATAAAGTAAAAAACAAATAAAAACCTAAAAAAAAGAATAAAAATCTAAAACTCTATCCTAAAGACAAGCTCCGTGTCGACGGCGCCAAAAATTGATGGTATTTATCAATGATGTTGTAGTAAAGGTTCATTGAGACTTGTGAAGGAAGATTTTTTTAGACTCAAGTTTTAAAGCAAAAAGAATATAACAAACTCAAAATAAGATTTTGTCAAAATTATGGAGAGGCTGGGGCTAGGATTCCACCATTGGTCGATATTAGTGATTTAATAAAACAATAATTATGCAACTCAACATACAAATTGATTCTAATAGTATTGCCTAGACATGTATATTTTCAAAAGAATAGATGTTAATCCAAGCATAGAATATCAAAACACTAAAGCAAGCATATTCTATCAAGAAAAAATACACCTAACTAATCAAAATCATAAAATCAAATTTTAGTTCAATGCAAAAATCATAATAGAGTTGTTATAATTAATTAAAAGTAGAAATATATCACTTTTACCGAAACAAAGGCTTCCTCCATTGCCCCAAGGATTGGGTTTAGCTCATCTTGATGGAAACACGCTCAAAAGTTGATTTCATTGCTCAAATGGTGTTCACAAATGATTAAATGGGAGAAATAATGATTAAACCGGGTTTGTAACTCTTGTATTTGTTACAAACTCGGCTGTTACAAAGAACGATAAGTTAAAGTTGTTGCTGATACATTAAATATAAGACTGTTGCAGAACTGTCGCAATTTATGTAGCATGAACGACGGTCTATGGGGGTCTTATGTTCTTCGTGTTCTTCCCGTGTAGCAGCAGAAATTTTTCTCTGCAACTCGATTCTCGCCTCTGTCTTCTCCCAAACTCCCCATCCCTTCTCTGAACTTCAAGCCCTATTTTTATACCCAGTAGAGTCTCAAATATTGACAATAACTGCTTGAAATCTTCTCCATCAACAGATTATTCTTGAAATATTTTCTCATTTACTTCTTACCATGTACGAGATTAGATTCTCTTTCACCCTTATCTGGCAGGATATCTCTCCTTATTTAGCTCTTTCACACTCTTATTTGCAGGCTGCACACTCCATGCATGTTCCAAACACAATCGAGGAAGATTGAAACTCTCTACGGCACACGCAACTACCTTATTCAGCATAACATCAACAAGAAATCCTGTAACTTCCTTCCTTCTCCTGTTTTACGATAATCACAAAAGATCTTCGTAATAACTTCACTAACATCTTCTCCCATAATCTCACTATCTCCCAAAATAAAACCAAATCAAACCCAAAAATAATTCTTCCCTGATATACCGAGAGTCGTTGGAAATCACCTTTTTATCCGATATCAAATTGCTTACCATCCCTGTTTTATGACAATAGGTCGATATCTATCCAAAAATCCAAACAACTCCGACTAAATCTCGTGGAAATAACCTTCAGAAAATTATGCAGGAAGGAACCTTATTTTCCCGCCAAAACTAATTCTTGAAATGGAAGAAGATGACTGCCCCCTATCAGACACTGGGGTGCGAATAGCAAGTGGCGTCCCTGGGGGTGTAAATAGTAAAGTAGGTGCCCCTTATCAATTGAGGAGCCCCTTATCCGAAAAGGGGGTCCGAATAGTAAATGTCCTCCGGGAGTGTTCCGAGCAACTTTTTCCGCATAAGTGTAATTCTCCAATAACACCTAAACAAACATAAAAACACCAAAATTAGTACAAAAATCGAGACTAACAATAGAGACACTGAGGACAATTCAGACACAAAAATGTGTCTATCATTGGACTCCTCAAAAGAGTTCAGAAAGTCATGCACAGTAATGTCATGACCCCCGGTTCAAGAGAGTTTATTTTCAAGAGAATAGGCTTTGCAATTCAAAAAGGTCTTGCGGCGCAGCTTGTTGCTCGCTTGCCTGCTATGTAATAATTTTATTTAATTTCTAAATACTTTCACAACTCTATTTAGTTTTATTTATTGAGCTTTAATTGTTGAGAATAAATAAATTAAACCTTATGTTATGAAATCAATGAAATCCTAGTCCCAGTTCTGTTCATTATTTACTTTGTATGTTCACTGGGCGTACTGTTCCTACACCTTAACTTCTTCTTCTTTACCCTTCTTTGTATCAGATCATGATACGCACCGCAGTGCGACACGTAGCAAAAAGGTTTTTATTTAACATGCTGACAAGTTCAATTAGCTAAAGTGCTACACTTCCACCAACCGTTTCCACCGTTATCTTCCCCCATTAGGTGGCTTCATCCACACCCTAGATTCTACCCATTTTGGTCATCATGGGAAAGCAGGGGGTCCCATTATTATTGAAGTCCACCAATGCCTGCATGACACATAAGCGGTGGAAAGGAGCGGGGAAAGGCATTGGTGGACATATAGCATTTTCGTTCAATTAGTGTGCACAAAACAAATCGATTCTATTGGCTACCCCAAACCAATCCGTTTCTACTCAATGATTTTGTTTATTTTGTTTATTTTAATTTTATTTGAAGCATGAAATAAAATTAATCTCATTTATTTGAGAAAGAGTATTACATTAACTAGTTGGAAGCTTAACAAGCTAAGCTCCAACAACATACTACTAGATTAATTGAACAGGTTGTTGTGCTAGCCTACCAGCGAGCCTCATGGGTAACCTAGCCAAGGGAGCCAAAGTGGCGGATGGTGGGGCTGAGATTGTGTCACAAGGGGGCAAACTAAAAGCACGTTTGGATACAGTTTTGCTTCTGAATTCTGCTTCTCCAGAAGTATAAGTCAGAAGTCCAGATATTTTGCTTCACAAAAAGTTGACTTTTCTGCTTCTAGAAGTCATTCAGAAATTCTACACCCAAACTGACTTCTTGCTTTTTGACTTCTAGAAGTCAAAAAGTTACTTCTGGATGTGTATCCAAACGCCCTATAACTCTACCTTCCATGTTAATTCCTGCAATATTACGTCATTGGGGGCTCGAACCTGGGACCTCCTGGAGCGCATGTAACTTTTGGGAAACGGGGATGACCAGCTGAGCTAGGTGCCCGTTTTTTAAAAAAACGGGGATGACCACTTGAGCATGAAATAGGAAAGAAAATATATGTTCATATCTAACAAAATAAAATAAAATAAAATAAAATAATTAAAAAAATAAAATAATTAAAAAAATAAGATAAAAGCAAAATGAATAACAAACTTTTGGAAGACAACCTAGTGACAAGCTGGGCTCCCACTCCCTTTTGAATAGCAATGCCTAATCTATGAAAAATAAAGATACAAAAACCACTGCTAGCATCATTACTAGCTAAGCAATTATTCAGACTCTTGGAAAAACATAAAGTATCCTCACCAAGTTCTCCTAAGGTAGAGAAAGCTAAAACACCCAATAATTCTAACATCACCTAAAATATAGCGATTTAAAAAAAAGGAAATCGTTGTAACAACTTTTAACGAGAATTACTTAGTTTTATTGAAAATAATTCTATTGTTTTCAACTGATCATATATATTTTGGTTAAATCAAAAACGTGAAGATGAGATGATCATCGTGTTATAAGAAGATCAATTAGGTGTTACTATTGACATCAACAATGAGTGCATGTTATTAATTCTAATTGAGATCAATTAGGTCTTACTTAAAGCAACTGCAGTGGTGTGATCATAACCAAAGACCAAATACAAAAAAAAACGACCAAATTTAAGTTTAGTCCGTGGTGTTACACTAGGGTGGAAGAGTAAATTTGGTCACTTGGGAAAAAGTATACACCAGGATCACATTATATCCCCGCCCCATAAGCCATCAGGCGAACTTTATATGTACGTCTCAATGAGGATCACATTATATGCCTGCCCCATCACCAGGATCACATTATATTCCTGCCCCATTACCAGGAGCACATTATATACCCTCCCGGTGACAAACGAACATTATACGTTCGCTCGACTATATATAGTTTTGGTCTTGGTCCCAGACCAAATATAGTCTGGAATTTGGTTTTGGTATGGCTTTTAGTCTTTACTCTGTCCCGCTGTGTCTCGTCCCTGGACCATAGTTATAGGTTTGATCGTCCACTATGGTTGCTCTTAAGGACTATCCTAATACTCATATATTATTGATCCTAAAGGGATAGATGGAGGATTAGCTTTAGCTTGGGTAGATGGGTTCTATTTTGAAATTGTTCAACGGAACCTTAATATGATCAACACATTAGTTCAGACCAACCCTGCATCAGAAAAATGGTTGCTAACATGCTTTTAGGTAGCCCTTATCACCAGAAATATAAAGGAAGCCTGGAAATTTCTAATTGATATCTCTGAACAAATTGACAAGACATCTATGCCATGGATTCTTATAGGAGACCTTAATATAATTTTCTGTCAAGAGGACAAAATAGGAGGCCTACCATTCAAATCTTCTAATAGTGAATTCGATTATAATATCCTCTCAAATGATGGTATGTTAGATTTAGGTATTAAAGGTTATGCTTTTACTTAGAATAATCATATGGGAAAAGAGGCTAATATACAGGAGAGGTTAGATAGAGTTGTATCTAACTTGGAATCGAATACTAAATTTCCTAATGCAGAGCTTACTCACCTTGTGGCAGCTGGATCTGACCACTGTCATATAGCTCTAAACCTAGATACTTCCAATAGAAAAAACTCCTACACATTCAAATTCTATGATACCTGGCAGAAAGAGGACACTTGTGTGCAAACTATAAAAAACTCTTGGAATCATATTATTAGAGAAAATTCTCATAATTTTCTTCTTTGAAACCTTCAGGCCTTACAAATTAACTTCGATCACTAGAAGAAAAATATTTTTGGACTTTCATCAAAAAAAAAAAAGAAGCAAACTCTGTACCAAATTACCAATCTAAACAACTCCACTTTAGTGCATAAAAAGGAAGAGAAAATAAAGGCCAAACTTACTGAGCGGGAAAGTCTATATGCAACACAGGAATCCATAGCAAAACAGCAATCTAGAGACAATCTAATTCAGTTAGGAGAACAAAATACAAAATATTTTCACACTAAAACTATGAAGAAAAAAAAATGGAATCACATTGAATGTTTAAGGAGAAGTGATGATACATTAACTTTTAAAAGAAAGGAAATGCAAAACTCTCCCTATGATTTCTTTCTTAATCTTTTTTCTGCTCCCTCTCCACCTCCTCCTCTTAACCCTCTTCTTTTTCAGAATATTTCCTCTTGTATCTCTCCTGCTGAGAATTTAACCCTTACTCTATTACAACTCCTGAGGAAATTTGGTCTGTAGTTAAATTACTTAAACCAAATAAATCTCTTGGGCATGATGGCTTTCCTTCCAGTTTATTTAAATTTAATTGGGAAACTGTTGGTGAACAAGTTGTGGCCTCCACTCAACATTTTTTTGAATCAGGTGAGTTACACCCTGATTTTAACAAAACTTTCATATTTCTTATCCCTAAGAGTATACATTTTTCTGATCCTAGTGGCTTTAGGCCAATTGGATTATTAACACCATATACAAGATCATAGCAAAAAAATTATCAAATAGGATAAAGCCCTTGCTTGATAATATCATCTCCCCATTCCAGACAGCTTTCCTTTCTAAAAGTCAGATCTCCGACAACATTATAATTACTCAAGAGATTATACACTCCTTTAAGAAAAAGAAAGTGAAACATGCTAGGATGGGCTTGATATGTCTTTTGATAGAGTAGATTGGGATTTATTAATTTCTTCCATCAAAGCTTTTGGTTTTGACAATAACTTTTGCAATCTTATTCATCAATGCATTTCAACTTCATCTATAGATGTCTTATTAAATGGTAGCCCTGGTGATTACTTTAAACCCAATAGAGGTCTTAGGCAAGGGGATCCACTTTCTCCTTATTTATTCATCATTTGCATGGAAATATTCTCTAGACTGCTTTTATCTAGTGAAGAGGATAAACTCATTAATGGAGTGAAAATAACACCCAAGAATAGTCCAATCTCACATCTCTTCTTTGTTGATGATTGTCTCCTATTATTAGAGCAGACTTCAAAGAATGTCACAATATTCTTTCTCTTATTGATTCTTTTGTAAAAGCCTCAGGTCATGTTATTAACTTTGAGAAATCTGGATTTTTTTTAGTAAAAAAGTCCAACCAAAACATCAGAGAATGATTAGTAGAATCTTAAAAAATTAACAAAATTAACCCTGAAGACACTTACATAGGAACTCCCCTTTTCATTAGTAAGGCCAAAATAAAACTTGTTGACGATTTAGTGGATAAGATGGAACAGGAAATTCAAGGTCGGATGGGCCAAATTTTGGCCCAAACCAGTAAGCTAATTCTCAATAAGTCTACTTTGGCTAGTATGGGCATCTATCAAATGAGTTGTTTCATTCTACCAATGAAAATCACTGACAAAATTGATTCTTTACAAAGAGACTTTTGGTGGTGGTGGTGGGGGGGGGGGGATAAATATTATAAGGGTTATTACCCTAGATCTTATTCATGTCTTTGTAAGACAAAAAGTAAGGGAGGGCTAGGATTCATAAATGCTCGCCTTTTTAACTTAGCTATGATAACTAAATTGGCTTGGAGACTTCTAACTGAGCCTACTGCTCTTTGGGCCACTCAACTAAAACCTAGATACTTTAGAAATAGCTCTATTTTTAGAGATAAAATTCTAACTACAAGTTCTTGGATCTGAAAATGTATTAGGAAGGGTATACATTTGGTGGAACAAAATAGTATTTGGGAAATCAGAGATGGATATAGTACTAATATCTGGGATGATAGATGGATTTTAACTCTGGAACATAACCTTAGTAGCCTTAAGAATACTAATAATTCTCACTTAACACTTGTGAAGGATCTGATTGATCCAATCACTAAGAAGTGGAACTCAACTTTAATTGTTAATTTATTCCCTGAGCCAATAGATAAGAAGATTATTCATACTAGAATAGCTAAAAATAAACTTGACACTCTTAGATGGATTCTTACTAAATCTGGTATTTTCTCAGTGAATCATTACAACTTAGGACAGCCAGATTCCTTTTGGAATAACTTATGGAATCTTAACATGTCTCAAAGAATTAAAATATTTACTTGGAAGTGTTTGCAAGGAGCTCTTTCAACAAATCTGAAATTGTCCAAGTTTATGGATGACATTCAACCTGAAAATGCGGGGGGTCTAACGACCTCACCCAATATTTCGATTAGAAATCTGTATGGACAACTCCGAGTTGTTTTCTAGAGAATCAACAAGACTCAATCAATAGAAAATATATCAAGGAGTTATTATCTCAATCTCTCGATTTGATTTACTCAAGAAAATAAGATTCGCGAGCCTAATCAAAGAGAGATAACTTGGATGGTACCAATGACCAATATCCAAGTGCCAATCGATTTAAATCAACAACCAATAAGGTAGGATATTCTAATCGATTGAATAACGCACAACCTGTATTATTTCAATTATATAAAAATATAATGCGGAAAAAAAATAACACAGATACCAAAATTTAGTTAACGAGGAAACCGCAAATGCAGAAAAACCCCGGGACCTAGTCCAGATTAAATATACACTGTATTAAGCCGCTACAGACACTAGCCTACTCCAAATTAACTTCGGTCTGGACTGTAGTTGAACCCCAACCAATCTCACACTGATCCAAGGTACAGTTATGCTTCTACGCCTCTGATCCCAGCAGGATACTGCGCACTTGATTCCCTTAGCTAAGCTCACCAACAACCAAGAGTTACTACGACCCAAAGTCGAAGACTTTAGAAAACAATTCTCTCTCACACAGAAAAGTCTATAGGTAATAGATAAATTCGTCTCCCACGAATAAACCTATGAGTTTTGTTCTGTATTTTGATAAATCAAGGTGAACAGGAACCAATCGATAAAACCAGACTTATATTCGCGAAGAACAGCTCAGTTTCATCAATCACCTCACAATAAACTTAATCGACGCAGCGAAGAAGATTATTGAGGAATCACAAACAATGAGACGAAGATGTTTGTGACTACTTTTATCTTGCCTATCGAAGATAGAAATCTCAAGCCAATTATTACAATTGTACTCGTATGATAAAAATAGAAAGATCAGATCACACAACTACAAGAAAAGTAGTATCGATCTGGATTCACAATCCCAATGAAGTCTTTAAGTCGTTAGCCCGAATTTAGAGAGAAAACTCAAGGATTAATGGAGATCGACTCTAGCTTAGAGAAACTAGTATCACACAAGAAAGGTGTGTGGGGATTAGTTTTTCCAATGGCTAGAGTTCTCCTTATATAGTCTTTCAAATCAGAATTTGCAATCAATGTTAGCTTGCTAACAAAGCATTCAATATTCACTGTTAGATGAAAACCTGATTAGATACAAGCTAATATATCTCAACCGTTAGATCGAAAACTTAGCTTGCCATACACACATGTACTTGTAGTTTTGTGTTTGTGTAACCGTACCCAAACGTGTACAATGGTTGGTTCAATATTAGTCAACCAAATGGTTAGCCAAATGATAAATTTCATATCAACATTATTCTTCTTCACCATAACTAGTCCAAATGACTCAAATGAACTAGTTAGAGAGTTGTTCAATTGCTATGAGATCTCAAGTACTACAAGAGACACAATTGAATCGAAAACGATGTGATTCACTCGAATCATTAATCATGAACTATAAAGCCACGGTTTGCAAAAGCATTCCTTAGTAATTTAGAATAAGTTCACGAACAACGTTTTCAGACATAACCTCGTGAGTTCGCGGACTCAAGATAACCGGTTGAAGTTAATAAACTCCAGCAAAATTTCTCGGGATGAGAACTTCCGTCAGTTCGCGGACTGAGTTGATGCTCACGTTCCGATTCCACTTGATCAACAAAGTTCGCAAAATTTGGTTCAAGTATTAAGGACTTACACATATATATGTTGCCATAATAATGTTTATATCCCACAATGGTTATATAGTCTAAACTCTCATTTCAATCATTGAAACATTCTTAAAGGACGTCATATTGTTGTTATTCACGAACTAGCTTTCATTAGAGAAATTTCCAAAGTAATTGAAACATAACATGACTTTCGTCACTAGGCAAAGATGAACTTGGCTAAAGCGAAAGCTTTACCAACACACATTTTGAGAAATAGATAAGCGAGATATACTCAGCTCGAAATATCACATGTGAATATTCTTAGTCTATATAGTAAAACGACTTTTGTCTCAAGATAGGAGATAGAGTAGATACACTTTTGAGTGATAGATAAGTTCAAGTCTCCACATACCTTTTAGTCGATGAAGATCCACTGGTTCCTTGAGTAGTCCTTCGTCTTGTATGATGATATCCATGGAGTTCTTGAGCTCAACTACACTTTATATCCTAGTCCGAGACCTTAGCTATAGTAGACTAGAAATCGAGACTATATAGTTTTGATCACTAAGATTGACAAACATGCTTGAGATAGTAACGCATGCGAGTTTGACCGAGCAGTGCTCTAACAATCTCCCCCTTTGTCAATTTTAGTGGCAAAACTATTAATACATATGGAATACAAAAATTATATATATAAACTTTGTAGATCCTATTCCACATGTCTAATCTTCAACAATACTCTAGATCTTCGTCACTTCCAAGTAGTCCAATGATCCCAAAGGTTGTAAGTTTAGCATCATCGTTGTTGAAAATACGTAGCTATAACAAAGAGAAAAGCATTGGTTCTCAATCATTGTTATACAGTGTCATAGTATTATTACACAACGTCAAAGTCCAATTGCATCACAACTTCAACAACAATACTATGGTGATACTTCACCCCCCCTTAGTCAATACTCCATCTCACATGGAAACCACTCCCCCTTACATAATGATCCAAAAACCATATGTATTTGTAGTGTGAACTACAATTAATTCTCCCCCTTTTTGTCAATAAAATTGGCAAAGGTACAAGAACGAAATCCTAATGAAATTTCCGTAAGAGACATTTCATGACCAAAGGTAAATGTTCTATCATCTTGTTTAGATGCAATCATAAAGCCGAGGATAAATGCATTCATCAAGGAGTTTATAAAGATACAAGATAACACCTAAAAATTCCATAGCCGCACTCCCCACAAAGACTTGGAAATTAAGCGTAAGTTCAAAAGAACTCTCCCCCATAAGATGTCATTCCCTAAGGAACAACAAGAGCGACCTTAATTTCAAGAGAAAAGAAAGATTTCTTTAGACTCAACAAATTGCATACAAGTATGAATTTGGAATCCAAAATATTCAATCATATTAACCAAAGCGAACCAAGATTAATTTGACTAAATATGCTCAACACAAGTAAACTTATGGATACTTAATTCATCAATTAGATTATTCACAAGAGAACTCATAAATATTCTAATCGGATTACATAATTAAACCAATCACAAGGTAATCAATTCAATTGTCCACACTCGACATGAAAAAAAATCTATGAGTGCTAATTAAATAATCACACAAGATGATTGATTTAGTTTATTTGGGCTCAACATAAGATATTATGGAACCCCAACTAAGATTATCATAGGAAATGACAACCTTAACCGTACATGTACTCAACATGAGAGAACTCATGGAATACAAACTAAATAACTACACAAGTTGATTAATTTAGTTCTTAATGCTCAACATATAGCATCTCATGGAACAACCAACCATGCCAATACGAAATCGACTTAGTTGTATCGTGCTCAACATGAGATACACAATGGAACCTTCACGGTAATACATAATAATATGGAACAATTAAGCTCTATACCGTGGATAAAAAAAACAAGGACCTATTCTATTTTTCCATCACAAAGTGACATAATAGACTTTATCCTTGAATCAGAAAAGATTTTAACATATCTTACATCAATAATTGACAATATAGGCTTAACTTTTGTGTTTTGCCAAAAGTCCATTCATTCCTTTATCAATATTTGCATACCGATTCGTGAACGACTTTACTTTCGACAAAATATAGGATAATCAAGTTCACGGACGTAAACATATAAATCCCATCAAAATATTGCAATATATAAAACCATAAAGATTAATACTGCAACTATCATCTTCCAAACAACTTTAGAATTTAAACCAATAAATCTAAAAACAAGAAGATGAAATCATTGGATATAGCTATGTGTAATCACAATCATTGCTATTCAAAAACACTAGTTATTCTTCTAAATAAAACAGAAAACATAGAAGATTTACTAGACATGCTAAATCCGATTTCCAACTAAAGTTTGAACAATAGTGAGTTCATCAGAAGCTTCTTTTAGTTCGTTCTTCAGAAACTCAAGATTTCTTATTTCTATCCCGAGTTGTTCACGAACAACTTCAAAATCACGAAGAAGATTTCCTACCAATTGTGAGGACATCTGAACTAGTAGATTGTTTTCATGGTAAATAACCTGATGACAGATTATGAAAACAGGGTCTTCATGAAACTCAATAGCTTTTTCCTCTATGATCACTTCTTTGTTACTTTTCTCCATTGTGCCAAGAATCCATTAGAATCTTTTTATCCTTATAGAATAAAGTGTCAATTGACAACATATATAAGGGGGCTCATATAAAACCCTAGGCACAAGAACGTCCGTGCAACTTTAGTGGCCGTGCACAGGTGGTCAAAGATGACCAAAACGTTGAGAACCAAACAAGAAGAGGAGGAAAAAAAATTCAACAAGGAAATCATTTTCAAACACAATTGAACATACTTCGAAGGAGACTCGAAGTAAATCCTTAAGATAAGGAACAATACATACACCTTTCACAGCTTTCTCAAGACACTTTTCTTAAGAGCACAAAGCATCCTTCTTATATCAAAAGAAGGATGCTTCAAAAAGCAGTCATGGTGTGGTAAGATGAGAACTTTGCTCATCATGGTTGACTTTTCCTCTAGAGCAACATAGATATGAGTTATTCAACAAAAGTGAAGAACTTATACTAGAAGAAGAACTAAGAGTACCTGAGTTAGCCACTTTCCATGTTTTGGAGATGCCCCCTTTGAGTCTGTTTATACTTGTCTTAAGTTCTGAGACTCGATTATTTATGTGAAGAAAATCTGGAACAGTATTCTTGGATTCACATCCTTTCACAGAAGGGGACATGGAACTTGATCTATTTTTCCTTCTCCTGTGCCTTTTCATTTTTTTCAGGGTTGTTAAACACCCATTTGTCGTTCTTCTTTCTACCTTGATTCACATTTAGTGTTTGAAAGTCACGAATAAGAGGTGACTTGTCAAGGTAGTTTTCTTGCTTGTTGAAAGTACCTTTTACTCCAGCAATATGAGGAACAGGTTCAATCACTTCCTTAGACACCCATATAAGAATGTCGTGAAGTTTTTTATTCCTCAAACGAAAACGACAATTCCGTTCAAGATGCCCTTTATTCCCACAATAATAGCAGTTAAAGGAATTATTTTTAATTGTTCTTTTGTAAGTAAATTTGGGAGAAGTCCCTTTGTCCTTAGGCACATTGCAAGCTGCAAACGTTGTTTCACATGAAGAGTTATCAACAACTTTGACAAAATTGATCTTACTTGTTTTTGGAGTGTCTATTCTTTTATAGTCCAGACCGCGTGTATCATGATGTCCTTTACATGATCCAAACATAGAAGTCAATTTTGTAGAGCTAGTATTGAATCTTTTCAGACTCTTTTCTAGAGATCTTACTTTATCAAGGGCAGCTGCAAGATCAGCCTCCGATGACTTTTCTTTAGTAAGAAGTCTGAGTTCTTTATCATGAAAACATTTCTGTTGAGAGTTATACTTTGCTTCAGTATCTGCAAGTCTTTCTTTCAACACATAAATATTTCGGAGAAAATTGTCACATTCAGACCTTTTCGTACGAACATCTTCTTCACGATCTTTAACGATATATTTTAGGAGATTGTACCCACCATCATATCCTTTAAAGAGTTTTCTCAATTTTCTGTTTTCTTGACAAAGAGGAGCCATATACCTACTCAGGCAGGCTGTTGACCTTTTTTGTTTATCTTTAGCTCATGATAAAACAGCTTGATATATTGTGAGACTTCCTCATCAATAATCGGTCCTTCTTCTGAATCACTGTCATCTGAAAGGTCATCCAATTTCTCATCAAGAGAGTTTTCTCAGTCAAATGTAGATTCAGTCACAGGACAGTTGACAGAGTTTTTCTCAGAAGCTTCAAGTCTTTGAGCTTCACCTGAGTGACTTTGTACTGGTGTTACATTATTAGAGATACTACTCTTGTCCATAGAGTCAGATCGCTACAAACACAGACTTGTGAGGTCTTTAACGTGTTTGCCTGCTCTGATACCAATTGAAAATGTGGGGGTCTACCAACCTCACCCAATATTTCGATTAGCAATCTGTATGGACAACTCCGAGTTATTTTCTAGAGAATCAACAAGACTCAATCAATAGAAAATATCTCAAGGAGTTATTATCTCAATCTCTCGATTTGATTTACTCAAGCAAATAAGATTCGCGAGCCTAATCAAACAGAGATAACTTGGATGGTACCAAAGACCAATATCCAAGTGTCAATCGATTTAAATCAACAACCAATAAGGTCGGATATTCTAATCAATTGAATAACGCACAACCTGTATAATTTCAATTATATAAAAATATAATGCGGAAAAGAAATAACACGGATACCATAATTTTGTTAACGAGGAAACCACAAATGCAGAAAAACCCCAAGACCTAGTCCAGATTAAACATACATTGTATTAAGCCGCTACAGAAACTAGCTTGCTCCAAATTAACTTCGGTCTGGACTGTAGTTGAACCCCAACCGATCTCACACTGATCTAAGGTACAGTTATGCTCCTACGCCTCTGATCCCAGCAGGATACTGCGCACTTGATTCCCTTAGCTGATCTCACCCACAACCAAGAGTTGCTACGACCCAAAGTCGAAGACTTTAGCAAATAAATCTGTCTCACACAGAAAAGTCTACATGTAATAGATAAATTCGTCTCCTATGAATAAACCTATGAGTTTTGTTCCGTCTTTTGATAAATTAAGGTGAACATGAACCAATCGATAAAACCAGACTTATATTCGTGAAGAACAGCTCAGTTTCATCAATCACCTCACAATAAACTTAATTGACGCAGCGAAGAAGATTATTGAGGAATCACAAACAATGAGACGAAGATGTTTGTGACTACTTTTATCTTGCCTATCGGAGATAGAAATCTCAAGCCAATTATTACAATTATACTCGTACGATAGAAATAGGAAGATCAGATCACACAACTACAAGAAAAGTAGTATCGGTCTGGCTTCACAATCCCAATGAAGTCTTTAAGTTGTTAACCCGAATTTAGAGTGAAAACTCAAGGGTTAATGGAGATCGACTCTAGCTTAGAGAAAACTAGTATCACACAAGAAAGGGTGTGTGGGGGTTAGTTTTTCCAATGGCTAGAGTTCTCCTTATATAATCTTTCAAATCAAGGTTTGCAATCAATGTTAACTTGCTAACAAAGTATTCAATATTCATCGTTAGATGAAAACCTGATTAGATACAAGCTAATATCTCTCAACCGTTAGATCAAAAACTTAGCTTGACATACACACATGTACTTGACATTTTGGGTTTGTGTAACCGTACCCAAATGTGTACAATGGTTGGTTCAATATTAGTCAACCAAATGGTTAGCCAAATGATAACTTTCATATCAACCATATTCTTCTTCACCATAACTAGTCCAAATGATTCAAATGAACTAGTTAGAGAGTTGTTCAATTTCTATGAGATCTCAAGTACTACAAGAGACACAATTGAATCAAAAACGGTGTGATTCACCCGAATCATTAATCATGAACTATAAAGCCAAGTTTTGCAAAAGCATTCCTTAGTAATTTAGAATAAGTTCACGAACAACGTTTTCAGACATAACCTCTTGAGTTCGCGGACTCAAGCTAACCGGTTGAAGTTAATACACTCCAGCAGAATTTCTCGGGATGAGAACTTCCGTCGGTTTGTGGACTTGGTTCGTGGACTGCACCTGATCTTCAACTTCAGCAGATATTCTCAGGTTCGAGAACTTACGCCAGTTCATGGACTGGGTTCGCAGACTGAGTTGCTGCCGGTTCCACTTGATCAACAAAGTTCGAAAACTTCGGTTCAAGTGTTAAGGACTTATACATATATGTGTTGCCACAACAATGTTTACATCCCACAATGGTTATATAGTCTAAACTCTCATTTCAATCATTGAAACATTATCAGAGGACGTCATATAGTTGTTATTCTCGAACTAGTTTTTGTCAGAGCAATTTCCAAAGTGATTGAAACATAACACGACTTTCGTCACTAGGAAAAGATGAACTTGGCTAAAGAGAAAGCTTTACCAACACCCATTTCAAGAAATAGATAAGCGAGATATACTCCGCTCGAAATGTCACATGTGCATATACTTAGTCTATATAGTAAAACGACTTTTCTCTCAAGATAGGAGATAGAGTAGATAGACTTTTGAGTGGTAGATAAGTTCAAGTCCCCACATAACTTTTAGTCGATGAAGATCCACTGGTTTCTTGAGTAGTCCTTCGTCTTGTATGATGACGCCATGGAGTTCTTGAGCTCAACTACACTTTCTATCCTAGTCCGAGACCTTAGCTATAGTAGACTAGAAATCAAGACTATATAGTTTTGATCACTAAGATTGACAAACATGCTTCAGATAGAAACACATGCCTGAGTTTGTAGAATACCTTCTCTTTTTTACCCTTTTGCTAAGACAGTTTGGGCTCAAGAGCCATCTTATGTTAATTTAAGTCTTAATAGCACAATATATTTCTTAGACATCTTGCAGGAAGGATTGAGGAATAAAAATCCTAACTTTCCTATAGAAATTATGCTGACAAAGGCTTGGTTTATTTGGAAGGAGAGATGTAATAGAGTATTTGAACAAAAACATCAATCTAGTACACAAAAAAAGTCTAGAAATACAGAGATTTCTTGACTTCTGGTATAAAGACAATATCCCATCTAGAAGTGTGACATTGGATAAGTATAACTTGCAGAAATGGATTCTACCGAGGAAATCCAAATTTAAACTTAATATGGATACATCTTGAATTTCTATGAATTTGCCTGCAGGTTTCTCTTAAATATTTAGGAATGGTGCAGGAGTGTTTGATCTTGGAAAAGAAGAACCAATCTCAGAAACTACCTCTGAAGAAGCGGAAGCCTTAGGATTACTTCATGGAGCGCAGTGCACAGTGGAAGAAGGAATGTCATATTTCACAGTGGAAGGTGACTGCAAGAACTTGTTTGATTACTTGAATGGGAAAGCTTCCCAATTGGAATGGCAGAACCAATCTATTTTGGATGAAGTCAAAAGAAATTTTTATTTATGTCAAAAAAAATTAGGTTTTTATTTTGTTCCCAGAACTGCAAACAAAGTGGCAGATACTTTGGCAAAAGAGGCCAAGTCTTTTAGGGATACCCTCACATGGAGGAGGACTCCACCTTTTTGTATCAACAATGTCCTAGAAGTAGATAAATCAAATGTTAGGGAGGAAGCTCAGTCCCTGACATTAGATGGCTCTACTCTGCTTGATGTAAGGGTTACTAACTCCCTATCTTAGTTGTTCTGAAATGCACGTAACTTTCAAAAAAAATAAATAGTTCCGGCGTGATGAAGTTCAAGTAAAAGTTATTATCAAAGATGATTCAGACTTTTAGAATAGAGTCTCAAAGAGTATGAAGTATCAACTTTGTTTTCTTAATCAATTTTTGATTACATTTTTTTTCTTCAAAATATCGACTACTATGAATTTTGAATTTTGAATAATATAAATAGATTTGATTTTGCCATTACCTTGGATAAGAAGGAAGGATTCTGGTGATAATAGTTATGATTTAGAACCAGATTGGAAATGAAACACCCGGCGTGAAATATAGTGCACAAATAATGATTGACCGATTTCACGAGAAGCTATATACAGTCCATAACTGAAACACTTAATTAGATAAATGAGCTAACATTCTTCACTAAAAACGAATTTCTTTCTTAAAATACTAGATTTTATGCAGGATTTAATATGATATTTATATTTCTTTCCCTTTTTCCGGATTATAATTAAGAAAATATTTTTTTTAAAATGATTTAGTTATATAGTTAATGGTGGGTTTAGAGTAGCCAATAAGATGAATTTGTTTTGTGCACACTCTTTAAAGGAGTGTGCACAAAATTGGACTCCATGCTAACCGAGATAGACTTGTTCCACCACTCTATTGTGGTTCAGAGCATCTCTAACACAAAGTGAAAATTTAGGTGTATTTATTATTTAGTCTGGTCCATCCAGAGAGAAAATTTAGGACCTCATGCCTAAAAAACTATCTCCAACAGCAGAGGATTTTATTCCTTAAAATTAATTATTAAACAGAACTAGTAGTAAAATGCCAAGGTGACTAAATTAGGAGTACAAAAACTCCGTTCAAATGTTGGAATTCATTAAAACTCCATATTAAACAAAATTTATATAAAAACTCCAAAATTTTAAAATTTGATACAAAAACCCCAAACAAAACTGGTTTCATCAAATTTTATGTTTGGTTTCATCAAATTCTATGATGAAACCAAATACGGCTTCATCATATTTTTGCTTATATTTGATCGTGAAACCAAAGATTTTAATGATGAAACAGTAAGTTTATGATGAAACCAAAATTTGGTGGTACTGTTTCTGGTTAGTGGTGGTGTTGGTTGGTGTAAAGTCGGGGGTCTAACAACCACACCCAATATTTCGATTAGAAATATGTATGGACAACTCCGAGTTACTTTATAGAGAATCAACTAGACAGTCAGACTCAATCAATAGAAAATATCTCAAGGAGTTATTATCTCAATCTCTCGATTTGATCTTTACTCAAGCAAATAGAAATCTGCGATTCATTATCAAAGAGAGATAACTTGGATGGTACCAAAGACCAATATCCAATTGTAAATCAATTTAAATCGACAACCAAAAGGTCGGATATTCTAATTGATTGAACAACGCACAACCTGTATTATTTCAATTATATAACAAAATATAATACGGAAAATAAATAACACAGACAACAGAATTTTGTTAACGAGGAAACCGCAAATGCAGAAAAACCCCGGGACCTAGTCCAGATTAAACGTACACTGTATTAAACCGCTACAGACACTAGCCTACTCCAAGCTAACTTCGGTATGGACTGTAGTTGAACCCCAACCAATCTCACGCTGATCCAAGGTACAGTTATGTTCCTACGCCTCTGATACCAGCAGAATACTACGCACTTTATTCCCTTAGATGATCTCACCCACAACCAAGAGTTGCTACGACCCAAAGTCGAAGACTTTAATAAACAAATCTGTCTCACACAGAAAATCTACAAGGATAGATAAATTCGTCTCCCACGAATAAACCTATGAGTTTTGTTCCGTCTTTTGATAAATCAAGGTGAACAGGAACCAATTGATAAAACCAGACTTATATTCCCGAAGAATAGCTCAGCATTATCAATCACCTCACAATAACCTTAATTGACACAGCGAAGAATATTATTGAGTAATCACAAACTATGAGACGAAGTGTTTGTGACTACTTTTATATCTTGCCTATCGGAGATAGAAATATGAAGCCAATAATTATAATTGTACTCGTACGATAGAAGATGCAAGATCAGATCACACAACTACGATAAAAGTAGCATCGGTCTGGCTTCATAATACTAATGAAGTATTTAATCCGTTAACCTGGTTTTAGAAGAAGAAAACCAAAGGTTAAAGGAGAATCGACTCTAGTTTAGCAAACTAGTATCACACAGAATGTGTGGGGATTAGGTTTCCTAGTTGCAAGAGTTCTCCCTTATATAGTCTTTCAAACCAGGGTTTGCAATCAATGTTAACTTAGTAACAAAGCATTCAATAGTCACCGTTAGATGAAAACCTGATTAGATACAAGCTAATATTTATCAACCGTTAGATCAAAAACATAGCTTGTTATACACACATGTACTACACGTTTGTTGGCTTGTGAAAACCGTACCCAAACTTGTACATTAGTTGGTTCAACACTAGTTAACCAAATGGTTAGCCAAATGATAACTTTCATATCAACCATATTCTTCTTCACCATAACTAGTCCGAATGACTCAAATTAACTAGTTAGAGAGTTGTTCAATTGCTTAGATCTTTATGTACTACACAAGACACAATTGAAGCAAAAATGATGTGATTCACTCGAATCGATTCATGAAATATAAAGCCACGGTTTTCAATAGCATTTCTTAGTTTATTATATAATAAGTTCACAAACATCGTTTTTAGACATAACCTACTCAAGTTAGCGGACTGGGTTCGCGGACTTAAGTTCCCGGATGGAGTTCAAAAACTCCAGCAGAAATTCTCGGTCGAGAACTTCCGTTAGTTCGTGGACTGGGTTCGCAGACTGAGTTCGCGGACTGAAGCTCACGCACTTCTCTGGTTTCACTTGATCAACAAAGTTCGTAAACTTCAGTTCAAGCATTAAGGACTTATACATATATGTGTTGCCACAATAATGCTTATATCCTCCAATGGTTATATTGTCTAAACTCTCATTTCAATCATTGAAACATTCTCAGAGGGCGTTATATAGTTGTTATTCACAAACTATTTTTCGTCAGAACAATTTCCAAAATGATTGAAACATAACATGACTTCCGTCACTAGGTAAAGATGAACTTGGCTAAAGCGAAATCTTTACCAACACATATTTGGAGAAATAGATAAGCGAGATATACTCAGCTCGAAATATCATATGTGTATATTCTTAGTATATATAATACGACTTTTGTCTTAAGATAGGAGATAGAATTGATAGACTTTCGAGTGATAGATAAGTTCAAGTATCCACATACCTTTTAGTCGATGAAGATCCACTGGTTCCTTGAGTAGTCCTTCGTCTTGTATGCTGATCGCCATGGAGTTCTTGAGATCAACTACACTTTCTATCCTAGTCCGAGACCTTAGCTATAGTAGACTAGAAATCAAAGACTTTATAGTTTTGATCACTAATATTGACAAACATGCTTGAGATAACAACACATGCGAGTTCGACCGAGCAATGCTCTAACAGTTGGTGGTGGTGCTTTTTATGGTAATGGTAGTGCTATTATTTGTTGGTGGATGTGGTGTTGGTTGCTAATAGTGGTAGTTAGTGTTGGCAAAAACACCTTTGGGGTTTTTGTGTTACTTTTGTTATTTGGGGTTTTTGTGTTACTTTTGTTTTGATGGGTTTTTTATGGATGGATAGTGACACCTTTGGGGTTATAACTCACGGCCCGATTATTAAAAGAGAAAACATGGCGTGAAGGTGCATCTGAAGGTGTAGTTAACACTTTCTTCAAGACTTTCTTATTTAGTATGGCATCCCTCTTAGTTTATAGGACCTACTGTTGGAGATGGTTTTAGTTTAAATGGGGGTCTAAAATCCTAGGTGTCGTATAAAAATAAAATTATAACCTTCTGTTGTAAATGCTCTCAATGGTTTAATCTCCGAAATCAGTAATTTCTCTGTTGCGTGTTTCAGAATCGGGACGACATAAAAGGAATCATGTTTGGGGACTACAATTTTCTACCCGATTTATGGAAAAGTCAGTGCATTAATAAATGAGCACATTTAGCAAGCCCATGTGGATGGGTGTAAAACCCTCGAAATTGGAAAGATTATCGGCTCTACTTCAAGAAATAGTACCCAGATCACCAAACCCTAGCCTCAACTTTTTTGTGCCTCTGCTTTTTCTATTTATAGCATATTTTTTCTCTACTAAAATTGAGATGTGCCTTTGAGATATAATTAATTACAAAAACAACATCCCTTGTTTCTCAAGGCAGTTTGACCCTTTGACCAAAACTGTTTGACTGGTCCAAATACTTTATCATGACGTGTAATTTCAGTGCGTTTGGGGTATATACATTAAGTCCCCTGACTGTTTGGTTAGATGCTCAGTCTATCCAGCAGTCACATGCTCCAAAATCCTCTTGACATCACGCCCCCTTTTCTCTTGCGGCAGTCCCCGGGTTACAACTTACTGGAATTGCCCAATCTTGGCGGTTTTAACTTCTTTCTTTCCCTAATAATCGCAATCTTCATCCATGAGTCATTTACATATGGAGTAGTTATGTTTCGAACTTTCATGTGTGAAAATCTGAATTAGTATTATTGCTCGCGCTTGTGTCCTAGCTTCTCTTCATGTTGTCATATAAATGTTGGTCGGTCCCAATGGCCCTATAATTTTATCAAGCAGTCATGTGGGCTAGATACCACTTAGTGTTTCTTTTACGATTGCAATACAATTGTCGCGTCTACGGTTTTCTATAATATATCACACATACAACAACAAGGTGATGGTTCTAATGGGTGAACTCTAGACTTAGTCGTCTTTTTTTTTTTTGACGAGGGAAGGGCACATTTAATTAAAAAAACAAAGATGTCACCAAGAGTGACACCAAAGTTACAAAAAAGGAAAATCATAAAGCAAAACCACATGCCCACGAAGGAGCAAAAACAAACAATCTCAAGGAAAACTTCAAACCTAAGATCTAAAAGAAATACTTAGGATCCTTGACAAACCAGAACCCAAGAGAAAGGGTGTTGAAAGCTAATCAATCTTCAAAATCCTCATTTTCATCTTGAAATGAGCATTTTACCGCATCAATTTGCTCATCATTGTCGGTGTCAGGGTTGAAATCTCCCAAACCATCATCATCCTCAAAGAGAGGTGTTTCCATCTTAGATTGAGACTTAGAATTCTCCAATATATTCTTACACATAGATCTCATCAAAGGATGGTCAGAGATACCCATCAATTTGTTAAAAGCGATTTGAGAATCTATTTCGGCCTCAGTAACAGAGAGAGTAGCAGACTTAATTTGATGATCTTGAGTCAACCGTGTAGAAGAAGGGGACTTTTTCTTCTTCTTCTTCTTCTTCTTCTTCTTCTTCTTTTTCCGAACCGTAATCCAACTCAAATCTTCTGGAAGACTCGCCTCCGAATTCACCTTCACATTAGAATTAGAAGTCACACTTGGAGACTTAGTCGTCTTTGCACCAACTTTAAGTCTTATAGCGTCTCCTCATAATACCATCGTTACTTGGAATAAGTCCCCATGCCAAATTTTCTTACGTGAAGATTAGCTGGTGATGCTCAGTACATATGGGATTAATCAACCAAGGAATTAATCCTTACCACTTGGTGACTAAGGTAAATGTATAATATGGGATTAATCAACAAATGGCACCTTCTCAAAAACGTGAGAATCTCAGTCTGCTATCTCTGGCGTCGAAGTATATTTCTATACTCATCATCTTGATCGAAGTTTAGTCATCAAGTCGAAGCTTGGATATATCAAATTATAGTCAATTTTATTTTCTTGTGACTTTACTGAGATCTCTTAGCTAGCAAAGATTCATTACATGAAGTTCCTGATAACGGCTTGGATAATTAGGAGTTAAAGCTCTTTGCAGAGGCGATTTCCTTATATATGGGAAGATTTATCGATTGCGTGCGCTTGGGCAAAGGTGTTGACTCTTCATGTTGGGATATATAAAGGGCATGTATGTGATGCTGTGAAGTTGTCACTATGCTTCTTTTGGTGGAAGCTTGTCTTCTTATGTTATCTATTAGTTCTTAGGGGGGTGTTTCAAAGTGCAGATGGAAGGCCTTGTGATTTTTAAGCCAAGTCACCCATAGATATTCATATATACCAGCAGTTTCTACTTTATTCAATCATTATAGGTTCTCCAACTCCGTGTTGGATAATGAGGATCGATTCAAACAACATGAGGTGTATAATAATTGCGACTTTTGTTATTTCATCACCACTAGCTTTGCTCATTACCATTAAATTTTTGGAGCTCTATGCGCTCTACTCTGGAGATGACTAAACATGCTTAGGTTCCCCGTCCTTTTTTTTCTTCCCGATGTCTGTTATCCATAGCTAGCGTTGTTTGGATGGTAAAATATTTTCACTTCCAAACACGATTCCGATGATGATATTGATATTGATCGAATTGCTATCTTTCTCTCCACATGAACAATATTGGGGGTACATGCAATAAAACCTCCGATGCTTAAGTTAGCTAGAGTTTTTTACATGAGTTTTAGTAGAGAAGATTGCCTACCTGTTAGGGTTGTGAACCCATGTATTTATATGTTGCAAATCAGGGTCTTACTCTCATTTCTAGGTAAGCATGAATTGTATTAATTTTCCCTATATGCCTCCTGGCATAAATTGCATTAACTTTCCCTGCATGCCTCCTGGCATAAATTGCATTAACTTTCCCTGCATGTCTTCTGGAATATTCCAGAACATTCCTTGTGTACCTTGGTGTAGATGGTGGATTCTCGACAAAGGCTAAAATCGTAAACCCATAATTATACGAACCTCTGATCCAGCAGTCAGACGTGAGTATTGAGACACGGATCTCTCATCGAATTCTCTGACTGAGAATACTTTCTCTCAGAGTACATGTCATCTGAGGCAAGTCTTGGCTATGATGCACTCGGCCCAAAGAAAACCCCACTTAGGGTGCAGTCTCGTAACTATAATCCATATAGGCATAAAGGATAAGAGGCTGCGAAAACAACTGGTTGTTGTTAAGACCGGATGGGAGGAGCTAGTCTTGTATGGCCGATGTTCCCTCCTTGAAGGGGCAACCAGGGGGAAGATAAGGGAGGCACCCTCCATTAGGGAGCTGTTAAGTGTCTTAAGAATACAATTATGAGATCAATGGGTTTTTACATGAAAAATGTAAAGATGTCCTGCGATTTCATTGCAAGATGTAGTCTCACAGCTGGACAACGGCATATCTCACGAATACTGAACACTTCAGTAATTATTTCTATTTAGTATCACGGGATGGACGACTCCTAGACAGCTTGCTCTGCTAGTATAGAGCGATAACATCTTCAGGATACAAACAACGAGTTTACCCTGACTATATAAAGGATATGAAGCTCCATCAAGCTCATATCAGAATAATTAATGCTCTTAGACAGCTTGCTCTACTAGTATAAAGCCATAAATTAATTATTCCTAAATTCTTGGATTCATCCGCAGAATTTCCGAAAATATTCAAATATTTTCGCAGATATTTCATTACGCAAACCATGGTTCTTCCCAGCAGAAATCCATGAGTTAGTAATAAATATTCAACACACGGGCATTGGAGCTACCTCTGAGTAAGCCCTGTCTCAAACGGTGCAAGTGTATTCAACGATGATGCATTAACAATCACCGCATGAACGAGTATTTCAAAATACGACGAAACGATGAACCTATGCAAAATAGGATGAAAAAATAACAAATAATTAAAAATTGACCAAGGTGCTGGAAGCATGGACCCACTGACCGTCCGACCGTGCCGTGGTCAATCCCACACCAGTTTCATATTTTTATCATATTTTTGTTGTTTTCCTTGAGTTCATGAAAAGCCTTTCACTTGAACAAATATCTTTTGTTTTGAGGAAACTCCTCAATTTCATGGTGCTTCCTTCGCGCGGAGGAAATAATATAAAATTAGGGAAAACATGATGGGGGCGTGACCATTGGCCAACCGGACATGCCTTGGTCCCAGCCGGCCCCACACCTCATGGCTCCTCATTATTTTATTATTATTGCCCTAATTTCATGAAAACTCCTTAATCTCATGATATTTCCTTGGTCCCATGAAAAATAATAAAAATTATGGAAACCCGTGTGCATGGGCCATGGCCGGCCGGCCAAACCCTAGGTGGCTCACACGTCCCATTTTTTATTAGCATGTTTTTCATGTTTTCATAATCCCATGAAATTCCTTGATTTCATGATATTTCCTTCAAATTATGAAAATTCCTTCAAATCATGAAATAATGCATAAAATAGAGAAAACGCACGGGACCGGGCCCTGGCCGGCCAACCATGCTCCGAGCCGGTCCCACGCGCCCACACGTCCCTTGTTTTATTTATTATTATTTTTTATGTTTCCTTCATCTCATGGAAACTCCTTGATTTCAACAAAACTCTTCAATTTTAGCAAAACTCCTTCCTTTTATCATATTTCCCTAAAATCATGAAAAAATATTACAAAATTTATGGAAAAAACGTGTGGATGACTCCCTTGGCCATGACCGGTCCCATACTTCATAATTATTTCACTTTTTCATTATTTTCCTTCATCCGATGAAGTTTTGACGGTTTTATCAAAAAACCCTAATTTTGTCATATTTTCTCAAATGGTCGCTCAAACGTGCACCAAAAAATATCAAAATTCTCAGGAATGAGACACGGACGTCTCAACGACGGAAGCATGTTACCTTGACCGACCAGGTTTGGCTTTTTGGCTCGCAATGAGCCAGTCCCACGTGTTTTCACATTTTGACCTAATTTGCGCAATTGCACTTATTGGGTCCAAAAGCTTTCCAAATAATTTCAGAATTTGACGGAGCGATCATCATTTGATACCGTGACTACCCAGGGCCGGTTTCCTGACCCCTTGGTTGGTCCCTCACCTTTTCATAATTAATTAGGTTTTATCGCCTAATACTGAACACAACAGTAATTCAATAAATGATTAAACCGGCATTTAATCATTCTTTTATCAACTCACCAACTCTTCAAGGAAGTCTTGGTTTTTGCTCACGCGAGCATATGAGAATTTCATGGTTGATCCACGGTCCCATGAAGCCGGTTCTCCTTCATTCCATGGTAAATTTTCAAATAAACCATCAATTGGTCATCAATTGATCAAATTAGGGTTTTTGAATCCAAGGATCATGATTCCAGATTCAAACACTAATAATTTTGCAATGATCTCATGATCAGTATTCTTATTAATTATGTTCGGTTCAACTACCAGCACTTTAATTAATGTTTTATTTTGGTCACGCTGCCAATAATTCATCAGATGAGCAATATTTACTCAAATCAACGAATATTGGAACTATCAATATTAAACAAATTATCGATCAACACTTGCTCACCTCAACGTGAGGATCCTATCATTATATCAGAAGACGCGCTTAATTCATGAGTTGCAGGACATTTTACAAAATCATGTTTAACTCAGCAAATACGTGGACTCATCGTCCCACGAAGTCATGAAATCAACAACTGACTAAATTAACCACGAGACATCAATCGTGTCATTTGGGGGGATATCAACTAGGGTTTTGGTCTGACGGTCTATGTCACATGTGTTCAAACACACGATGGAATGTGAGTGTAGTTGCAGGAATTCCTACACTACACCCCATACAAGAATTCACTATTATCAACACATATTTGAAGATTAAGAACAACACTTTTATTGATTAATTCTCAGAAATATTACAAGAAATTAAAGGAATCAAGAATACAACCGCTCACAAGAACTTTCTCTCTCCTCAAGACTTTCTCAACACTATAAAAATTGATCCCCCATTCTCAATCTATTGGTTCTCTTTATATAGGGTAAGTACATAGTGGATGACAGCTAAGTTATCCTTTAATTTTGGATCTGGCTCGCGATGCTCTCGCGGTAGTTGTAATGCTAACTCTCGCAGATGTTGTATTTTTCGCCGAATCGTCATGCTCTTTTCCTGTTTCTGCTATTGTCATCCGTTACGTCATTATTTGAATTATTCTGCGACGCTCGGAAAGTGTTGTTGAGAAGCTCGCAGAAACGTTGTTGTAAATCTCGCATGAATATCGTTGTAGAGATATTCTGATCTTACATATTTCCTATTATCATGTATTTTTCGCGAAGTGGAGAGGATATTAGAATCTCCAACTCTTCATAATGCCGCAGCTTCCTATCTTTCCATATTTTCCACTCGACAAAACTCCGTGAATTTAGCTTAACCGCCTACACGTGTCGAAAATCCCTCTTTTTACTGGCACGTCTCTCCTCAACAGGTCATCTTCTTTTGCCTATAAAAAGTAGAATCTGGTTACAGAACTAATTTTCTTCTTTTACTTTTCTATCTTCTTCGTATTTTCGTCTGCAACTTTCTTCTTTCAAAGATTCTCCTGCTACTGATTTCATGGAGTCATCAAGGTATCTCTTCTTCTAACGTTGTTAAATTTGATCTTACTTACTAATACTATGTTCATCATTATCTATTTGATATGTTTTTACCTGATTTTATGTAATTCCCATACTGTGTCTTCGTTTCAGCGGAGCCGTCCCCAACACCAGAATTGTAGTCCAAAACCCTAATTTTTCTAGAAATCCAGAGCAACAACCTATTGATAAGAAGAGGAAGCTTGCGAATCAAAAGGTAGTAAGAAACATTTGTTTTCTTAATAACAATATTATTCCCTATGTTTCTTATCTAGATTGTTATTCGCAGGGTGATGAGAATGTTAATGTTCCTCGCAAGAAATCTCGCCGAATTAAAGCTGTTGATTTCGTTGTTCCCCTTCCCCAATTAACTCCTGCTAGTTCTATTGCTACACCTTGTCAAGCTGAACCTATAATTTCTATTTGTGAGAATATCGCCAGAAACATCCCTGCCTCAGCTATTCTGGATGGCATTCCTGAAATTATTGTGGATGAAGTTCCTTCCCCATCTGTTGTAGCTACTTCTCAAGTTAACTCTACTTCAATCCCTTTTGTTACTTTTCCTGACACTTCATCTTCAGATGATGCATTAACTACGAGTAATTCAAATCTCCAGCTTTCTATCATTACCACATCTCCATCTACCTCTTTCCCTCCCTCTAAAGAAACTTCAATTGAAGTAGATGTTTCTTTTAAAGTCTTATCTAACATTTTGGATGATGCTAAGAAGTCTTCTACTGACCCCGTTAAGTATAGTGTCCGCAAAACTTTAAGAAAATATTTTGGTTCTGACCATATGAGTTCGCAAGCATCTCTAGAAGGTAAAGTTGAAGCTTTAAAGAGATCTCTCCAAGCCAAGATTTTAGAATGTGATACTCTTCATCATAAGCTTAACAATTCTTCGTTGAACTGCGAGAATCTTCGCAAGAAAAATGATGAACTAAAAGGTATAACTTTTTCTATCTCTGTCTTTGATTTTGCTTTATTAATTGTTTTTCTTCTTTTCATACTCCCTTTTCTTATATTCTTTGTTCGCATATTAATCCTTAAACCAGAATCGATTAATGGGGATATTCAAAGCTGAATCAGTTGCTGAAGAGATTCGCGTTGATTGAGATTCTTGGATGGACCAATATAACCGATTAGATAACCTTTACACATATTCCCTTGATCAAATAGAGAACCTTACTAAAGAGAACACTCAATTAGTACAGAAACAAGATTTATTGAGTGGCGAAGTAACTCGCATCTCTTATTCGTTATCCAAGGCTAACCTTGTGATAGAAACTTTATCAGATGAAAATAAGGTCTTATCTCAAGAGAGGCGAGATATTTCAAATAGAGTGGCAACCTCCTCACAGCAATTAAATAATCTTCAAAGAATGTATGATAACCAAGAACGATCCCTTCATTCACTAAAAGATGAACTTAGAGAAGTAACTGAATCCTCTATCAATGAGAGAAATACTCTTATCCAAGGTAGAATTTCTTTAAGTATAAAGATAAGCCAACTCAAAGAAGAGTACTCCAAACTAGAAGAATCCAACTCTGCTCTCGCGAAGGAAAATGCTTTTCTCCTCTCCAAAGAAAAGAATTTAAAATCTCACATACAAGGTTTAGTTGGAGATAAATTTGATGATGCTATGAGTCAATGGGAAAATACTTGTGCTTCATTAATTCAAAATCTAATTTCGCAAAAGAAAGGTAGTTTTTTTGGCTGCCTTGATTATTTTATTTTACTGAACTCCTTGCGAAATTTCTAATAAAGCAATCTTTATTTTTGTTGTTGTTCGCAGCATCTGAGGAAAAGCTTCATGCTACTATTTCTACTATGAGTGTTGAGCTGGCAAAGATTCGCAAAGAGAATGGTGCTCCTACTAATCATCTCACTTATTCTCACGATCTAGCAGAAAGGAAGTATGACTACCTTTAATACTTTAAAGATATGGAGATTAGAAATCGTGATAAAGCTCATCTTCGTCAAGTTCATCTTGCTGCACAAGTTCTAGTAAATGATGTCTTGCTGGCCAACTATCTTCCTCCTATGTCAATCAAACCTATGGAAGTAGGTGAAGATGAAGTTCCCCGTCCTGCTGACAGTGACTTTTATTGTGAAAGTGGTGAAGAAAGCCATTCTGAAGAAAACCAAGGAGATGAAGAAGACATTCCTCAAAAAAAAAGCCACCACCGAAAATAAAACAATTGTTGGTGATAAGAATGGTGAAGAAGAAGATAGAACTAATCAGAATGAAGGAAATGCTAGCGAAGATAATGTAGCTGGAAAAGATGATAACTCTGGCAAGGATACTGGAGTTGGCGAAGTTAACACTGAATGAAGAATTCTATCTTTATTCTCTTGAGTTATTTCTTCCTTTTCTCGCGGATGATGTACTTTATATTATTTTTGAATTCAATTGTGTTTGCGAGAAAGATAATGTTGTTCTCGCGAGAAAGATAATTATTTTCAATTTTTATTAATTCCCATACTTTCCTCTCGGTATTTTTCTGCCGATGAACAAAATTATCTGCATTTAAACAAAATAGTTATGTTTATGATTATTCTGTTGGTCTTATTATGCCTTCCTAGTTAAAGGTCTTATTTAGCCAATTGTATGTTCTGGCGACAAAATCGCAGGACGTTCTTACACTTGTATATAAAAACACATTGATCTTGCCTTATCCATGTTTTTTCAATTTCTTTGCGACAATATGATATGCCTAAGTTTCATTGCGAAAACAAAGCCCCATGACATTGCCATCTTGCAATGAAATCGCAGGACATCTTTACATTTTTCATGTAAAAACCCATTGATCTCATAATTGTATTCTTAAGACACTTAACAGCTCCCTAATGGAGGGTGCCTCCCTTATCTTCCCCCTGGTTGCCCCTTCAAGGAGGGAACATCGGCCATACAAGACTAGCTCCTCCCATCCGGTCTTAACAACAACCAGTTGTTTTCGCAGCCTCTTATCCTTTATGCCTATATGGATTATAGTTACGAGACTGCACCCTAAGTGGGGTTTTCTTTGGGCCGAGTGCATCATAGCCAAGACTTGCCAAGGATGGCCAGGGTAGTTTTGTACGCCTCGGGCACCCTTGGATCAACCGCGTACCTCGGCGCCTTGGTCATACTCTGCACTCCTTAGGAGAGATCCTCAGTCGTCCAACCAGGGTATAACCTTATATAGTTTGAAATCCAAGGTACCTCTCCTGGATAGGTATCTCTCGTGGAGATGGACCTCGCTTCTCCATGACTCAGGTTCCAGCAGCGGTATAACCTTATCCCTGAGCCATGCAAACAGATACCCCCTTATATGACGTACTTTAGGTCTTACATTTGCCTCTTGAGAAATGTTATCCGCGAACTTGGGTGTACGCCATAAAGGTTCGTCCCATTCTTATATTTCTTGCGAATATCGCCAGTTCTTAAATTTTTGTTATATTCTTCGCGAATAATCTCGCAGCTCTGATAAAAATTTCTTTATTCATGGAAATAAATAAAAATTCTTCTCTGTTTCATCACATATTATGTCATTATCTAGCTTCTCTCAGAATTTGTTACTGGTAATATCTTTTTAGATACAATCTGTTCCATGGTCGATCAAGTCTTTGACCAACATCTCTACCCTCTGGATCCATCAGTTTATATGCCCTTGTTCCAACTATCTCTTTAATGATATAAGGTCCATCCCATTTTCTAGCCAGTTTACCACCATTTTCTCACCGATAACCTGGTGTTTCTCGCAGCACTAAATCACCTGGTTGGAATTCACGTTTCTTGACACATTTTTTATACTCGCGATCTAATCTTCGCTGATAAATTTCCATATGTTGCAAAGCTTTTTATCTTCAATTCATCAAGTTTATTTAGAATCATGCCAGCACTAAGATTCTTCTGCCAATCCTCTCTTTTTGTTGTAGGGAAGGAAACCTCTGTTGGTAATATTGCTTCAACACCGTATGTTAAGCAAAAAGGTGACATCCCCGTTGCTTCTCTTCTAGTTGTATTGTATGCCCAAACTGCATTATGGATTTGTTCACACCATGATCTATGGTCCCCTTCTAATTTTTTATTTAAGATGTCTACGATTGTCTTATTAGTTTCCTCAGCCTGACCATTAGCTTGTGGGTACAAAGGAGTAGATTTTCCACATCTTATCTTAAATACATTGAGTAATAGATCTATGTTCTTCCCTTCAAATTGCTTTCCATTATTAGACACCAACTGTGCCGGGATTCCAAATCTGCAAATAATATTTTCAAATATGAATGTAAATATGTCTTTGTCGCGGATATGTTGTACTTCTTTTACTTGTGCCCATTTTGTGAAGTAATATGTTGCGACAATTAAGTATCTCTTTTGTCCTGATCCTGGCACAAATGATCCCACAATATCTATCCCCCATTTTCCAAAAGGCCACACACTTGTCGAAGATGATAATGGTGCGCCTGGTGCATGTATCTTCTTTCCGTATCGCTGGCAATCTTCACAACGCCTTAATAATTTCTTCGCATCTTCATGCATATATGGCCAGTAATAGCCTTGCATTTTTGTTCTGTATGCCAAAGATCTCCCTACGCTATGGTTACCAGCATCCCCACTATGCAACATTTTTAACACTTTTTCTCCTTCTTCCCTTGTTAAGCATCTAAGTGATGGCCCATTGAAAGATTTGCGATATAATACTCCATCTCTTAATTTATAATTTGTTGCATGGATTTTTAACTTGTATGTTTCTAATCTATTTCTTGGTGTTTCTCCTCTCGCCAAGTATGCATGAAGTTCTTCTCGCCAATCTGCAGTATTGCTTCTTGCTTCTTCTTCGCCACCTTCTATTATCATTACATCCGCTTCTTCTTCTTCTTCTTTATTGATTGAAGGTGCTATAAGTGTCTGAATTTTTATGCATCTCGCAACTGGATTTGTCATCATGCTGGATATGAAGGCAAATCCATTTGCGAGTCTTTTATCTTTTCTTGAGATATGTTTACATTTTATTTTTGGTATTTTTGCTGATAATTCTTCAACAAGTTTCTTATATTTCTTCAAAGATGGTTCATTTGTTATGTATTCTCCTTTGATTTGGCGGATAACCAGCTGCGAGTCGCTGGTAATTCTAGCATTCTCTAACTTCATTTCTATTGCAAATTTTAGAGCATGTATCACAGCCTTGGCGAGATAAAGATAACTCCAACTATGTTACCTTCTCTGTTTGATGATCCATCCACTAATATTTCCCATCTGTTGGGTTCCGTTAATAGATCTTTTGGATCTCCATGTTCTTCTTATATATCCATCATCTCCTCCACAGCTTCGTCATCTTCCAAAGGAAACTCAACTAAGAAATCAGCTATCACTTGTGATTTTGGCGAGGATAAAACGTCATACTTGATATCAAAGTGTCATACTTGTGCATTCCATCTCTCAACTCTGCCTGATCTTTTCGAATTTTTCATTACTGACTCAATTGGCACCTTTGTTAATACTTTTACTTTATGAGCTTGAAAATATATGTGGAGTTTAAAGGTTGCATGAACCAATGCTAGAATTAACTTCTCGATATTTGAATAATTTCTCTCTGCAGAATTGAATGTTTTGCTGATGTAATAAATTGGTTTTTGTACCCCTGCATCCATTCGCAGCAATACCGCACTTAACGCATGCGAAGTTGTCGCAAGATAGATTAATAATTCTTCTCATGGCTCCGCTTTCTGTAAGATATATATGTTCATTAAATGTTCTTTAATTCCTTAAAAGGCTTTTTCACATTCATCCGTCCATTTGAATTTTGTTCCCTTCTTGAGTATATTGAAGAAATGCTTGCATTTGTCTGATGACCGCGAGATGAATCTTCCTAGCGAAGCCAAGAGTCCATTCAACTTCTGCACATCTTTTATTGTTGCTGGTGTTGGCATGTCGCGAATTGCTTGTACTTTTTTTGAATCAACTTGTATTCCTTCTTTTGATACAATATATCCTAAAAAATTTCCTAAAGTTACTCCAAAAATGCATTTTTCGCGGTTCACCTTGATGTTAAATTGTCGTATTTGATCAAAAATCTCCTTCAAGTCTTGCACATGGTTCTTAGCTTCTTTACTTTTGATTAGCATATCATCCACATACACCTGTAATGTTTTTTGGATCCACCTCGCAAACACCTTCTCCACCATTCTTTGATATGTTGCACCAGCATTTCGCAAGCCAAAGGGCATCTTTGTATAGCAATATAACCCTATTGGAGCAAAGAATGCGGCGTTTTCTTGATATTCTTCAGCGAGAGGAATCTGGTTATACCCTTTGTACCCATCTAATGAAGATATTCTAGCATTTCCCGCTGCTGATTCAACCATTTGTGGAATATCTGGTAGTGGAAAACTATCTTTAGGACAAGCTTTGTTTAAGTCCGTAAAGTCTATGAAAATTCTTATCCCCTTGTTTTTCTTTGGAACCACCACCATATTTGCAATCCATTCTGGATATTTTTCTTTCCTTATAATTCCCGCGTCAAGCATTTTCTGTAGTTCTTCTTCTATTTTGGAATGGTATGTTATTGAGATTTTTCTTATTCTTTGCTTAAACGGTCTTACATCTTTGTTGATTTCTAGTTTATGACATGCTACTGATGGATCTATTCCTTGCATCTCATCCATGCTCCACGCGAAAATGTCTTTATATTCTCGCAAGAGATTTATAGTTCGTTCTTCCTCACCTGCCTCCATTTTAGTTCCAATTTTCAGCATCTTAGGTTCTTCTTTACTCCCAATATTTACTTCCTTTGTTGGTTCTGTTGCGGTGTAACTGGAAAGATAGGAATTTGCGGTGTAGCTGGATTCAGGTTCTCCCATTGGTGTTGCAGTTTTTTCTCCTTCTTGCAAGATTTCGTTGGGTATTCATTTTCCTTCTTTGGCTCTTATCATGTAAACTTTAAATTCTTCTTCTTTCTTTGTCTCTTTCGCCATTTTTCTGCGAGTTTTTCGCATCTTTGCACGTCCTTCATAATTCTTCACCTCAATTTGATAGCATAGCTTCACAAGGTTAGTATCTCCTTTAATTTCTCCGATTCCACTAGGTATAGGAAATTTTATGCATTGATGCAACGTCGATGCTACAGCCTTGATTGCGTGTATCCATGGTCTTCCTAATAGCATATTATATGGTGACTTCATATCTACCACACAACGTTATTTTTGTTTCAATCTCTCCTAGCGGAATTCGCACCACTATTTCGCTTTTAGGTTTTGTTAAAGATTTTCCAAAGCCATGAATGTGATATGTTGAACAAGTCATCTCTTCATCCTTGTATCCCATTTTCTTAAATGCATGATTAAATATTATATCTACGGAACTTCCTAAATCTTTAACAAAACGAGCAATTTCTCATCAAAGTTCATACAGACGATCTCGTCTACACGAACTCACATAAATCACTCTCAATCAGACAAATTTCAATCATTCAGAGCATTTTCACGCTGAATTCACAACACACCTACTATCTCAAATCACCATTGATCTCACGCATTTCTCAGCTTCCCTCCTACAGATCAACCCATCCTCTCTTGTGACCGAATTTACTCTGGAACGGCCATTGTCTTGGTTTAGGCCGGAGTACTACAGATTGATCTCTCGAATTAAAAGCACTCCCTTCTTATAGTGCATCTGTGTGAGGTTCAACATTTCGCTCGGTTCAAGGAGTCCCCATATGGTCGGCTCTTCAATTCCATAAAAACCAGCAAATCATTTTTCCCCATCTACAGAGACAATACAACAACAAAGTGTGTTTACTTGTGTTTATGGGTGAAAATGGTTTCTACTGATTTTGGTAATTTCGGGTGTGTGGGTGAGAAACAAATTTAAACTCTAAATAATATACTGCAAGGGAGTACTTTAGATTCGAGAGATCAATCTGTACAAGTCCGACCTAAACCAAGAAATGGTCGCTCCAAACTTGCTTCGGTCACAAAGTGGAAGAAAATGGGTTGGTTTTGGGGAGGGAAGCAAGGAAAGTGATGAGACCAGAATAGTTATGTTACTATGACTTGTATCAGAAAAGTGGTAAGCTATCAAGTATTTTCTGAGTGTTGTATACTCCTGACTGAACTTGTTATTAGGTGTAAATAGGTAAGACCTATTTATACAAGTCGAAGTGAAACGTACTCTGGTCTCATTAAGGGATGGAAAAATGGGTGAGTAAATGGGAGGAGGTGGAAACCGTTAACGGATGGAATCGATGTTCCATAAAGCCGTTAACGCATGGAATTGATGTTCCATAAAACCGTTAACGCATGGAATTGATGTTCCATAAAAAGGAACGTTTCACCATTAACTCCCTGTATTTACTAACCGCCTTATCCTTATGACACTTCCTTATGACGGGCGTAGTGTACGCCGCACACTGTAAACTGCCAAACCAATACCCAAAGAGGATCCCCCAGTTTGTGACATATGTTGATGTCTCGAATGTTTTTGTGGAAAACATGTAGCATATTGTTATTTCCTGGCAAGTCGAGCTTGGGAGACTTCCTATCTTGGTGACCTTCGACAGTCGATATTTTGCATCTTAAGAGGAAAGGTAGCCGTTGATCGTTGCACGCTTTCGTTTGTTGGTGGCCGCATAGGGAAGGCCAGCATGGTGACGTGGCTAGGTTGGCATGTCATGGTTTGGCGTGGACAAACTTAGGTTTTCGGGCCAAAGGTTACCATGCGTTGTCTGGTAACCTTGGATGGCTAGGATTTGCTCTTGGGATTGAAGGGGGACCGTTGATCATCGCACGCCTTTGTTTTAGTATCCGCCTAGGGAAGGCCAGCATGGTGGTGTATCTGGGTTGGTATGCCGGGCATGGCATGGTTTGGCGTGGCCAAACTTAGGTTTTCGGGCCAAAGGTTACCATGCGTCATCTGGTAACTTTGGATGGCTAGGATTTTCTCCTAGGATTGAAGATGGGCCGTTGATTATCGCACGCCTTCGTTTTGGTAGCCGCATAGGGAAGGCCAGCATGGTGGCGCGGATGGGTTGGCATGGCGTATTTGGCTTGACATGGACGGTTTGGCTTGGCATGGTGGGGCCAAGGGCTTGGCATGCCATGAGCGCATGGTGCGTCTAGAATGGTTAGGACGGTTTGGCTTGGCATGGTGGGGCCAAGGGTTTGGCGTGCCATGAGCGCATGGTGTGGCTAGCATGGCTAGGACGGTTTGGCTTAGCATAGTAGGGCCAACCATGAGCGCAAGGTGCGGATAGCATGGCTAAGACGGTTTGGCTTGGCATGGTGCGACCAAGGGTTTGGCGTGAGCGCATGGTGCGGCTAGCATGGATAACACGGTTTGGCTTGGCATGGTAGGGCCAAGGGTTTGGCATGCCATGAGCGCATGGTGTGGCTAGCATGGATAGGGCGGTTTGGCTTGGCATGGCGGGGCCAAGGGTTTGGCGTGACCAAGCTAGGATTTTGGGTCAAAGGTTACCATGTGTTGTCTGGTAACCTTGGACGGCTAGGATTTGCTCCTGGGATTGAAGGGAGACTGCTGATTATCGCACGCCTTCATTTTAGTAGCCAGCATTGTGCATGTCTTTTTCTAAGTTAAGGTTTAACATGCTGAAACCCTGATTAGCACCCTTTATTAGAATTACTGTAGAATTCGCATACGATCTCAGATTTTGACGGTCCGCCCCTCCATCTGACCGGAAAAGAATTCTATATATCTCTTCGAGGGAATATTTAGGTTTTGAGTTCGTTCGGGTGGTGAAAACAACCCGACAGTAAAAACCAGGAAGAATTCAGGAGGGATGTCGGCATGACCAGGCTAGGATTTTGGGTCAAAGGTTACCATGCATTGTCTGGTAACCTTGGATGGCTAGGATTTGCTCCTGGGATTGAATGGAGACCGTTGATTGTCGCACGCTTTCGTTTTGGTAGCTGCATAGGGAAGGACAGCATGGTGGCGCGGATAGGTTGGCATAGGGCCATGGAAAGGCGCGTTTGGCATGGCGTGGTAGGTGTGGCTGGCATGGTTAGACTTTGGCACAGGGGTGCGTCCAGAATAGTTGGCATGCCTCGGCGCGGTAGGTGTGGCTGGCATGGTTTGCCATTGGCACAAGGGTGCGGCTAGCATGGTTGGCATACCTTGGCGCGGTAGGTGTGGCTGGCATGGTTTGCCATTGGCATATGGGTGCGGCTAGCATGGTTGGCATTCCTTGGCGCGATAGGTGTGGCTGTCATGGTTTTCCATTGGCATAGGGGGTGTGAGAATTAGGGTTTTGGCCTATCGAAACCCAAATTAGCATTAAAAAAAGGTACCCTGGTAATTTTCTCGCAGACAAATTAAAGGGTTCAATAAATGTGCTTGGTTTGGACATTATTACTCAAGTTCTGTGACGTCACTGTCTGACTAGGGTTTTACGATTTTACCCCTAGTTTAAAAACCACCATCAACAACTTGATACAAAAGTTCGGACTTAACCAAACTCAATAGGATTCACGTATCAAGTAGATAGGAATTAACGTTTGTGCAATTTACTTTAATGATAATAAAACAATTATAATGCGGAAATATAAAGTAAATGACACAACAAGATTTTGTTAACAAGGAAACCACAAATGCAGAAAACCCCCGGGACCTAGTCCAGAATTGAATACTCTCAGGATTAAGCCGCTATACAAAATAAGACAACTTTGTATAGTTGAGACCAATCAACTAAACCTATAGTTCACCTAGTTCCGTCTGTATTCCCACGCCTCCAACCTGTAAACAAGTCACGTACTTGTACCAATTCCTTTGGTTCGTATTCCAAACAGTAAATGAACAACAAATCTGTTTGGTATCAACTCTCTTCAACCAAGTGATATGAGTTGCGCAAAGGTTCCCTTGTTTATCTTAACATAAACACCTTTGTCAGGTTCCAAGATCTATCTTATGTTCAATCACCCAAAGGCAATCGTTAAGATTAAAACAATCAATACCTTTAATCATAAGGAATCGTATTGATGCCGATCTTCCTTAATTAATCAATCCAATCTACCCCAAGGATAAACCGATTATTAATTGGATCCTCTTTTCCCAAACAAGTATTGTGCACACCAAAGATTGTAAAAACCAAGTCAGAAATCTTCAGTATCTTCTTTGTCTTCAAATCTTCTTAGATCTTCAATAAACACCTGCACACAACTACTTGAATCTCTTGTGATCAATCACACACAGAACGGAGCCTGTTAACAATGGATTATCACAAGATCGTCTTTAGATCTAACAACAATCTAAAGATCCATGTCGAAACCTTGAACTAGTTTGAGTGAATCTTATATCAGAAGAGAAGATTCTCAAGCATAAACAAACTAGGTGCAATCAAAGTTCAACCACCGTTAGTCAATCAAATCAATACGAAAACTAAATATAAACCGCAATATCTAGTTTCCCACCAACGGGTCGTGCTAGAGCATCTCAATCCCAAAGAAGACTTTAAATTGAGCGGCTGTAAGAGATTTCACCTAATTAGATTACTCTCCTCTTCGATAGGCGGCTTTATTAGTAACAAAGAGAAAATAGTAAGTCTAATGTTACGCAGGATTAGTTTGCTAGAAATGCAAACTCAAATTATTTATAGACAAAGAAGTTTGGACACCAAGGAATTTCCAAAACCGAAAATATACTCAAGATATTTTTCCATATTAACCCAAATTCGGTTTTCATAATACCTGTGAATGCACTGTCCAAAAATATGATCGAAATCTCCTTGGAAAATCTTTAATTATCAAATGCACATTACTAATTCTTATTTTCCATATATAATTAAAAACCCTTAATTAAAAAGATTCTTAACTTATTTAAATTCGACCTTGGGATTTACTTTATTCTTAGCCGTTAAGGAATATCTTTGAACAATATAGAATAAGCATTAATGCACCGTGTTCAAAGTGTGACGACATCTTACTCTTGCAAGTCTTTTCCATGCTTGATCACTTGAAACCGATTTACCACACTTCCAAACAAGTTTAGAATTGGTTTATCTGACTTTCAAGAACTATGTGATTGATCAAGTTCCACTCAATCATAACTCATGGGTTTACGGTTCTACTAAAATAAGTTTCGGTTCCACCTCCATGTGAGTATTGTGCATAGTTACACTAGCTTACCAAAGATACGGCTGACTAGGTACTAGGATCGGTTCCCCACATATATTTGGTATCTAACTTGTATGCACTGCACATGTCCATAGGATCGGTTCCCCCTTCCCAAAAATGTGTTGCACATGTTCATAGGATCGGTTCGCCTTTCTTCCATAAATCTTGCTGCACCTCATGCAAGGATCGGTTCTCCTTGTAATGCACTGCATCTTTTACTAGGATCGGTTCCCCTCTTCCCAGTAATAAGTTCAGACACTCACAACCGGATCATACCCCAGGTGATTACTTAAGATCGGTTTCACTAATAAAAGTCATACCAATGCATAAGTCAGGCCTCATGTGAATAGTTTTACCAAGAATACAAAAAGTTATGAGCGTTTATACTAATCACACATATTGGTCGTTCATAAGATATGCAATATAGAACAACCCCAATAACACTTGGCTATTTCCTTTTCGGTTCACAACACATATCATGAAATTACTTCCTTAGAACACATGTAAACATTATTCCCTAGGATGAAATCCTCACCTTATACCCATACATAATCACAATAGCATTCATACGATTTCGTCGATGTTTTATATACAAAGTTTAATGGTTAAGCAAGAAACTTCATATTGTATTCCTTAATACTATGTCTATCTAGAGTATCCATGCTTCGAAGTTTTATGCTTTCAATATGCATGACTTGAAAGATACGTTAGGGAATGAAATTGTAAAAGTCAAATATCACTAACCTCAAATGGAAGGATGATGTTGTCGTTGTAGCTCCGCACTTCTTCACTTCTTCAAGTCTTCGCAATACTTGTAATGTCTCACCCTAATACTTTCAAGCTAACCTATACGAAGTTGACTCTAGTACATTTAAATCAAGTGAATCTTAAATGAGTTTTGCTTCACTAAAATATGACAACCAAACTTGACATACCAACGCTTGGTGGGTTCAATCGAGCAATGCTCTAACAAAGATAAACCGCAATATCTAGTTTCCCACCAACGGGTCGCGCTAAAGCTTCTCAATCCCAAAGAAGACTTTTAATTGAGTGGCGGTAAGAGATTTCACATAATTAGATTACTCTCCTATCTGATAGGCGGCTTCACCAGTAACAAAGACAAAAGAGTAAGTCTAATGTTACGCATGATTAGTTTGCTAGAAATGCAAACTCAAAGTATTTATAGACAAGGAAGTTTGGACTCCCAGGAATTTTCAAAACCGAAAATATACTCAAGATATTTTTCCATGTTAACCCAAATTCGGTTTTCATAATTCCTGTGAATGAACTGTTCAAAAATATGATCGAAATCTCCTTGGAAAATCTTTAATTAGCAAATTCACATTACTAATTCTTATTTTCCATATATAATTTAAAACCCTTACTTAAAAGATTCTTAACTTATTTAAATTCGATCTTGGGATTTACTTCCTTCTTAGCCGTTAAGGAATATCTTTGAATAATATAGAATAAGCATTAATGTACCGTGTTCAAAGTGTGACGACATCTTACTCTTGCAAGTCTTTTCCATGCTTGCTCACTTAAAACCGATTTACCACACTTCCAAACAAGTTTAGAATTGGTTCATATGACTTTCAAGAACTATGTGATTGATCAAGTTTCCCTTAATCACAACTCATAGGTTTACGGTTCTACCAAAACAAGTTTCGGTTCTACATCCATGTGAGTACTGTGCATAGTTACACTAGCTTACCAAAGATACGACTGACTAGGTACTAGGATCGATTCCCCACATATATTTGGTATCTAACTTGTATGCACTGCACATGTCCATAGGATCGGTTCCCCCTTATCAAAAACGTGTTGTACATGTTCATTGGATCGGTTCCCCTTCCTTTCATAAACCTTGTTGCACCTCATATAAGTATCAGTTCCATTTGTGATGCACTGCACCTCTTACTAGGATCGGTTCCCCTCTTCCTAGTAATAAATTCAGATGCTCACAACTCGATCATACCCCAGGTGATTACTTAAGATTGGTTTCACTAATAAAAGTCATACCAATATATAAGTCAGGCCTCATATGAATAGTTTTACCAAGAACACAAACAAGTCATGAGCGGTTATACTAATCACACATATTGGTCGTTCATAAGATATGCAATGTAGAACAACCCCAATAACGCCTGGCGATTTCCTTTTCGGTTTACAACACATATCATGAACTTACTTCCTTATAACACATGTAAACATTATTCCCTAGGGTGAAATCCTCACCTCATACCCATACATAATCACAATAGCATTCATACGATTACGTCGATGTCTTATATACAAAGTTTAATAGTTAATCAAGAAACTTCATATTGTATTCCTTAATACTATGTCTATCTAGAGTGTTCATCTTCGCAATTTTATGTTTTCAATATGCACGACTTGAAAGATACGTTAGGTAATGAAACAGTTCAAGTCAAATATCACTAACCTCAAGTGGAAGGATGATGTTGTCGTTGTAACTCCGCACTTCTTCACTTTTTCAAGTCTTCGCAATACTTGTAATGTCTCACCCTAATACTTTCAAGCTAACCTATACGAAGTTGACTCTAGTACATTTAAATCAAGCAACTCTTAAATGAGTTTTGCTTCACTATAATATGACAACCAAACTTGACATACCAACGCTTGGTGGGTTCAACCGAGCAATGCTCTAACAAAGATAAACCGCAATATCTAGTTTCCCACCAACGGGTCGCGCTAGAGCTTCTCAATCCCAAAGAAGACTTTAAATTGAGTGACCGTAAGAGATTTTACCTAATTAGATTACTCTCCTCTACGATAGGCGGCTTCACCAGTAACAAAGACAAAAGAGTAAGTCTAATGTTACGCAGGATTAGTTTGCTAGAAATGCAAACTCAAAGTTTTTATAGACAAGGAATTTTGGACACCAAGGAATTTCCAAAACCGAAAATATACTCAAGATATTTTTCCATATTAACCTAAATTCGGTTTTCATAATTCCTGTGAATGCACTATTCAAAAATATGATCGAAATCTCCTTGGAAAATCTTTAATTAGCAAATGCACATTACTAATTCTTATTTTCCATATATAATTTAAAACCCTTAGTTAAAAGATTCTTAACTTATTTAAATTCGATCTTGGGATTTACTTCCTTCTTAGCCGTTAAGGAATATCTTTGAACAATATAGAATAAGCATTAATGCACCGTGTTCAAAGTGTGATGACATCTTACTCTTGCAAGTCTTTTCCATGCTTGCTCACTTGAAACCGATTTACCACACTTCCAAACAAGTTTAGAATTGGTTCATCTGACTTTCAAGAACTATGTGATTGATCAAGTTCCACTCAATCACAACTCATGGGTTTACGATTCTACCAAAATAAGTATCGGTTCTACATCCATGTGAGTACTGTGCATAGTTACACTAGATTACCAAAGATACGACTGACTAGGTACTAGGATCGATTACCCACATATATTTGGTATCTAACTTGTATGCACTGCACATGTCCATAGGATCGGTTCCCCCTACCAAAAAACATGTTGTACTTGTTCATATGATTGGTTCCCCTTTCTTCCATAAACCTTGTTGCACCTCATATAAGTATCAGTTCCATTTGTGATGCACTGCACCTCTTACTAGGATCGGTTCCCCTCTTCCTAGTAATAAGTTCAGATACTCACAACCCGATCATACCCCAGGTGATTACTTAAGATTATTTTCACTAATAAAAGTCATACCAATATATAAGTCAGTCCTCATGTGAATAGTTTTACCAAGAACATAAACAAGTCATGAGCGGTTATATTAATCACACATATTGGTCGTTCATAAGATATGCAATGTAGAAGAGCCCCAATAACTCCTGGCGATTTCCTTTTCGGTTTACAACACATATCATGAACTTACTTCCTTATAACACATGTAAACATTGTTCCCTAGGATGAAATCCTCACCTCATACCCATACATATTCACAATAACATTCATACGATTACGTCGATGTCTTATATACAAAGTTTAATGGTTAAGCAAGAAACTTCATATTGTATTCCTTAATACTATGTCTATCTAGAGTGTTCATGCTTCGCAATTTTATGTTTTCAATATGCACGACTTGAAAGATACGTTAGGTAATGAAACAGTTCAAGTCAAATATCACTAACCTCAAGTGGAAGGATGATGTTGTCGTTGTAACTCCGAACTTCTTCACTTTTTCAAGTCTTCGCAATACTTGTAATGTCTCACCCTAATACTTTTAATCTAACCTATACGAAGTTGACTCTAGTACATTTAAATCAAGTGACTCTTAAATGAGTTTTTCTTCACTAAAATATGACAACCAAACTTGACATACCAACGCTTGGTGGGTTCAACCGAGAAATGCTCTAACAACCTTGATTTCCTGATTTCCTCCATTAATAATATGTTTCTACTGTTATATTCAAATTCAGTTCATACCAAATCAAGACCCCCCCCCCCCCCCCCAAAATAATTGATCTCGTCTTCATTACCATCTTCTGGCTTCTCTCATTGACTGAACTTGAGTCTCGATCCAACTCCAAACCCCATATTAATCCATTGATTACATCCCTGGATCTAAAGGCATCGTCATGAATTGATATTGTAAGAACTGTAGTCTTGAAACTATGATTTCAGGTGCCTGGTCGAAATATAAGTGATAAGGAGGAAAAGGATAAATAAATTTGGTGTACGCCCAGGTGGTCTTCCCTCCCTTTGGTCAAGAACCACATAAATGTCTTCAGGACTACCTACATTTTGCTTGCACCCATTTTAACTATTGCACGTGCGTGCATGTATCTTCTGTCCTGAACTGGTTATTGTGCCGCAACACCATCTAGGTGATCCACAGTTAACTCTTTCTTCAGTGCAAAGATATGTAGCACCGGTGGTCCTAGCTGCGGACACCATTTAGGCTTCCATTTATCTTCTAGGTGATCGAATTCACTTGTAATTTCTGTAAACGAATTAAAACAATATTATTAGCCAAATATCGAGACCTAGATAGTATAAATATGGGTATAAAAATGTCGTACTTACGTGCTTGTCATTAGCCGATGCTTATTCCCAAGATACCGTCATTGCTTCTTCTCCTAGAAAATAATTTCATGACCCATGGCCTTCTACCTCCACGCGGCATTGCTCCATCAGGATTTCGCCCATTGCAAAAAATTCCCCACTGCTGCCTCCCGTAGGAGTCTGGTCCGTGTTACAGTCCCAGTATGGTTGATTATCCTCTCGGACCAGCTACTGATCATCCCCTTGGTAAGCTATTGCTTCACCAACTAGCTAATCAGACGTGAGCCCCTCCTCGGGCAGATTCCTCCTTTTTCTTCTCAACCTACGGGGTATTAGAAGCTATTTCCATCTGTTGATATCTTCCCAAGGGAAGGTTCTTACGTGTTACTCACCCGTCCGCCACTGGAAACACAACTCCCGTCCAACTTGTTAAGAATGGTGTCAGCGTTCCTCCTGAGCCAGGATCGAACTCTCTGTGAGATTCATAGTTGCATTACTTATAGCTTCCTTGTTCATAGATAAAGTGATTTCGGAATTATCTTTCATTCAAAGGAATAACTTGTATCAATGCTCTTCATACTCACATGCCTCTTATCCATTCTCATTCGATCACATCGGGGGGGGGGGAGCCAAAATAGAAAAACTCACATTGGTTTTAGGGATAATCGGGCTCGAACTGATGACTTACACCACGTCAAGGTGACACTCAACGCCACTATTCCTTAAAAACTTAGAACCTGGCCTTTTTTTTCGCACAATTAAGGATACTAAAATAATAGAAAAATTGGATTCAATTGTCAATTGTTCCTATCGGACATATGATTGACTACGAATTCGAGCCATAATGGATAGGAGAAGTGCCCGACTCGGTATTATGAAAGAAAAAAAAAGGAAGCAGAACCAAGGCAAGATGATAGGAAATAGGGATCAACCCCTTATTCTTGCGTCAAATATCTTATCATTTCTGAAGGAACTGGAGCTACATCTCTTTTCAATTTCCATTCAAGAGTTCTTATGTGTTTCCACACCCCGTTGAGACCTCTAAAAGTGGAAAAATTCCTTATAAGGAAATCCTTAGAATGAGAAAATCTTATGAAAATCTCATTAACAGAATTAAGAGAGGTTTATCCATCTCTGAAAATTCTCACATTAGTACAGTTTCTCCTCATGATCCAAATATCATTGCGATTAAGAAAGGTCAACTTTCTGGGAGAAAATATGTTGGGCAAAAAATTTCAAAGAGAAACATGAACTATGTTCTGATACTCGTTGTAAGCACGAGAAGACTTACTCTGATACAACCTAGTTGTATGGAGAATGTGCACCCTCATCCAAGTTCATGCTCGTAATTTTTGGGATGAGGAAGTACATAAAACGAGAGCACATGTTTTGTGTTTGTATCAAAAAAATCTGTGACAATTTTTGGATAATCTGCGAATCCATTTTGTCTAAAAATATTGTTCATGTTAATAATGACCTTCCATAATTAGGTTTTATTTAAAATTTTCAAATTTAAATAAACCTTCCAGCATGAGAATTTCGGACACAAGAAATAAAATATATTCTTGATATATTTTCGGTCCAAAAGTTGTCTCTTCTTAAAAGAAACTTTCTCTTTCCTGTATTGAGAAATCCTGATTAATTCTTATTTAAATTCTTGAGCATGCCTCCAATAACTCGCAGTATTACAAAGGTAAATAAGGAGGAATCTCAAAGAGTTAAGGATTCTCAAGGAATCAATACAGAAAGTAAGAAGAAGATCATATCAAAAATCATGACTGATTATGAATTTGATAGTTCTACCAGATCCCAAGATGAGTCATGTTTGTTGGCTTATAACCTTTAAGATCCAAAAGAAACCAAGTGGATACCTTCTGATAGTATGGTAAACTAAATCCATGGTTTTGAAGAACTAAGAAACAATCTCATAATAACGGTTCGAAATCAAGATTGGCTAAAGGATAGGATTAAAAAACAAAAGCTGATCTTGCAGACATGAAGGAAGAAGTTGAAAAGCTTGAAAAACAAGAAGTGGTTGCAGACAAGTCTCTCGAGACAAGCTTCAGGAGTTTGAACACTGAATAAAGTTCAGTGAATAATCAGAGAACCACTAGGGATTAAGTTATATGCTATAATACTTGATCCAGAAAATAGACATCAATGTTTTGATTTACTTCAATTATTGTATAAGGTCTATTTTTGAATAAAACTATCATTATTATTTAGGAATAAAATTATTATTTTATAATTTCTTGTATCATGTGATAGTTACCGATTACATAGCCTGTGAATGAATGTTTATATTTTTTCTATGTGTATTTGGTTTATGAGATGTCTTATTTCAGTTTTTATTAACCTTAATATTCTGTCTCATATGATGTAACCCTTATGATTTGTGTGGCTTTTTGATTTAACGGGATTAAGTTCTATCTCATGTTGGTATACTTTATAAAAGGATCATAAGGTGTTCCGATTGAAACTCATATGTGAAAAGTCATAATATGTTGAATCAATTTGTTTTTACATGAGTTGTGTTCAGCATTGTAGATGGGGAAAACGATTTGCTAGTTTTTACGGAATTGAAGAGTCGATCGTGTGGGGACTCCTTGAACCGAGCGAAATGTTGAACCTCACACAGATGCACTGCAAGAAGGGAGTGCTTTAAGTTTGAGAGATCAATCTGTATGTCTCCGGCCTAAACCAAGAACAATGGCCGTTCCAGAGTCAATTCGGTCACAAAAGAGGATGGGTTGAACTGTAGGAGGGAAGCTGAGAAATGCGTGAGATCAATTGTGATCTGAGATTGTAGATGTGTTGTGAATTCGGCGTAAAAATGCTCTAAATGATTGAGTTTTGCCTGATTGAGAGTGATTTCTGTGATTTCGTGTAGACGAAAGATTGTCAGTATGAACTTTGATTAAAAATTGCTCGTTTAGGCGACTGTTGTTCGAATGTTCGAAAAATCTTCCAATTGTTGTTGTTTCAATCAGGATTCAGAGACATTTTATAATTCCGGAGTTGAAAACACCATGATCCCATGAAGTGTGACAGTTGCTGGAATCAAAGAGTGGGGAAGTGTGAAATTGTGTTCAACCAATTACTCATCATGCAGAGACTTGGTTAATTTTCCACCCACTACTTTGATGACTCTTCCAACTGATTACACGACTTGCTCACATTCTCATCGTGGGTGAACACACGTGCCGTAGATCGCCAGACCAAAACCCTAGTTAATATCCCCCCATGTGACACGATTGAAATCTCGTGATTGTGGAGTCAATTGTTGACTTTGTGGGACGATGAGTCCATGTAGTGCTGAGTTGAACACGTTTTAGCAAATGTTCTGAAACTCATGAATTAAATGTATGTCTGCTGAGACGAGGTATCATTATAACCTAAAACGAGCAAACTGCGTTGCTGAATTGTCGAATATTGATAGTTGAACCAATATTCTTTGATCTGAGCAAATATTGCTAGTCTGAGTGAATATTGTTAATTTGAGTGAATATTGCCGGTTCGAGCAAATATTTCCAGTTCGAGCAAATATTGCCAGTTTGAGCAAATATTGCTCGTTTGATGAATTCATTGGTAGCAGGACCGAATAAAATATTAATTTAATTTACTAACTGTCGGGTCAAGCAAAATAAACAAAGTGTTAATTATGAATCAACATAAAATTATCAGAGTGTTTGAATCAGCTCAGAACCACGTTTCTGCAGAGCTCTGGATTCAAAACCCTAATTTTGCCGAAATGATGATTTATTGAAAATCAACATAGGACCAGCTACATGGGATAATGGGTTCAGCATATAATTCCCAGATGCTTGAATGATCAAAAATACCAAAGTCTCTTGAGGACCAGTTGGTGAAATAATGATTAAATGCTGGTTTAATCACTGAAATAATGCTCGTGTGAGCGACAAATAATATAACCTGGTATTATGAAAATATGAAGGACCGAACAAGAGGTCATGAGACCAGCTCTTGGTGGGTGTGGGACCAGTGAATGGTCGTTTGAGCAAACTTCCAATTGTTTGGAAAGAGTTTGAACCTAATATGAGCAACTGAGCAAATTAGGTTCAAATCATTAAAACATGCGGGACCAGCTGTTTGCAAGCCTCAGGGTCACCCTTGGTCGGTCAAGGGGATGTGCCCGTGTCACCATGACGTCTGCGCTTCAATCCTGAGAATTTTGATATTTTCTGGTGCACGTTTGAGCAACATTTGGAGAAAATATGCAAAATCCATGGTTTTGCTGAAACTGGGAAAAATACATGAGATGAGGGAAAATAAATAAAACATGGAATTGCAAGTTGTGGGACCGGACACGACTAGGGCATGGCCGGCCGGCTGACACACGATCCCACATGCTTTTACCAGTTTTATGTGATTTTATGTATTTTTCTCTGATTTAAGGGAAATTCCATGAAACTGGAGAGTTTGGCGAAATTAGGGAACTTCCATAAGATGAGAGACATAAATAAATATAAAATAGGGAATGGGAGTGTGGGACCGGCAATGGCCACGGCATGGCCGGCCGGCCAATGGGCGCGGATCCCAAGCCACTCTTCCCAATTTTACCAAATTTTGATGATTTTAGATAATTTTCATAAAATCAAGGAGATTTGTTGAAAACCAAGATATTTTGTTGAAATCAGGGAGTTTTCATGAAATCATGAAACAAAACACCAAATAATAATAAAACAATGGGCGTGTGGGACCGGCTACGGCATGGTCGGTCGGCTAGAGCCCGGACCCACAAGTTTTTTCTAATTTATTAATATTCTATATGATTTTAGAGAAAATACATGAAATTAGGTAATTTTAGGGAAAATTCATGAAATCAAGGAATTTTCATAATTTAAGAGAAATAACAAAATAATGGGGACGTGAGGTGTGGGACCGGCCATGGCCAAGGCATGACCGGCGGTCCCATGACACCTTTCCATAATTTTATTATTTTTGATAAAATCAGGTGATTTAGATAAAAATACATGAAATTAGGTAATTTTCATGATTTTAGAGAAAATTCACAAAATCAAGGAATTTTCATAATTTGAGAAAAATAATAAAATAATGAGGACGTGAGGTGTGGGACCGGCCACGGCCAAGGCATGACCGGCTGGCCTGCAGTCCCATGACACCTTTCCCTAATTTTATTATTTTTGATGAAATCACGTGGTTTAGATAATTTCTTTGAAAAATATGAAAATTTACTCGAACGAGAGGATTTTCAAGAGATCAGGAAAATAGTAAAAATATGATAAGATATAAAATTGGGCGCGGGACTGGTCACGGCATGACTGGTCGGCTGGTGAGCCCAGTCCCCTGGCGCTTTTGCTAATATTTTTTTATTATTATTTTTCCTTCCTATTTTGCATAGGTTCCTCGTTCGTTCATATTTTTCGAAATGCTCGTTCGTGCATTCAAAATGCTGGCTTGTGCATTATTTGCTAATTACACTTGCATCATTTTTGTCAGGGCTTATTCGATGCTCAGATGCCTATTTTTGTTGAATATTTATCACTAACCCGTGGAATTCTGCTGGGAAGAACCATGAATTGAAGTGACGAAATATAACAGAGAATCGCAGAATATTGTTGGATATTCAGGCGATTAATTAATGATTCGTAGAATATTGCTGGATATTCGATTTAAGATAATTAATAATTGATGGCTCTACACTAGAAGGGCTTCCTGTCTAGGAGCATTAATCATCTGAGGATTGAGCAATATGAACTTGCTGGAGTGTCATATTCCTCTTGTATAGTCAGGGAAAACCTGGTTGCATCCAGAAGACGTTGTCTCTCTATACTAGTAGGCATGTTGTCTAGGAGCCGTCCAATCTTTTGATTCTATACAATATGAGATATGCCGTGGTCTCATCTGGGATACTACACATCTACATCTTCTCTGAGAGACCTTCTCCATGAGAGGTTTATGGCTTGATATTTCATGCTTAGAGACATGAGTCTCGGTACTCATCCGATTGCCAGATCCGGAGTAATTACTGAAATTGCTCAGTATTCATGAGATGTGCCATGGCCTCAGCTGAGAGACTACACATCTATAGGTACTCTGAGAGACGTCCTTCTCAGTCAGAGATTTATGGCATGAGCTTTCAAGCTTAGAGACATGAGTCTCGGTACTCATCTGATTGCCGGATCCGGAGTAATTACTGAAATTGCCCAGTATTCATGAGATGTGCCATGGCCTCAGCTGAGATACTACACATCTACATGTACTCTGATAGACAGCCTTCTCAGTCAGAGATTTATGGCATGAGCTTTCATGCTTTAATGAGAGACATGAGCCTCAATACTCATCCGGTTGCCGAATCTGGAGTATAGTTTTACAATTTTACCCTTTGTCGAAAATCCACCATCTACATTAAATCCCCTTCTTAGTGAGGAACAGTCATGTTCCTCAGTCAGCATTGAATGGTGATTTTCCAGGTATAAATAAAAATAAGTAATTGAAGTTAGTTATAAGATAAGATATTACCGGATTTCGACTGAATGAGCAAACCATGGTTTGAGAGGAAACCCAGTGGAATAATAGAGCGTCATCCAGTGAACATAAATTGGTGTAGGACCGCTGATTCGATGGTGGAACTTGGTTGGTTTAGCATTCACGGGCCGGGCCCAAAAAGGAAATCCTTAAGGAATTAAGTTTTGGAAATTAAATTAGGTATAAAAGGAATTAATTCTCCCTTTTTTTTTATTTCTCACGCCCACCACCTCCTTCATCTTCTTCACGTCCGAGCTCAGCAGGAGCAAAAATTTCTTTGCTAGAAATCACCGGAGCCGCCAGCGTCCGATCACCGTTCGGTCAATCTCCGGCCGGCGCCATCATGTGCATCAATTTTTTTTTTTTTTTGATAACTTGCTGATTTCATGAGTTGTTCATGGTGAAATTCTATACATGTGTATATATTAGTGTGAGTTTTGTAGAAAAACCCTTATTTATTAAACGTATGTTCGTTCGATCGTTAGTTTAGGAAACTAGCAACAATCCCTAGCTTGAGAGAGATTTTTCTTTGAAAATAGACTTGTACCCAGTGGTAAAATTTTGTTTATGAGCTTTCATGGGAAACAAAACTTTATGTTAAGAGTTGTGAGCTTTCACAATACCGAAATAAACCTCATTTTAGAAAATAATGCTCATACGAGGGAAAATAGATTTTTTCTTTATGTATATAAACTTATGTTCAGTGATAAAACCTTATTTATGAGCTTTCATGAGAACTAATATTTTATCACAAGAGGTGTGAGCTTTCACAAAACTAGCATAAACCTTCGTTTTAAAGAAAATGCTAATACGAAGTAAAATAGATTTTTTTTTAATATATGCAACCGTGACATATAATGTGGGATATGATGACATATTTCATCCACATGGGTTTGTTCTCATTAGATAGATTTTGAAAAAAAATCGTAAACAAATTGTATTAATTATTGTTTTGTAAAAATCAAGACGCGGGTTTTGAGTAACCTTTGAAACTAGAAAATTTATTTATGATGAAATAATGTCTTGTTGTAAACTTTATAGGTTAGTTGTGTGAATGTTCACATTATGAAAATTATGTCTATGATTTTATGAGAAAATCGTTTTTCATGAACTAATGAAGTCATGTTCGTTATTGCAGGTTTCGAGGAATGAACTAATTTCGTGTGCTAACTCTTGTGGCACAATCACTACTGTTAGTGAAATTGAAAGAGGTAAGAATTAAGAATTACCGTATTTTAGATGCTGGAATTCACGTTTGAATGAATCCATCACCTCTCCAAATTTGCATTCAGATGACTAGAAATAAATATTGTGTAGATTTCACAGCTGCTTGCAAGGATGTCTGATTCCCCAACCAATGATGCTTCCAGAGATGAAATGTGTGTAGATGATGACATCTCCAGAGAAGAAACATGTACGGATGAGACTTATGTTGGTGAAGAAGAAGAAACACCTGGAGTCAAGAATGTTCCGAACATAGATGATGCATTCTTCGATGTTCATGAGACTGAAAATCGTCTCAAGTCTCCAGTGTATCATCTTTTGATTAATCCCCGAACAGTTACTCAAAAGAAACTGGTGACTCCTCGAGCTTCTATCTGGTTTTGTCTTGAATGAGGTCTCTTCCAAGCTTCAATGATTGAATTCAAGCTCTCTCGACGACCCTTAGAGAAGTTTTCTGGATGGGCAAGGCACATGCTGGGATTTCCTCGTGTTAGAGATATGTTGGATAGAGCACAAATTACCAAGGTCGTACAGACATCTGGAGATTTAAATATTGCCAGTTTGAGCAAATATTGCTCGTTTAATGAATTTATTGGTAGCAGGAATAAAATATTAATTTAATTTACTGACTGCCGGGTCAAGCAAAATAAACAAAGTGTTGATTATGGAATCAACATAAAATTATCAGAGTGTTTGAATCTTCTCAGAATCACGTTTCTGCAGAGCTCTGGATTCAAAACCCTAATTTTGCCGAAATGATGATTTATTGAAAATCAACATAGGACCGGCTACATGGGATGACGTGTTCACTATATAATACCCAGATACTCCATCAGAATAAATAATAAGGAAGAAAGTGAATCACCTTGCCTTAAGCCCGTTCCAACAGAAAAGAAACCACATGGTCCCCCATTTACCATTACTGAGATTTTGGCTAATTGAAGAATGGTCATTAACCATGAACACAAAGACTGAGAAAAACTAAATTTAAGCAGAACCTTAGTCAAGAATTCCCAACTAACAACATCATATGCTTGAGAGATGTCCAATTTAAGTCCTACATAGCCCCCTTTCCTTTTTTTTCTTCATTTCATTGATCATCTCTGAAGCTAAAAATACCTGCTCATGAATACTTCTCCCCTTAATATATGCAGTTTTTTGAGGAGAGACCAGATTTTCCAATAAAGTACTCATTCTTGCTGTGATTATTTTGAAACTGACATTACTCAAACCTATGGGCCTAAATTTAGCAGCTGTTTTAGCACCTTGATAATTTGGAAGTAGAACTAAGAAACTAGAATTTAACCCCTTAGGTATAAATTTTCTAGACCAACAAAACTGAACATCATCCACAATATCATGTTTAATAATGTCCCAGCATGTTGTATAAAATATACCTGAGAAGCTATCAGGACCAGGAGAGCTATCTGGATCCATTTCAAAGATGATTTTTTTGATTTATTCTTCACCAGGAATTGCATCAAGCATCATTTGATCTTCTGTTGTAATTGATGAAGGAATGACATCAAGTAACTTGTCATCAATGTTAACTTCCTTATGAGTAAACCTTTCCTCAAAGTATGTAACTAATTCATCAGCAATTTTCTTTTGGTCAGATATTATATTACCACTAGAATCTTCCAATTCACTAATTTGATTTATGGATTGCCTGATCTTAAGATTAGTATGAAAGAAACTAGTGTTTGCAGCTCCTTCTTGTACCCATTTAGTTCTAGCTTTCTGCTTCATAAGTGTGTTGTAATGAACTTCTCTGCTGGAATATTCATTTTGAGCTTCTACTAATGCATTATATGCATTTTCATCAAAAATTCTACTATCTGATTCTTTCATTGCCAATTTAACTTTCAATTTTGCTTCTTGAATTTTGACTTTCACATCTCCAAAAACTTGCCAATTCCAATCATTTAAACATTTTTTTAATTGCTTTAACTTGTTCATAAATATAAATGCAGGATCCCCATTTACTTCAGCTGACCAACAATCTTCCACCACTTTAAGAAAGTTAGGGTGTTGTATCCACATCTTTTGAAACTTCTTTGGCACATTACTTGGCTTTGTAATACTAGCACAACCACCCAACAAAGGTGAGTGATCATAAACCATTCTTAATCCCACCTTATAACCCCAATCACCATATAATTGCATCCATTTTTGATTGAATACAACTCTATCTAGATTGCATAATATTCTCTTGTTTCCTTGTTGGAAATTGGACCAAGAGTAGTCTAAACCAGTTTTAGGGGCTTGAATGAGTTTACAGTTGTTTAAACAGGTACTGAAATCAAGCATTGCTGTCTTGTTTGGAGTTTTTCCACCTACTTTTTCTTCAACCGATGTTATGGCATTAAAATCACCCAACACAATCCAAGGTTTTTGAAATTCACTTATTAATTCCATTTCAGACCATAAAAATCTTCTTTGATTGGCACCAACATGAGCATGAACACCAGAAACTAAAACATCACCCACACCAACAGTAATCATTTGACTTGAGATTGAAATAACTTGAGGAGTTGAAATACTTTTATTCCAAAATAACCAAATATTCCATTTTTTGTTTGAAGAAGTTGAATTGTGAATCACCATACTTTTCATTCCAGGCAAGTTTAATTTACTACAAAAAAAGCACTGCAAACTATCTTTGGTTCTGCAATCCATATTAATGAAGGGCTAAACTGATTAACTAAAGACCATAACTTGTCTTGGGCCCTAGCTCTCCTAAGCCCTCTTATGTTCCAAAACAATATTTTCATTTATTGAGAGGGGGGTTTTTTGTACCCCCTTTTCCTGGATTTTTTCTAAAATTATATTTGACAGGTGCTGGGTTGTTTACCTTTTGTTGCTCAGGAGTTTTTCCTGTTGAAGAACTAGCAGCCTAGTCTTTTGTAACTTCTGAAGAACTTGCTGCTACCATTTATTTTTCCACAATTTTAGCCCAAGATGTAACTGGCACAGATTCTTCTGTCACCTTTCCATTACTACCATTGATAAACTTAATAACAGTATTTTGAACTGAATTTAATTCTGCTACTTCCAAAACTTTTGATGCCTCCATAGTTTTTGAGTTATCATTTGTTTCAGTTTGCTGAATAATGAGAGGATCATATCTACCAGACTTAGGAGTAATAACTTCAACATTTGCTCTGTGAATGTTCACTTCATTAATTAATTTAATAATATAATCTTCTTCACCAATATTAGGACCACATATGTCAAAATGAATCATATTAGGTGATGCAGAACTATATGATGTTGCCTTATGAGAATTAACATTTGAAATAGTACCTTGTGGAGTTACATTATGGAAATTCACATTAGTTGTAGGCTTCTTATTTTTGTTTTTTTTTCCACATAACACTCAGAGATTACATGCCCTACAATTTTGCAGGTGGGGTAGAACTTTGGAAATTCATGGATTATTATCTCTTGAAAGAATCCACCAAATTTGGTGTTAATCCATAGTTTGCTAGGAATTGGTTGAGCAAAATCCACCTCAACCAATACATTAGCATAGTAACCAACTTCACATTTTGCAGTAGCTACATCAATCTTAATTGGATTACCTATTTCCTTACAGATTTCATATAGAATCTTCTTTCAAGAACTCAAGACCCAGACCAGGAAATCGAATCCATACTTGAGCTTTAGATGTTCTTACATTTGCATGACGAAAGTTAGATACCAAATTTCTTACATGGGCGCTTGATGATTGACCTCTCATTCACCTGCTTTAATATGATTACGATCAATTTCATTATCTAATTTGATAGTGAAGAATCCTTTTCATAATGGAATGAGTTTACAGTCTCCAACCAACTTCCACTGATTTTTAAGAATTGTAGCTGCATCTGAAAACTTGGTGTTTTGTAAATTTAAGCGCCCAATAAGTGAGAATTTCCAAGGATTCAAAGCTTCTTCAAAAATATCATCAGGCAGATTAATTGATGGAACTTTATTCTTAACAGGAAACCATAAATTATTTCCATTCGATTCATTAATTGAAGTGGTTTTAGGACCAAAATCCACTGAAAAACCACTTAATTAATACTAACAATCATGAAGAATCATAAAACAAAAGGAAAAAAACAAATTCAACACCTGAATGAAGAGAGTTGAAGATTGAAAAATTATCTCTGAGTTGATCGCCGATTCTCAAACAGTCTCTCTCCTCAACTCAGTACTGATTCTAACCTGATGAACTGAACACTAAATTCTCTCATTATTCAAGAAAAACTTCATCCTCTTGTCCTCAACGCCCTTATTTTTCAGAAGGGTTTCTTGCTTTTATTCTTGTCACCTTAGTTAGAGGATTTTCATGTTTTTGATTTCAACATGCTCTTTTGACTTGTTTTCTTTTCCTTTTGGAGTGGACTACTATATGAGGTATCCCATACCAAAAAATGCTTATAAAATTTGTGTATGGCTTGCTATTAATATCCTCGTCGTGGATTATGCGTTCAGGAATTCTGCATATTGATCGGATTAATGATCTCCTCTTTTGATTTTTGAAAATTTGTTATAGCATAACTCGCTATTGGTACCATTCATGTTATGGATTATGCGCTGACTCGCTATTTGTATCTTAGCATCTCTTCATAGTATTCCAATATCGCCACTTGGTGTAAGTGTCTAGTCTCCAAGTCGCGTTTTCTTAATAACGTCAACCTTATCTTAACGTCGAGTTTATCACGTTTCCTTACTCAAATTCATTGCCTTGTTCGTGTATGTTGAAACCTCCCTAGTTGCTCTGGGAAAACCTCTTTTCCTTTCTTCTGTTGATGAATCCATTTTGCTTTTCTATTTCTCATACGTTTTGAGTTTGCTCTTCCACGTCATTTTCTCATTCTTTTTCTAGCAGTGATGGGAGTCATTCGTATGTTGATTAACATGACATGGCGAGTAGGGTGATAAGTCGTTGCTTAACTTAGTTTGTTTTTATACTCCTCGTATTATCTGAGGGTGGCTATGCGTAGTAGCACTTGGTGTTTGGGGAAGAAGAAATTCTTTCCTATGTTCTCTCTTCCACCTTTTTTTTTTTTTTTACAACTCCGCGTAACGATTATCTAGGTATGATTTTGGTGTTAGGAGTCGCATTTGAAAAAGTGGGGGTACAACAACCACACCCAATAATTCACTTAGCAATCTGTATGGACTAACTCCAATATACTTTTAAGAGAATCAACTAGACAGTCAGACTCAATCTTAATAAAAAGTATATCAAAGAGTTATATCTCAATTCCTCGATTCAATACTTACTCAAGCAAATAGAAATATGCGAGTCTAACTGAATACAAGAGAAATTAACTTGAACGGTACCAAAGACGAATGTTCAAGTATCAATCAATTTCAATCAACAACCAAAGGTTGGATTTACCAATTAATCGATTCAACGCACAACCTGTGATATTTCAATTATATAACAAAATATAATGCAAAAAAAGAAATAACACAGACACCAGAAGTTTTGTTAATGAGGAAAACGCAAATGCAGAAAAACCCCGGGACCTAGTCCAGATTGAACACACACTGTATTAAGCCGCTATAGACACTATCCTACTACAAACTAACTTCAGTATGGACTGTAGTTGAACCCCAATCAATCTCACACTGATCCAAGGTACAGTTGCGCTCCTTACATCTCTGATCCCAGCAGGATACTACACACTTGATTCCCTTAGATGATCTCACCCACAACTAAGAGTTTCTACCACCCAAAGTCGTAGACTTTAATAAAAAAATCTGTATTACACAGAAAAGTATACATGAATAGATAGATCTGTACCCATAGAAAAAACTACAAGTTTTGTTCCGTATTTTGATAAATCAAGGTGAACAGGAACCAATCGATAACTCAGACTTATATTCTCGAAGAACAGCCTAGAATTATCAATCACCTCACAATAATCTTAATCGACTAGCGAAACAAGATATTATGGAATCACAGACGATGAGACGAAGATGTTTGTGACTACTTTTCTATCTTGCCTATCAGAGAAATTAATCTCAAGTCAACCTTACAATTGCACTCAATAACGATAGAACAACAAGATTAGATCGCGTAACTACAGAGAAAATGGTTGGACCTGGCTTCACAATCCCAATGAAATATTCAAGTCGTTAACCTACACGGTCTCGGTAGAAACCTAATGTTAAAGGAGAATCGACTCTAGCTTATACAACTAGTATCACACAGCAGGTGTGGGAATTAAGTTTCTCAGTTTCTAGAGTTCACCTTTATATAGTCTCCAAATCATGGTTTGCAATCTAAGTTACCTTGGTAACAAATCATTCAATATTCACCGTTAGATGAAAACCTGATTAGATTCAAGCTAATATCTTTCAACCGTTAGATCGAACTTATCTTGTTATACACAAATGAAATGTGACTTCATTTAGGTTTGGGTAATCGTACCTAAATGTGTACACCTAGTTGGTTCAACAATAGTTAACCAAATGGTTAGCCATATGAGCACTTTCATATCAACCATATTCATCTTCACCATAACTAGTTAGAGAGTTGTTCAATTACTTAGATCTCATAGAAGTATACAAGACACAATCGAAGAAAAAATAATTTTGATTAACTCAAATCGATTCATGAACTTTATAGTCGCGGTTTGCAAATATGCATTCCTTAGTTTATATAAGTTTAAATTCAGGAATAAACCGTTTTTAGAAAATAACCCACTCAAGTACGCATACTTAAGTACCCAGATTGAGTTTTTTTTCAGTTCACAAACTCCAGCAGAAATTCACGGGACGTGAACTTCCGACAGTATGCGTACATGTATGCAGACTTTAGTTCTGGTTATCCTGAGCAGCAAAGTACGCATACTTTGGTTCAAGGATTTTGGACCTACACACGTACGAGTTCACGTACAATGTTTATATCCATTCAAGGTTATATATTCTAAACTCTCATTTCAATCATTGAAACATTCTTAGAGGATGTTAAATAGAGGTTATTCACACACTATTTTTCATCAAAGCGATTTTCATGATATTGAAATAATCAACATGACTTTCGTCACTTGTAAAGATGAACTTGGCCAAAGCTAACACATATTTCGATAAATAGATAAGCGAGATAAACTCGGCTCGAAATAGCAAATATTTCAAGTCTCCACATACCTTTTAGTCAACGAAGTTCCACCAGTTCCTTGAGTAGTTCTTCGTCTTTGTATGATGAACGACGTAGAGTCTAGAGCTCAACTACACTTTCTATCCTAGTCCGATACTTAGCTATAAGTAAACTAGAAATCAAGACTTATAGTTTCGGCAACTAAACTTGACAAACAATCTTAAGATAGCAATGCTTGCGAGTTCGGCCGAGCAGTGCTCTAACAATCTCCCCCTTTGTAAATTTTAGTGAAAAAACTATCAATACATATGGAATACAAAATAAATAAACTTTGCAGCTTCTCTTCCACATGCATGATCTCATTGGTTCTTCAACATTACTCGAAATCCTCTTCACTTCCAAGTACTCCGATGATTCCAAAGATATTTAATGCATCATCATCGTTGTTGAAGATCCATAGCCATAACAATGAGAAAACAAAAGATCTCAATCATTGTTACACGATATCATAATATTATTATACAACATCAAACTTCAATTGTATCACAACTTCGACAACAATACTATGGTGTATGTATCACTCCCCCTTAGTCAATACTCCATCTTACATGGAAACCACCCCCCCTTACATAAAGATCCGAAAACCAAATGTATTTGTAGTGTGAACTACACATTAATTATACCCCTTTTGTCAATAAAATTGGCAAAGGTACGAAAACTAGTGGGATCCTAATGAAATTTACATAGAGACATTTCATAACCAAAAGAAAACACATATCAACTTTTTAGATGCAATCATATAGCCGAAAATGCATTCATCAAGGAGTTTATAAAGATACAAGATAACCCCTACAATATTCCACAACCGCACTCCCCACAAAGATTTGGAAATTAAGCACAAGTTCAATTAAGAACTCTCCCCCATAAAATATCATTCCTGAAAGAACAACAAGAGCGACCTTACTTTCACAAGAAAAAAAAGTTTCTTTGGACAACAACAAATCATATAAGAATATGAATTTGTATCCAAAATACTCAATTAAATTAACCACAAGAGAACCCATGATTAATTTAATCAGAAATGCTCAACATAAGAGAACTTATGGAGCCACACAGTATATACACAAAATATGGATCAGGGAAGGTCAATACTACAGAATAGACAAAGATTCATTCTATCTTCCATCACTATTTGCACAATGACATACAATGGACTTACTCTTTGTAAACAAAAGCTCATCCTTTCTTCCGTCAATATTTGCATAATGACATAAAAGGCTTAACTTTTGTTTGTCAAAAGTTCATTCAATCTTTTATCAATACTTGCATATCGACATATGAAAGACTTAACTTTTGACAATGTATGGGATAATCACAGTTCACGGACCTAAACACACATATCCCATAACAAATTGCAATATATAAAACCATAAAGATTAATACTGCAAAATCATCTTCCAAACAAACTTTAGAATTTTAAAAAATAAATCTAAAAATATTGAAGATGAAAATCGTCGGACATAGCTATGTGTAATCACAATAATGGCTATTCCAAACTCTAGTTATTCTTCTTAAAAACACAAGAATAAAATTCTCATAAGAAACTTTCCTAGACATTGAGACCTCTGAAAAATTCTTTATCATCCCCGAACTCCTTGTCATCTACAGCCATGGGAACATATGGTTCGTGAAGGAAAGAGTTAATTCCAACAAACCTACGAGGCTGAAAATGTCGAACCAGGGCCTTCTGAATTTCAAGAGTTCTCAAAACAAAAGCCTTTATTTGTTGAAACTCATTTCTTGCCTCCTTCAACTCTTCAAGAATATCAGAAAACTTCTGAGAATTTGAAGGAATAACTCTTGGCTTCCTTACATTCCTTCTTTTTCTTTTCAAAATTGGAGGTAACGGAGATCTTTCTTTTTCCTCCATGATTGATGGCTTAACAATCATATTACCATCTTTTCCATCAGAAGACATAATGCTTGGAGTATCCATAGCGTACAGGTTTGTGAGAGGAAATCACAACTCAAACTCAACAAGCAGTCTTAAGTTAGAAAGAGTTTCAGGGAAGAAAAAAGTAATGTAGGGTTACAAAACCTTTATACGCTTAAAGGATTCACGTACGCACAACTCATACCTTTATAGAAGGCAGAATTGTCAAATTTAACCCTCTTTTATTAATTGACCAGGGAGGTCCTTTCCAATATCAATTAGATATGGAAGAATTCCAAATTTGCAAAATACAGCAATGCTAAGAAAAGAAAAACAAAAAATCTTTTCTTAAAGCCTGAGGTGTGCACAATCTTATCTCTTTTGATTAGGCACATGAGACAAGAAGCACCAAACAACACAATCAACTTGTGCCGCAGTGAACAATAATCTGTCCACCATGACCTCTTTGAGAGGAATTCATTGAACCATGTACCTAGGTATGTTTAGACCATACTTTCTTCACTAGTGGTCTAGTATTATCCTTGGAAACTAACTTCTTTGACGTAGATAAAATCTTACATACCTCAGCGGTCTTTTGAACAAGTTTGAGCTTGTTTTCTAATCGATTCGCTCTTCGTTGAAGTTTTTTGACACATCTAAATTTGTGTTTATACTTGAAACACTTTGACAGTTCATGGCCTTTGAGAGAACAATAAGAGCATGTCAACTTGGAATATGATTCAGGCATCTGGGAAGTGCAAGCTTCTAGACACAAAGTAGAACCTAAAAGATTAGACAAAGAGTTTCCAACAAAAAGGTCAATTTTTTCTTCCAGATTGGTTAAGTTTTCTTCTGAAAGAATATCAAGATTGATGTAGCTACAATTATCAAAATCAATATTTTCACAAATAAGTGCAACACTTTATTTTTCGTCTTCATTAGAATCATAGTTGTCAGATATTTCATCAAGAGTTGCAGCAAAACCTTTGCTCCCATTGTATTTCTTTCGATTTGGACACTCATTTGCAAAATGAATAAAACCTTTACACTTAAAGCACCGAGGCATATCCTCATCATCAGTTTCATCATTATCCCTGTTTTTAGGAGGGACACGATTATAGGGTTTATCTGATGACCTGGATTTATCTCTGGAGAACCGTTTACTTCTCTTCAAAAGAAAATCCCTAAACTGTCTTATGACCAACGAGACTGACTTGTCAAGATCTTCATCTGATGAATCAGCCTCAGAAAGATCATCTTCAGAGATGCAAACACTTTTACTTTTTTCAAGTAATTTAGTGTTCCTTTGTGCTTTGAAAGCAACATCCTTCCTAGATTTGGATGTATGCTCATGATCAAAGATCTTTAACTTCCCAACCAGAGTATTTCTAGAAAGCGTTGCGAGATTATTTCCTTCAACGATGGCATGCTTCTTAGAATCGTATCTGGACGGCAATGATCTAATAATCTTCATCACAATGTCCTTTTCAGGAATAGTCTTACCTAATGCAAAGGAAGCATTAACAATTTCAGACACTTTGTGATTAAACTCATCAAATGATTCTTCATTTGCTATACGAAGGTTTTACCAATCAGAATTTAGGTTTTGAATCCTATCTTCCTTTTCACATGTATTCCCTTCAAATATGGTTTCTATGATATCCTGGGCTTCTTTAGCCTTTGTGCAAGTAGTCACGTGATGCTGAAGATCTGGGTAAATGACATGAATGATAGCATTTAAGCCGTCAGTATTTTTCTTTGCAGCAAGGATTTTTTCTGGACTATATCCACCAATATCCTTAGGTATAGATACATAGCCTTCTGTATTAACCGGAGGATCATATCCATTAACAACACGTGTCCATATTTGAAAATCACGAGCTTGAAGAAAAGCACGAATAACGACTTTTCACCATAAGTAGTTTGAGCCATCGAAGACTGGTGGCACATTTATGGAGATAGGATTTCTATCCATAGAGTCAGATCGCTAGAAACACAGACTTATAAGGTCTTTAAATGTGTTTCCCCGCTCTGATACCAATTGAAAAAGTTGAGGTACAACAACCTCACCCAATAATTCGCTTAGCAATCTGTATGGACTAACTCCAATATACTTTTAAGAGAATTAACTAGACAATCAGACTCAATCTTAATAAAAAGTATATCAAAGAGTTATATCTCAATTTCTCGATTCAATACTTTCTTAAGCAAATAGAAATCTGTGAGTCTAATTGAATATAATAGAAATTAACTTGAACGGTACCAAAGACCAATGTTCAAGTATCAATCAATTTCAATCAAAAACCAAAGGTTGGATTTACCAATTAATCGATTCAACGCACAACCTATGACATTTCAATTATATAACAAAATATAATTCGAAAAAGAAATAACATAGATACCAGAAGTTTTGTTAACGAGGAAACCGCAAATGCAGAAAAACCCCGGGACCTAGTCCAAATTGAACACACACTATATTGATCCGCTACAGACACTAGCCTACTACAAACTAACTTCGGTTTGGACTGTAGTTGAACCCCAATCAATCTCACACTGATCCAAGGTACAGTTGTGCTCCTTACGTCTCTGATCCCAGCATGATACTATGCACTTGATTCCCTTAGCTGATCTCACACACAACTAAGAGTTTATATGATCTAAAGTACTTCACTTTAATAAATAAATCTGCATCACACAGAATAGTCTACATGAATAGATAAATCTGTCTCCCACATAAATACCTACGAGTTTTGTTCCGTCTTTCGATAAATCAAGGTAAATAGGAACCAATCGATAACCCGGACTTATATTCCCGAAGAACATCCTAGAATTAATCTCAAGTAAATCTTACGATTGCACTCAATCACGATAAAAATATCAAGATCATATCACGCAACTACAGAAAATAGTTGGGTCTAGCTTCACAATCCCAATGAATTCTTCAAGTCGTTAACCTACAGGGTCTCAGTAGAAACCTAAGGTTAAAGAAGAATCCACTCTAGCTTATACCACTAGAATCACACAGGAGGTGTGGGGATTAGGGTTCCCAGTTGCTAGAGTTCTCCTTTATATAATCTCCAAATCAGGGTTTGCAATCTAAGTTACCTTGGTAACAAAGCATTCAATATTCACCGTTAGATGAAAACCTGATTAGATTCAAGCTAATATCTTTCAACCGTTAGATCAAACTTAGCTTGTTATACATGAATAAAATGTGACTTCATTTAGGTTTGAGTAACCGTGCCTAAACATGTACACCTAGTTGGTTCAACAGTAGTTAACCAAATGGTTAGCCATATGAGCACTTTCATATCAACCATATTCATCTTCACCATAACTAGTTCAAATGACTCAAAAGAACTAGTTAGAGAGTTGTTTAATTGCTTAGATCTCATAGAGGTATACAAGACACAATCGAAGCAAAAATGATTTTGATTCACTCGAATTAATTCATGAACTTTATAGCCACGGTTTGAAAATATGCATTCCTTAGTTTATATAAGTTTAAGTTCGGGAATAAACCGTTTTTAGAAAATAACCCACTCAAGTACACATATCGGTACGCATAAGTAAGTACCCGGATTCAGTTTGTTTTCGGTTCACAAACTCCAGCAGAAATTCACGGGACGTTAACTTCTGGCAGTACGCGGACTTTAGTTCCGGTTGTCCTGAGCAGAAAAGTACGCATACTTTGGTTCAAGGATTTTGGACTTACACACGTATGAGTTCACATACAATGTTTATATCCATTCAAGGTTATATATTCTAAACTCTCATTTCAATCATTGAAACATTCTTAGAGGTGTTAAATAGAGATTATTCACATACTATTTTTCATCAAAGAAATTTTCAAGATGTTGAAATAATCAACATGACTTTCGTCACTTGTAAAGATGAACTTGGCCAAAGCGAAAGCTTACCAACACATATTTCGTGAAATAGATAAGCGATATAAGCTCGGCTCGAAATAACAAATGTGTATAATCGAAGTCTATATAGCAATACGACTTTTGTCTCAATATAGGAGATAAAGTAGATAAAAATTTTCAGTGATAGATAAGTTCAAGTCTCCACATACCTTTTAGTCGATGAAGTTCCACCAGTTCCTTGAGTAGTTCTTCGTATTTGTATGATGAATGCTGTGGAGTCTAGAGATCAACTACACTTTCTTTCCTTGTCCGGGACTTAGCTATATGTAGACTATAAATCAAGACATATAGTTTTGGAAACTAAACTTGACAAACAAGCTTGAGATAGCAACGCTTGAGAGTTTGACCGAGCAGTGCTCTAATCGCATTGTGCTTTCTTTTTCTTTTGTTCCGTAACAAGCAATACCTTGGTGTATTCTAATCGCTTTCTCTTGTTCTAAAGTAAACAACACCTAATCATGGTGTATCTCATTTTTTTTCACTTTATTTGGTATTATAAGAGGATTTTTTTAATAGAAATTTCGCAACGACGTGACTTATTATTGTTGTCATCTTTGTCATGGATAAATATCTCTCTTAAGTGTATAGTCGCTCCACTCTTTTTTGGATTTTACTTATGTTGGAGTGTATGGTATCTTCACCGCTTCTGTTCACTCATAATGGAGTGTATGTCACAAGTTCCTCTCATTTTAAGGTATTCTCATCGTTTTTGCTTTTTATTGTCCTAAAGCAAGCAACACTCAGTTTTGGTGTCTTGGTTTTTCATAAAAGAATGTACTCTTCAGTTTTTTTTTTGAAATTTCGCTACGATGCGACTTACTATTTGTATCGTCTTTGCTATGGATGTTTATGAAGAATTTCCCTCTTTTGGAGAATTTTGCTATGATGCATCCAATATCAGTAATCACTTTTTTTCGTTCTACAGAGATTGATGTATTCTCATTGATTTCATTTTCTTTCATTTGAACTCATGCAACACCAAATACTGGTGTATTTTCATCGCTTTCGCTTTCTTTCGTTCTAAAGCAAGCAACACCCAGTCTTGGTGTATTTTCATCGCTTTCGCTTTCTTTCATTTTAAAGCAAGCAGCACCTAGTCTCGGTGCATTCTTATTGCTTTCGCTTCAGAAAGTTCGTTCGGCAGTGGTAACTATTATTGCTTTTGCTTTTTCTTGTTCTAAAGCAGCAATTGTCAGTACAAGATTTTTCAATAGTAAATGAAAGTAACACAAGATGATATTGTGCCAAAGGAGGGTTGTTTCATTCATGATGTAGGTGTCTGATTCATTGTAAGAAATTTATATTTTTCCACCGGCACTCAGACTTTCCATAAGCGCTATTGTTAAGCATATAATCATATTAAGAATCAAGAATAATTTAATACTAAGCCTGTATTGACACAAGATGCACATCAGTCTTTGGTACAACTGAATAATTCATCTCTGTAATTAATCCAAATGCCTAGTTTGTGTGAGTAACCTTGTAGAAATAAAATTGTGGTATGCCTTAACATATGCAGTTTGGAATCAGTGAGAGAGTAATTTCCTGTAGCAAGTATATGAACATTAAGGTATGCTAGGACATGATGAATCATATGCGCATGAATTCAAGTAGTTATAATAGTTAAATTAAATATACGAGATTCTCGAGTCTTTTTCTGATTTTCCTAAGCAATGGATATAGATGCAGGTAGATACTTAGCTTCATTTGAAGCTAGGCAACTTGATTTCTCCATTGTTAACTTGAAGGAATGTTCAATTGTAGTGTGCAATTTCAGTATTCAGTTTTTTGTGGCTCTCTTTTAGGGATCATTAGCGTTCTTTGATTGAAGATCTTTACCTGTAAACATAGTAGCTAAATAATACCAACGTGTTACATAAAGCAGATATTGTATAATTGTTCGGTTTTCCGCTATTTTTTCCATCTCTCTGTGTAAATAACCCAATATAGGTTCACAGTCAATAATGTCTTCACCATTTAAAGTAATGATGAGTCGAAGAATGCCATGCATCGATGGGTGGTGATGACCCGTATTAATTATCATGGAGTTTTTTCTTGTAGCTGATACATTCATTTTTTTTTCCCCGATTAATTATTCCATGAATTGCTGAAAACGAAACAAAGTTCAAAAAAATTCAAGATCATAATTATTGATACGAGCCTTTTCCACATTAAAAGGGAATCTTTTGTTACAATCGAACCAGTAGTGATGTGGAATATTCACCTGTTGTCCATCGACTATGCATTTCATCCTGATCTTAGGCCCAGACTCACCCTCCGTGGACGAACCTTATGGAGGAACCCTTAGGTTGTTTGGGCATTGGATTCTCAGCAATGTTTGAGTTACTCAAGCCTACATTCTCGCTTCCGCTTTGTCCACACCTGCTCGCGCGAATATTTCTCTCTAAGGAGGAATGCTCCCCTACTGATGTATTTTTACATCCCACATCTTCGGAAAATCGCTAAGCCCCGTTCATCTTCGGCGCAAGAGTGCTTGATCAGTGAGCTATTATGCACTCTTTCAAGAGTGGCTGAAACTAGGCAAACCTCCTGCCTGTCTTTGCACCCCTACCTCCTTTATCAATGAACGGACATTTAGGGGCCTTAGCTGGTGATCCAGGCTGTTTCCCTCTCGATGATGAAGCTTATCCCACATCGTCTCATTGGCCGACCTTGACCCCATATTTTGGGGTCATATCTAGTATTCATAGTTTTCCTCGATTTGGTACCGCTCTCGTGGCCGATGCCAAAATATTAATTTACCCATAGATGTCTAGTCGACTGCTGCATCACAACGTATTTCGGGGAGAACCAGTTACCTCTGGGTTCGAGTGGCATTTCACTCCTAACCACAACTCATCCGCTGATTCTTCCACATCAGTCGGTTCGGACCTCCACTTAGTTTCACCCGGGGTTCATCCTGGTCATGGATAGATCATCCAGGTTTGGGTCCATAAGCAGTGACAATTTCCCTATGAAGACTCGTTTTCGCTACGACTCTAGTGGGTCCCCTTAACCAAGTCACTTCCTATGAGTCGCCGGCTCATTTTTCAACAAGAACGTGGTCAGAGCCTAGGCTACTCCCACTGCTTGGGAGCTTATGGTTTCATGTTCTATTTCACTCCCCAATGGGAGTTATTTTCACCCTTCCCTTATGGTACTACTTCTATATCGGTCACCCAGGAGTATTTATCCTTGCAAGGTGGTCCTTGCTGATTAACACGGGATTCCACGTCCCCCATGCTACTCAGGTTAGAGCATAAGCAAACGATGCTTTCGTCTACTGGACTCTCACCATCTAGGGTGCAGCACTCCACCGCTTCGCTTAGCATAACGACACTTGTATTTCTCTCCCACAACCCCATTTTCACGGTTTAGGCTGCTCCCATACCTTTTGTTGATGAAGTTCCACAATCTCCCCTTAGTAGTTCTTCGTCTTCAATAGGTAAACGTCATGAAGTCTAATGCTCAACTATACTTTATATCCTAATCCGAGACTTATCTATAAGTAGACTAGAAATCAAGACTTATAGTTTTGGCAACTAAACTTGACAACAAGCTTGAGATAGCTGAAAATGCGGGGGTCTAACAACCTCACCCAATATTTCGATTAGCAATCTGTATGGACAACTTCGAGTTATTTTCTAGAGAATCAACAAGACTCAATTAATAGAAAATATCTCAAGGAGTTATTATCTCAATCTCTCGATTTGATTTACTCAAGCAATTATGATTCGCGAGTCTAATCAAAGAGAGATAACTTGGATGGTACCAAAGACCAATATCCAAGTGTCAATCGATTTAAATCAACGACCAATAAGGTCGGATATTCTAATCGATTGAACAATGCACAACCTGTATTATTTCAATTATATAACAAAATATAATGCAGAATAGAAATAACACAGACACCAGAATTTTGTTAACAAGGAAACCGCAAATGCAGAAAAACCCCAGGACCTAGTCCAGATTAAACATACACTGTATTAAGCCGCTACAGACACTAGTCTACTCCAAATTAACTTCGGTCTGGACTGTAGTTGAACCCCAACCAATCTCACACTGATCCAAGGTACAGTTATGCTCCTACGCCTCTGATCCCAGCAGGATACTGTGCACTTGATTCCCTTAGCTGATCTCACCCACAACTAACAGTTGTTATGACCCAAAGTCGAAGACTTTAATAAATAAATTTGTCTCACACAGAAAAGTCTATAGGTAATAGATAAATTCGTCTCCCACTAATAAACCTACAAGTTTTGTTCCGTCTTTTGATAAATCAAGGTGAATAGGAACCAATCGATAAAACCAGACTTATATTCCCGGAGAATATCTCAGTTTCATCAATCACCTCACAATAAACTTAATCGACGCAGCGAAGAAGATTATTGAGGAATCACAAACAATGAGACGAAGATATTTGTGACTACTTTTATCTTGCCTATCGAAGATAGATATCTCAAGCCAATTATTACAATTGTACTCGTACGATAGAAACAACAAGATCAGATCACACAACTACAAGAAAAGTAGTATCTGGTTGGCTTCACAATCCCAATGAAGTCTTTAAGTCATTAACCTGGTTTTATAAGAAGAAAACCAAAGGTTAAAGGAGAATCGACTCTAGCTTAGCAAACTAGTATCACACAGAATGTGTGGGGATGAAGTTTCCTAGTTGCTAATGTTCTCCCTTGTATAGTATTTCAAATCAGGGTTTGCAATCAATGTTAGCTTACTAACAAAGCATTCAATATTCACCGTTAGAAGAAAACCTGATTAGATACAATCTAATATCTCTCAACCGTTAGATCGAAAACATATCTTGCCATACACACATGTACTTGACGTTTTGAGTTCGTGTAACCGTACCCAAACGTGTACAAAGGTTGGTTCAATATTAGTTAACCAAATTGTTAGACAAATGATAACTTTCATATCAACCATATTCTTCTTCATCATAACAGTCCAAATGACTCAACTGAACTAGTTAGAGAGTTGTTCAATTGCTATGAGATCTCAAGTATTACAAGAGACACAATTGAATCAAAAACAATGTGATTCACTCGAATCATTCATGAACTATAAAGCCACGGTTTGCAAAATCATTCCTTAGTAATTTAATATAAGTTCACGAACAACGTTTTCAGACATAACCTCTTGAGTTCGCGGACTCAAGCTAACCGGTTGAAGTTAATAAACTCCAGCAGAATTTATCGGGATGAGAACTTCCGTCAGTTCACAGACTGGACCTGAGCTTCAACTTCAGCAGATATTCCCGGGTTCGAGAACTTAAGCCAGTTCGCAAACTGGATTCGCGGACTGAGTTGCTGCTCACGTTCCGGTTCCACTTGATCAACAAAGTTCGCAAACTTCGGTTCATGTGTTAATGACTTATACATATATGTGTTGCGACAATAATGTTTATATCCCACAATGGTTATATAGTCTAAACTCTCATTTCAATCATTGAAACATTCTCAGAGGGCGTTATATAGTTGTTATTCACAAATTATTTTTCGTTAGTGCGATTTCCAAAGTGATTGAAACATAAGATGACTTTCGTCGCTAGGCATAGATGAACTTGGCTAAAGCGAAAGCTTTACCAACACCCATTTCTAGAAATAGATAAGTGAGATATACTAAGATCGAAATGTCACATGTGCATATTCTTAGTCTATATAGTAAAACGACTTTTGTCTCAAGATAGAAGATAGAGTAGATAGACTTTTGAGTGATAGATAAGTTCAAGTCTCCACATACCTTTTAGTCGATGAAGATCCACTGGTTCCTCGAGTAGTCCTTCGTCTTGTATGATGATCGCCATGTAGTTCTTGAGATCAACTACACTTTATATCCTAGTCCGAGACCTCATCTATAATAGACTAGATTTCAAGACTTTATAGTTTTGATCACTAAGATTGACAAACATGCTTGAGATAGAAATGCATGCGAGTTTGACCGAGCTGTGCTCTAACAATCTCCCCCTTTGTAAATTTTAGTGGCAAAACTATTAATACATATGGAATACAAAAATTATATAACTAAACTTTGTAGCTCCTATTCCACATGCCTAATCTTCAATAATACTCGAAATCTTCGTCACTTCCAAGTAGTCCCAATGATCCCAAAGGTTGTAAGTTTAGCATCATCGTTGTTGAAAATCCGTAGCTATAACAATGAGAAAAGCATTGGTTCTCAATCATTGTTATTACACAGCGTCAAAGTCCAATTGTATCACAACTTCAACAACAATACTATGGTGATACTTCACTCCCCCTTAGTCAATACTCCATCTCACATGGAAACTACCCCCCCTTACATAATGATCCAAAAACCATATGTATTTGTTGTATGAACTACAATTAATTCTCCCCCTGTTTGTCAATAAAATTGGCAAAGGTACAAGAACATGATCCTACTGAAATTTCCGTAAGAGACCTTTCATGACCAAAGTTAAATGTTCTATCATCTTGTTTAGATGCAATCATAAAGCCGAGGCTAAATGCATTCATCAAGGAGTTTATAAAGATACAAGATAACCCCTAAAAATTCCACAGGCGCACTCCCCACAAAGATTTGGAAATTAAGCGCAAGTTCAAAAGAACTCTCCCCCATAAGATGTCATTCCCAAAGGAACAACAAGAGAGACCTTAATTTCAAGAGAAAAGAAGGATTTATTTAGACTAAAACAACATCTAGATGAAATAACTAAAAACAAGTCGTAAACTGATTGGAGTTCTAACTCAATTTCCCAAAAGATCGAGATAAGCACAGGGGCAAGAGTTATGAAAATAGTCAATGAACCGAAAGTACACCAATAGACTGCCTTGAGTGCTGAAACGTGGCAGTGTCTAAAGGTTTGGTGACGATGTCAGCCAACTATTGTTCGGAAGGCACAAATTCCATATTTATGATACCATTCTTATAAAGATATCGAATAAAATGGTACCTTATGTCAATGTGCTTTATTCTTGAGTGCTCAACAGGATTCTCAGTGATTCGAATTGCACTGGAGTTATCACAAAAGATCTTTATTATTCCAGTATCAACACCATAGTTAGCCAACATTTGTTTCATCCATAAGAGTTGTGTACAACATGAACCAACATCTATATACTCTGCTTCACATGTAAACAGGGATTGTGAATTCTATTTTTTACTGTGCCAATCAACAAGATTCAGTCCTACATAGTAGAAACCCCCTGATGTACTTTTTCTGTCTTCTACACACCCTGACCAATCAGCATCAGAATAAGTGGAAAGGTCAGTATTAGTATCAAAGGTGTAGGATAGACCATACCAGACAGTGTGATTGACATAACGTATGATCCTTTTTGCACCTGCAAGATGATATTCCTTTGGATCAGCCTGAAATCTAGCATAAAAACCAACACTAAAAGAAATATCAGGTCCAGTAGTTGTTAGATATAAAAGGCTTCCAATAATAGATCGATAAAACTTTTGATCTACTTTTACTCCTTTTTCATCTCTATGTAGTTTACCAGTAGTAGGCATAGGTGTTAATTTTGGAGAGGACTTATCCAAGCCGAATCTTGTCACAAGATCCCTTGCATACTTTTCTTGGGATAAGTAAATTCCATCCTTATGTTGTTGAGTTTGCAATCCTAGAAAGAATTTTAATTCACCAACATTGCTCATTTCAAATTCTCTAGCAAGTGAAATTTGAAAATCCTTTGCTAGATTTTCAGAAGTTGATCCATATATGATATCATCTACATAGACTTGAGCAATGACAACGTTTTTTCCACTCCATTTGGTAAACAAGGTCTTATTAGCTCCACCTTTTGAGAAACCTTTTCTAATAAGGGAAGTGGTAAGTTTTTCAAACCAGGCTCTAGGTGTTTGTTTTAATCCATATAGAGCCTTTTTAAGTTTGAGAACGTGATCTGGAAAATCATGGTTTTCAAACCCTTTTGGTTGAGCAACATAAACTTCTTTCTTTAAAATCCCGTTCAGAAACGCAGATTTTACATCCATCTGAAAAAGTTTAACTTTGAGGAAACAAGCATGAGCTAATAAGAGTCTAATGGACTCAAGGCGTGCCACATGTGCAAAGGTTTCATCAAAATCAATACCTTCAATTTGTGAATATCCTTGAGCGACAAGTCTGGCTTTATTTCTAATAATCGTGCCATATTCATCAGACTTGTTCTTAAATATCCATTTGGTACCAACAATATTAACATTGGAGGGACAAGGTACGAGTTCCCATACATATTGTCTTTGAAATTGATTTAAATTTTCATGCATAGCATCTACCCAAGCGGGATCACTAAGAGCTTCATCAATATTTCTTGGTTCTACAAGAGAAAGACAACAACCAAAATTACAAATATTTTGAAGTTGTCCTCTTGTTTTAGAAGTAGAATCTCTTCCTCCAATAACACTGTTTGGATCATGATTTATTTGAACCCAGAGGTATCGTGGAGGGGGAACACGTTCGGGTTCATTAGGGGTGGCTTGATCAGTGCTTTTCTCCTCGTCACTAAAAATATCAAGATCAGTAACAGTTGGAATAACTTCAACTGATTTAGGTATTTCTTTAACTTTCTCAATTGTCTCTGTTGGAGGAAACTCAGCAGGAGAATTATCATGATGAAAATCACTAATATCATCAATAATAACATTAGAAGATTCCATCATGACCTGGGTTCGGAGATTAAATACTCGAAACCCACGACTGTCAGAAGCATAGGCATGAAAGATATCTTCATCACTTTTGGTATCAAACTTCCCTCTCTGTTCTCGATCTTTTAGTATATAGCACTTACTTCCAATCACTCTAAGATAGTGCAAGTTGGGTTTTCTACCATACCATAACTCATATAGAGTGTTAATAGTTTTAGATCGTAAGTAAACACGGTTGATCAAATAACATGCTGTAAAACAGCTTCTCCTCAAAATCTTAAAGGTAGATTTTTGTTGTGGAGCATTACCCTGTCCATCTCTTGAATATTCCTATTTTTTCTTTCGGCAACTCCATTAGCTTGAGGAGTAATAGGTGGAGAATATTGTTGAGTAATCCCCAGTTCATCACAAAATTCAAACACTTTGGTGTCCTTGAATTCTGTTCCACGGTCGCTCCTAATTTTCTTTATTTTACGACCTTGTTCATTCTGGATTCTACTTACAATAATCTTAAATTCTCTAAGGGTTTCATTCTTGTGAGATAGAAATGCAACCCAAGTGAATCTTGTGTAATCATCTACCATAACCAAAGCATACTTCTTACCAGAAACAGTGGGTTGTTGAATTGGTCCGAAGATATCCATATGAATTAAATCAAGTGGAGCTTTGGTGAGAATATCTCAATATGATTTATGGTGAACTTTCGTTTTTCTACCCTTTTGACATGCACCACATACACCTTTAATCTTTGCATTGATTTTTGGAACACCTCTAACAAGTTCTTTGTTAATGATCTTAGTTAGAAGGCGATAATTGAAGTGACCAAAACGTTCATGCCAAAGATATGTAGATTCCACCTTAGTCAAATTTGCAACAATTGCTAAACTGAGTATCGAGAAGATAACAGTTGTTTTTACCACGATTTTCTTGGAAAATTACTTTCCCAATTTTGTCTAAAATGTCACATCCATTTGCATTGAAGACAACCCGATGGCCTTTGTCACATATTTGACTAATAGAAAAAAGATTAGCAGTCATACCTTTTACGTAGACTACATCATGTATTTCAGGTACGCCAGGTAATTTGATCGTTCCATTCTTACTTATATAGAAACACCTTCCGTCTCCAAACATTACTGGTCCTCCTTCATAGTTATCTTCATAAACAAACCAAGTAAGGTCACCTGTCATATGTCTACTACATCCACTATCAAGAAACCATTGGAAGGGTGACGTTGATTTTAAAGCAAAAGCTCCCATACTATTAGTATTATTCTGTTTCGAATTTCCTAATAGTCTTGTATGTCTTTTTAGAGACGTAAGAAGTTGTTTAGTTTTCTTATAAATATCACTTGCAACTTTTAAACTCTTTTGAAAAGACATACACTTATGTTGACGGTGATTAGTGAAATCACAGAACAAACATGGGCCATCACTTTTACTTTTCGTAGAATAGTTCTGAGTCATATCAGTTTTTACAAACTTTAAACGTTGTTTATCATCTGATATATGACGGTTCCTTAGAGAAGAACTACCGTGGTTACTCATATCCATCAAGGGACTTGAGTTGGGTTTCAAATCTTTTAGAATTGAAATTTCTGCAGCAAGATCAGAATTGATCTGGATTTGTTCCTCCAACCTTTTCTGAAGAATAACTAGACTATCAGAACTTCTTCTACGATTGGTTTTTAATCCTGGTGAAGCATTATAGGGGACTATATTGTCCATAGAGTCAGATCGCTACAAACACAGACTTGTGATATCTTTAACGTGTTTGCCTGCTCTGATACCAATTGAAAATGCGGGGGTCTAACAACCTCACCCAATATTTCGATTAGCAATCTGTATGGACAACTCCGAGTTATTTTCTAGAGAATCAACAAGACTCAATCAATAGAAAATATCTCAAGGAGTTATTATCTCAATCTCTCGATTTGATTTACTCAAGCAAATATGATTCGCGAGTCTAATCAAAGAGAGATAATTTGGATGGTACCAAAGACCAATATCCAAGTGTCAATCGATTTAAATCAACAACCAATAAGGTTGGATATTCTATTCGATTGAACAATGCACAACCTGTATTATTTCAATTATATAACAAAATATAGTGCGGAATAGAAATAACACAGACACCAGAATTTTGTTAACGAGAAAACCGCAAGTGCAGAAAAACCCCGGGACCTAGTCCAGATTAAACATACATTGTATTAAGCCGCTATAGACACTAGCCTACTCCAAATTAACTTCGGTCTGGACAGTAGTTGAACCCTAACCAATCTCACACTGATCCAAGGCACAGTTATGCTCTTACGCCTCTGATCCTAGCAGGATACTGTGCACTTGATTCCCTTAGATGATCTCACCCACAACCAAGAGTTGCTACGACCCAAAGTCAAAGACTTTACTAAATAAATCTGTCTCACATAGACAAGTCTATAAGTAATAGATAAATTCGTCTCCCACGAATAAACCTACAAATTTTGTTCCGTATTTTGATAAATCAAGGTGACCAAGAACCAATCGATAAAACCATACTTATATTCCCGAAGAACAGCTCAGTTTTATCAATCACCTCAAAATAAGCTTAATCGACGCAGCGAAGAAGATTATTGAGGAATCACAAACAATGAGACGAAGATGTTTGTGACTACTTTTATCTTGCCTATCGGAGATAGAAATCTCAAGCCAATTATTACAATTGTACTCATACGATAGAAACGGAAATATCATATCACACAACTACAAGAAAAGTAGTATCGGTCTGGCTTCACAATCCCAATGAAGTCTTTAAGTCGTTAACCTGGTTTTAGAAGAAGAAAACCAAAGGTTAAAGGAGAATCGACTCTAGCTTTAGCAAACTAGTATCCCACAAAATGTGTGGGGATTAGGTTTCCCAGTTGCTAGAGTTCTCCCTTATATAGTCTTTCAAATCAGGGTTTGCAATCAATGTTAGCTTACTAACAAAGCATTTAATATTCACCGTTAAATTAAAACCTGATTAGATGCAAGCTAATATCTCTCAACCGTTAGATCGAAAACTTAGCTTGCCATACACACATGTACTTGACTTTTTGAGTTCGTGTAACCGTACCCAAACATGTACAAAGGTTGGTTCAATATTGGTCAACCAAATGGTTAGACAAATGATAACTTTCATATCAACCATATTCTTCTTCACCATAACTAGTCCAAATGACTCAAATAAACTAGTTAGAGAGTTGTTCTATTTCTATGAGATCTCAAGTATTACAAGAGACATAATTGAATCAAAAACGATGTGATTCACTCGAATTATTTCATGAACTATAAATCAACGGTTTGCAAAAGCATTCCTTAGTAATTTAAGATAAGTTCACAAACAATGTTTTCAGACATAACCTCTTGAGTTCGCGAACCCAAGCTAACCGGTTGAAGTTAATAAACTCCAGTAGAATTTATTGGGATGAGAACTTTGTCAGTTCGCGGACTGGGTTCGATGACTGCACCTGAGTTTCAACTTCAGTAGATATTCTCGGGTTCGATAACTTACGCCAGTTCGCGGACTGAGTTGCTGCTCACGTTCCGGTTCCACTTGATCAACAAAGTTCACAAACTTTGGTTCAAGTGTTAAGGACTTATACATATATATGCTGCCACAACAATGTTTATATCCCACAATGGTTATATAGTCTAAACTCTTATTTCAATCATTGAAACATTCTCAGAGGGCGTTATATAGTTGTTATTCACAAACTATTTTTCGTCAGAGCGATTTCCAAAGTGATTGAAACATAACATGACTTTCTTCACTAGGCAAAGATGAACTTGGCTAAAGCGAAAGCTTTTCCAACACCCATTTTGATAAATTGATAAGAGAGATATACTCAGCTCGAAATGTTACATGTGAATATTCTTAGTCTATATAGTAAAACGACTTTTGTCTCAAGATAGGAGATAGAGTAGATAGACTTTTTAGTGATAGATAAGTTTAAGTCTCCACATACCTTTTAGTCGATGAAGATCCACTGGTTCTTTGCGTAGTCCTTCATCTTGTATGATGATCTCCATGGAGTTCTTGAGATCAACTACACTTTCTATCCTAGTCTGAGACCTTAGATATAGTATACTAGAAATCAAGACTTTATAGTTTTGATCACTAAGATTCACAAACATGCTTGAGAGAGCAACGCATGCGAATTTGACCGAGCAGTGCTCTAAAAATAGCAACACTTGCGAGTTCGACCGAGCAGTGCTCTAATAATCTCCCCCTTTGTCAATTTTAGTGACAAAACTTTCAAAACATGTGGATTACAAAATAAATAAACTTTGTAGCTTCTCTTCCAAATGCTTGATTTCCTTGGTTCTTCAACATTACTCGAAATCTTCGTCACTTCCAAGTACTCCAGTGATTCTGAACGTGTTCGACTCAGCATCATAGTTGTTGAAGATCCGTAGCTATAACAATGAGAAAACAGTAGCTCTAAATCATTATTATATAGTGTCATATTATTATTACACATCATCAAAGTCCAATTGTATCACAACTTTGACAACAATACTGAAAAAACGGGGGTCTAACAACCACACCCAATATTTCGATTAGTAATCTGTATGGAAAACTCCGAGTTACTTTCTTGAGAATCAACTAGACAGCCAGACTCAATCAATATAAAATATCTCAAGGAGATTATTATATCTATATCTCAATTTGATATTTACTCAAGAAAATATAATATGCGAGTCTAAAGTCAAAGAGAGATAACTTGGATGGTACCAAAGACCAATATCCAAGTGTCAATCAATTTAAATCAACAACCAAGAAGGTTGGATATTCTAATTGATTGAAAAACGCACAACCTGTATTATTTCAATTATATAACAAAATATAATGCCGAAAAGAAATAATACAGACACCAGAAATTTGTTAACGAGGAAACCGCAAATGCAGAAAAACCCCGGGACCTAATCCATATTAAACATATAATGTATTAAGCCTCTACAGACACTAGCTTACTCCAAGCTAACTTCGGTCTGGACTGTAGTTGAACCCCAACCAATCTCACACTGATCCAAGGTACAGTTATGTTCCTACGCCTCTGATCCCAGCAGGATACTGTGCACTTGATTCCCTTAGCTGATCTCACCCACAACCAAGAGTTACTACGACCCAAATTCGAAGACTTTAATAAACAAATATGTCTCACACAGAAAAATCTATAGGATAGATAAATTCGTCTCCCACGAATAAACCTATGAGTTTTTTTCCATATTTTGATAAATCAAGGAGAACAGGAACCAATCAATAAAACCAGACTTATATTCCCGATGAACAACTCAGTTTTATCAATCACCTCACAATAGTCTTAATCGACGCAGCGAAAAAAGATATTGTGGAATCACAAACGATGAGACGAAGATGTTTGTGATTACTTTTATATCTTGCCTATCGTAGAAATAAATCTCAATCCAATTATTACAATTGTACTCGTACGATAGAAGATGCAAGATCAGATCACACAACTATGATAAAAGTAGTATCTGTCTGGCTTCACAATCCCAATGAAGTCTTTAAGTCGGTAACCTGGTTTTAAAAGAAGAAAACCAAAGTTTAAAGGAGAATCGACTCTACCTTAGCAAACTAGTATCACACAGAATGTGTGGGGATTAGGTTTCCCAGTATCTAGAGTTTTCCCTTATATAGTCTTTCAAATCAGGGTTTGCAATCAATGTTAGCTTAGTAACAAAGCATTCAATATTCACCGTTAGATGAAAACCTGGCTAGATTCAAGCTAATATTTATCAACTCTTAGATCAAAAACTTAGCTTGCTATACACACATGTACTTGACAATTTTGGGTTTGTGTAACCGTACCCAAACTTGTACAATGGTTGGTTCAATACTAGTTAACCAAAGGTTAGCCAAATGATAACTTTCATATCAACCATATTCTTCTTCACCATAACTTGTCCAAATGACTCAAATGAACTAGTTAGAGAGTTGTTCAATTGCTATGAGATCTCATGTACCCACAAGACACGATTGAAGCAAAAACGATATGATTCACTCGAATCGATTCATGAACTATAAAGCCACGGTTTGCAATAGCATTCCTTAGTTAATTATAATAAGTTCACAAACATCGTTTTTAGACATAACCTACTCAAGTTCGCGGACTCAAGTTAACCGGTTGGAGTTTACAAACTCCAGCAGAAATTCTCGGGTTGAGAACTTCCGTCAGTTCGCGGACTGAAACTGAGCTACAACTCCAGCAGAAATTCTCGGGTTCGAGAACTACGCCAGTTCGAGGACTGAGTTGACGGCTCACGTTCCGGTTTCTCTTGATCAACAAAGCTCGCAAGCTTCGGTTCAAGTGATAAGGACTTATACATATATGTGTTACCACAACAATGCTTATATCTTTCAATGGTTATAATGTCTAAACTCTCATTTCAATTATTAAAACATTCTCAGAGGACGTTATATAGTTGTTATTCACGAACTATTTTTCGTCAGAGCGATTTTCAAAGTGATTGAAACATAACATGACTTTCATCACTAGGTAAAGTTGAACTTGGATAAACCGAAAGCTTTACCAACACATATTTCGAGAAATAAATAAGCGAGATATACTCAGCTCGAAATATCATATGTGTATAATCTTAATCTATATAGTAATACGACTTTTGTCTCAAGATAGGAGATAGAGTAGATAGACTTTTGAGTGATAGAATAAGTTCAAGTCTCCATATACCTTTTAGTCGATGAATATCAACTAGTTCCTTGAGTAGTCCTTAGTATTGTATGATGATCTCCATGGATTTCTTGAGCTCAACTACACTTTCTATCCCAGTCCGAGACCTTAGCTATAGTAGACTAGAAATCAAGACTTTATAGTTTTGATCACTAACATTCACAAACATGCTTGAGATAGAAACGCATGCGAGTCCGACCGAGCAATGCTCTAACAAATACTATGGTGATATGTATCACTCCTCCTTAGTCAATACTTCATCTCACATGAAAACCGCTCCCCTTTACATAATGATCCGTAAACCATATGTATTTGTAGTGTGAACTACACATTAATTCTCCCCCTTTTTGTCAATATAAATTGGCAAAGGTATGAAAACTAGTGGGATCATAATGAAATTCTCATAGAGATACCTCATGACTAAAAGAGAACATATCAACTTTGTTTCGATGGTTTCACATAGTCGAAACTTAGTGTATTCATCAAGGAGTTTATAATGATACAAGAAAACTCTTACAATATTCCACATCTGCACTCCCCATAAAGATTTGGCAATTAAGCACAAGTTCAATTAAGAACTCTCCCCCATAAAATGTCATTCCCGAAAGAACAACAATAGTGACCTTACTTTTGCAAGAAAAGAAGGATTTCTTTGGATATTAACAAATTACATGAAACGTGAATTTGTATCCAGAAAACTCAATTAAATTAACCACGAGAGAACCCCATGATTAATTTAATCGGAAATGCTCAACATAAGAGAACTTACGGAGCCACACAGTACTTTCACATAGAAGTGGATCATGGAAAGATCAATAATGCGGAATATTCAAAGATTCATTCTATTTCCATCAATATTTGCATAATGATACCATAGACTTAATCTTTGTTTCATTCTATTTTTCCATAAATATTTGCAAAAAGACATATAATAGACTTAACTTTTTACATATATGGGACAATCATAGTTCACGGACGCAAACACTCATATCCCATAAAAAAATTGCAATATATAAAACCAATAAAGATTAATACTGCAAAATCATCTTCCAAATAAACTTTAGAATTTAAATAAATAAATCTAAAAACATTGCAAGATGAAAATAGTTGGCAATAGCTATGTGTACTCACAATAATTGTTATTCCAAACCCTAATTATACTTATTAAAACACAAGAATAAATTCTCATAAGAAGTTTCCTAGACATTAAGACCTTTGAAAAAAAATATTTATCGTCCCGAACTCCTTGTCGTCAACAGCCATAGGAACATAAGGGTCATTAAGATAGGAGTCAATTTCAACAAACCTTCTTGATTGATGCCGAACCAGGGCCTTCTTAATTTCAAGAGTCCTAAAAACAATAACCTTTATTTGTTGTATCTCCTTTCTTGTTTCCTTCAACTCTTCAAGAACACCAGAAAACTTATGAAGATTTGATGGAACAGCCCTTGGTTCCCCACATTCCTCCTTTTTTCTTTTCAAGGAAGAGAGTACCGGAGATTTATCTTTTTCCTTCATGATTGCTGGTTTGACAATCATATTAACCTCATTTTCCATCAGAAGTCATAATACTTGGAGTCTCCATAAAATATGGGTTTGTGAGAGAAATTCACAAAACAACCTCTACAAGCAACCTTGTGATAAAAGGAGTTTTTCAGGGAAGGAAAAATGAATGTAGGATTACAGAACCTTTTAAAGTAAGAAGATTCACGTACGCACAACTCACAACCCTAAAGAAGGCAGAATTGTCGATATTACCCCTTATTAATAAATCAACATGGATATTTCTCTTCAATACCAATCTAGTTTATGAAAAGATCAGCCAAAACAAAAAGAAACAAAAAAAAATCTTTTTCTTAAGATCTGTAAGTGCATAACTCTTGTCTCTTTTCGGATCGGGCACTTGAGACAAGATGCACAATCAATACAATTAAGTTGTGTTGGGGTGAACAGTAGTCTGTCCACCATGAAACTTTTGGAAATAGCTCCTAAAATCCTCTTTCACAGATTTCTTAGACCGTGTTCTTTTCGGAAATGGTCTAACTTTTTATTTAGAAATTAACTTCTTTGGAGAAGAGTTGAGTTTACATACCACAAACGACTTCTGAACAAGTTTAAGTTTGTTTTCTAATCGATTTTCTCTCCGTTGAAGTTTATTGACATATCTTATTTTATGTTTGTACTTGTAACACTTAGAGAGTTCATGACCCATAAAAGTACAATAAGAACATGTCAATGTGGATGACTGTTCAGGCACCATAGCGGAGCAAGCTGCTAGACAAATTGTGGTACCTGAAAATTTATAAAAATAATTTCCAGTAGATAGAGAAAAATCCATTTTATCCTCCAAAATAGTTGAAGAAGTTTCTTCAGAAAACATATTAAGATTGATGTGAGTATTGCTATAATTATCAAAATTTATATTTTTAGCAAGGAGCGCAACACCTGATTTTTCATCTTCATTTGAATCATAGTGATCAGATATTTCATCAAAAGTTACAGCAAGACCTTTGTTCCCAGTGTATTTTCTACGATTTGGACACTCATTGGCAAAATGACCAAAATCTTTACACTTAAAGCACTGAGGCATATCCCCATCATCGGTATTGACTATAATCCTTATTTTTAGAAGGAACATGGTCATGAGGTTTAACTGATGATATAGTCTTATCTCTGACGAACCGTTTACTTCTCTTCAAAATAATATCTCTAAACTGTCTCGTGATCAGAGAAATTGAGTTATCAAGATCTTCATCTGATGAATCAGTCTCACTACGTTCATCCACAGAGTTTCCAACACTTTTACTTTTTTCAAGTAATTTTGTGTTTTTTTGTGCTCTGAAAGCATTATCCTTTCCATATTTTGATGTATGCTCATGGTCAGGGATCTTTAACTTCCTAACCAGAGTATTTCTGGATAAAGTATTAAGGTTATTTCCTTCAACGATGTCATGTTTCTTACAGTCGTATTTGGCTGGCAACGATCTGAGAATTTTCATCACAATGTCCTTTTCAGGAATAGTCTTACCCAAAGCAAAAGATGCATTAAAAATTTCAGACACTTTGTGATTAAACTCATCAAATGAATCTTCATCAGCCATACAAAGGTTTTCCCAATCAAAATTTAGGTTTTGAAGGCTAGCTTCCTTTTCAGAGGTATTCACTTCGAACACAATTTCTAAGATATCCCTCGTTTCTTTAGACCGAGTGCACGTAGTCACATGGTGCTGAAGATCTAGGGTAATAGCATGAATGGTAGCAATTAAACCGTCAAAATTTTGCTTTGCAATTAGAATATCATTTGGTTCATATCTACCAATATCCTTTGCAATAGAAACACCATATATTATAACCATTGGAGGATCTAGCCATTAACAACATAAACCCATGATTTAAAATCACGCGCTTGAAGAAAGTCACGTTTAATAATTTTCTACCATAAGTAATTTGAGCCATCGAAGACTGGTGGTATGTTTACTGAGATAACACTTCTGTCCATAGAGTCAAATCGCTACAAACACAAGGTCTTAAACGTGTTTGCATGCTATGATACCAATTAAAAAGTGGGGGTCTAACAACTGCACCCAATATTTCTCTTATCAATCTGTATGGACAAACTCTAATATAATTCCAATAGAATCAACTAGACAGTCAGACTCAATCAATGGAAATATATCCAAGAGTTGTATCTTTGTTTCTCAATACAATCAGCAAATCAAATAGATAAAATCTCTGAGCCTGATTATTATGATAAACGACTTGAATGGTACCAAAGACCAATGTTCAAGTGTCAATCAATTTATATCAACAACCAAAGGTTGGATTATCTAATTGATTGAACTACGCACAACCTGTGATTTTTCAATTATAAACAAATATAATGAGGAAAATAAATAACATAGACACCAGAAATTTTGTTAACGAGGAAACCGCAAATGCAGAAAAACCCCGGGACCTAGTACAGATTTGAACACCACACCGTATTATTCCGCTACAGACACTAGCCTACTACAAGTTAACTTCGGACTGGAATGTAGTTGAGCCCTAACCAATCTCACACTAATCAAGGTACAGTCACGTTCCCTATGCCTTTAAATCCCGCAGGACTCTGCGTACTTAATTCCCTTAGCTGATCTCACCCACAACTAAGAGTTGCTACGAACCAAAGTCGAAGACTTGATAAACCAATCTATCTCACATAGAAAAGTCTATTAAATAGATAAATCTGTCTCACATAGAAATACCTAAGAGTTTTGTTCCGTCTTTTAATAAATCAAGGTGAACAGAAACCAATTGATATACCGGACTTTTATTCCCAACCTACTAATATCAATCACCTCACAATAATCTTAATCGTATGGTAGCGAAACAAGATATTGTGGAATCACAAATGATGAGATGAAGATGTTTGTGACTACTTTTTATCTTGCCTATCGGAGAATAAATCTCGAGAAAATCTTAGAGAAGATAGTACTCAATCACGATAGAAAACATCAAGATCGGAACACGCAACTACAGAGAAATAGTTGGTGTAGTTGCAGGAAATCCTACACTACACCCTTGTTAAGATTTCACAATATTCAACTCATACTTAAAGATTAAAAATAACTCTTTATCATTTAATTCTTAGAAATATTTACAGAAAGGGAAGAAATCAATAACACAACTATTCTCTCAAAATTTCTCTCTCCTCAAGACTTTCTCAACTCTCTGAAAAATACATCACCCTCCTCTGAACATACTGGGTCTCTATATATAGGGTAGATACATAATGGATGACAACTAAGTTGTCCTTTATTTTCGGATTTGATTTGCGATCCTATTGCAATAGTTATAATATGAAATCTCGCAAACATTTTAACCATATAAGATAAATCACGCTCTTCTCGTGTTTCTACAATTGTCAGCTATTACGTCATTCTTTGAATCATTCTTTTAAGTTATTCTGTGACACTCGCAAAGTGTCACAGAAGATCTCGCGGTGATGATCAAAGGAGTGTTGTTAATCTCGCAAGAATATTGTCATGGAAATATTCTGGTCCTACATCTTTCCTCTTCTCATGTCTTTTCTGCGAAAGAGGAAAGATCATGAGAACTGAAATTTTTATAATGCCGCAACTGTTTATCTTTTGCATTCTTCTGTTTTTGACACGTTTTTGTATTCTTCGCCAGCTGTCTTCATGTATATTTTCTCCCATTCAATCTTCGACATGTCTCTTCAACCGCTGTGATCTAACCATTCATGTCCTTTCATTGCATTGATTGCATTTATCTTTTCGAGAGATTTTTTCTTCTATAAATACTTCTTTCACTCTTTTCTTTCCCTCTTTTTACTTCTTTCTTCCTTCTCTTCATAACTTCTCTGCAAATCCACTATTCTTCCGTAAATTCCGGATCTGTTACTTTCATAGATTTTCTCTCAAATTTTTACTTATTCAATCTTCATTCCCATACTCAAGATGGTTGTAGCTGGTCGCAAATATGAGGCTGCCTTCGAGAAGATGCAAAAAGAATAGCAAGACAAAGGTTTTACTTTATCCACCATTCCCAATCAAAACCCTAAGTCTGAACTTTTTGTACCATTATTTTCTAACTTTCAATGTAATCGCGAGAAAATCATAGTCTCGCTAGGTCAGCTTGAAGCTGGTCTTCCCATTCCTCTTTATAACCCTGAACTTCCTCTATTTTATGAGATTCTTTCTCACGAGAAGTTCTCGCGAGCGATATATCAGCTGAGTGGGGACTGCATTCGTTTATTGATGGAATATGCTACTCACGGTGCTAATAAAAAATCTCGCTATCCTGAAGCCGCGAAGAATCCTGATTTTAAGGATATTCCAATTATCCCTGCGATGTATACTGTAGAAAATTTCTTCATAAATTATGACATTATCCCCATGAAGAGGGATAGCACTTGCTAGGGTGTCCGCTTGCAAAAGAAAGATAAGATCGCTGAAGATAAAGCACTTATGTTGGATATCGATTAGCATACAAGTACTAATCAAGGCCCTCTCCACTCTAGCGATGACAAATGGTTCATCTTTCCTTTATGTCTTGAAGGACCTTACATCTCTGGTCTTCATACCTTGCCTGCGAATCTTACAGAATATCAACCGTGGGTCTCCAACTAGCCTGAGAGAAATAAAGAAGTATGTTCTTCTTAAGTCTTTGTATAACAAGTTATTATTATCATTCTTTCCATATCTTTAAGCTCTCACTGACTATTCCTTTTTATTAGATTGGAAGGTTAAAAACCAGATACAAGAAGTCTGGGAAACCTGCTACTCACTTAACTCTTTAATTACTCACAGATGAAGTAATAAATATTTCTTTATAAATCTTAACAATATATTTTAGCCCCTGTTTCTTATCTTTATTTGTGCTCGCAGGTAATTGAAGAAATAGAACCTGTAAACATTGTGAAATCCAAGGGGAAAGACAGATGCATCTCGCAAAGAGAAATCTACCGTGCTTCTCAAGGAAAAATCTTATGTTTCTCACGGAAGAAAAACTGATGCTCCGCCCTTAAAGAAAAGTAAAATTCAACTTCTTTCTTCTTCAACTCTTCAATCTAATGAAGGAACTTTGGATGATGATTTTAACAATGGCAACGATGATGATGATGAAGATGATAATGATTCTTTCCCTCTTGAGTCTTCTATGACTCAATTATCCAAACTTTTTGGCGATGTTACACATGGCATCGCAAATGATTATGGAGATAAAGCTCTTAATGGGATATCCCAGGCTCTTGCTAAAGTCTGTGATGCTCCCATATTAGTTGGTAATGATTCTCTCCAAGGAATCTCAAGATCGCTGACTCCCAGCCTCTTAAATTCGCTTAGTATTCTGATATGTTTTTATTTCTTCATCACTCTTATGTATTTTCTTTATCACTATATCTTGATTTATATTATTCTCTCGCAGGTTGGGAAAGCTTCATTTGCTGTTGCCTCTGACTTGGATAGAAGACGTGCATCTTCCCATAAGAAGAATATTGCTCTTCGCGGAAAGAATGAGAAGTTAGAATATGAATTCTCTAACCTCCATGTGAGGAATGAACAAATGGAATATGAACTTGCTAGTCTTCGCGAGAAGAATAAAGAACTTGAGAATAATCTTTCTCAACAATCGCTCAAAGTATCCAATCTTGATACTGCTAACAAACAACTCTTAGGTATGATAATCTTCTTCTTTTCCTTCATAATTTTAGGTTTCATTATTCTTTCTTACTTGATTTATCATTCTCGCAGACATTTACGGTGTCACCGATGAGGATTTAACCATTCGTTCTTTTCCTGAACCATTAGACAATGACACTCTTCTAGAACTTCTTAATAATTCTTTGAATAACCCTTCCAATATTAATTCCCTTTCCATATATGAACTCAGATCTAAGTTTCGTCTTTTAGAAATTGATCACAGATCTTGTTTAGATATAACTCACAGATTCAAACAACTTTATCACAACTCCAAAGTTGATATTAAAACTTTAAAGGCCAAGAATAAGGATCTTTCAAAAGACAAAGACCGTATATCTAGACAAGGAGCTGAAACCTTAGCAAATTTTCATAAGACCATTCTTGAATTTCAAATTGAAAGGGATGGGCTTATCCGCGAGAAGGAAGGTTTTATTGAAAGAGAAAACCAAATCCATTCCCGTCTTCTTATAAATAATGATGAGGAGTTTGCTTGGGCTGCGAAAGTTCTTGACAATGCCAGAACTAATTTAGGTGTAGGTGTTAGTCTTCATACTGAACAAGCAGCTTTAATTAAAGACTTGATTTCTGGAAGAGAAGGTTGTTAACTGTTCTCCCTTGTTAATTCCTTGCTTTTGTTATTCTTTCTTGCAAAATTTCCAACTTATTGTTGTATACTCGCAGGAGCTGAAAAGTGATATTCTGAAAGAATTGGAGAACTTGAAGCTGATAAGAATCAACTCGCAAGTACCCTTGCTGCTCGCAATGAGAAGTATTCCATTAAGAATTAACGCTGCGAATTTTAGTAGTACTCTTGTTGATGTTCGCAATGATTCCATTAAATTGGTCTGCGATGATCATAACATCCCTCATTCTACATATCCTGATCTTGCAAAAGAAGTTCCAGCAAAAACTCCAAACCTTATTATCTCTAATAGTGAAGCTGAGGAATCTGATGAGGATGAAGATGATGATAAGGATGATGAAGGAGAAAAATATGGCCACAATGATGGTGGATCTAATTAGATCTGTTTTTTTTTTTTTTATCTTCCTTGTAATTTTGTATACTTATTTTCTGCTTCTTGTAATATTACTGCGAGCTTCTCCAACTTGTTGTATAAATTTTGCTTATATCTGTATGAATTAGAAAACAATTCTTTTCTGCAATATAGTCAATCAACGTAACTATTATCTTTTAACAGTCTATGAAAATGTGTCATATAATAATATCTATGTAAATTTATCATATGATGATGAATAACAATTTTATCATCCTGTGCATTCCCATACTTGCCTCTGTTATTCATCTGTAATATGGTAAAATTGAGTAAAGCTTAGATATTAGTTGTGAATAAAATTTATTTAAAAATTTGTACCTCCATTCTTGCGATTGTATCGCGAACATTAGTTGCACAATTTTATGGGTTCTGTGTAAATATCGCAATGCTCATAATCTTTGCGTTCATATCGCAATCATTCAACCTTAATTTCTTGTGGTCATATTATGCCTTCCTAGTTAAAGGTCTTATTTTGCCACATTTTTATTTCTACGACAAAATCGCAGGACGTCCTTACATTTGCATGTATTGACCCATTGATCTTGTCTTATCTGTATTTTCTAAATTTCTTTGCGACAACATAACAAGTCTAAGTTCTCTTGTGAGAACAAAGTCTTATGACATTGCTGTCTAGCGATGAAATCGCAGGACGTCTTTATACTTTCATATAAAAACCCATTGATCTCATCTAAACTTTTTCTCATGGCTTGTTGCCTCTGTATAATCTTTGACACACGACAATATGACGGGCCTAAATGCTCTTGCGAGCATAAAGCCCCATGACATTGCCGTCTTAAGACACTTATCAGCTCCCTAATGGAGGGTGCCGCCCTTATCTTCCCCCTGGTTGCCCCTTCAAGGAGGGAACATCGGCCATACAAGACTAGCTCATCCCATCCGGATTTACCAACAACCAGTTGTTTTCGCAGCCTCTTGTCCTTTATGTCTATATGGCTTATAGTTATAAGACTGCACCCTAAGTGGGGTTTTCTTCAGGCCGAGTGCATCATAGCCAAGACTTACCAAGAATGTCCACGGTCGGTTCATCTGTCCCGGTCACCCTTGGCTCAACCGTGTACCTAGGCGCCTTATTCATACTCTGCACTCCTTAGAAGAGGTCCTCAGTCGTCCAACCAGGGTATAACCTTATATAGTTGGAAATCCAAGGTCCCTCTCCTGGATAGGTTTTATTTAACCCCAACATTTGCATGAATCAGGTTCCAGCAGCGGTATAACCTTATCCCTAAGTCATGTAAAGAGATACCCCCCTATATGACGTACTTTAGGTCTTACATTTGCCTCTTGCGAAATTGTATCCGCTAACTAGGGTGTACGCCATAAAGGTTCGTCCCTTTTTGTTTCTTTTGCGAATATCGCAATCTTTTGTTTTTTAAGTAATCTTGAATAATCTCGCGATTTAACTCGCTGCTTCTAATGAAATTTCTTTTTTCGATCTTATTTCAGCTTTTGCACAATTTTTCAATTTCATCCTTCTCATTCAAACAAAATAAAAAAACAAACCATTTATAGACTTCATTATTTTACCTTCCTACCTACTGCTTTTTGCTTCTGCTCTTTTGTTATTTTTTCTCCATCTGCGATACGCTCGCCATCTATTTTCCGCTGCTCATATTGATTTTGCAGCATCTCATCTTCTCGCTGCTCTATTGTATCAACCATTAACCTATCACATCTTTGTCATTGTTTGATGTTCTGTTTCCAATTGCTATTCTTCGCAACTCTTTCTTCACAAGACTTTATATCAATCTCATAACATTTTCTACTCTCACCCCAATCTCCTTTGATGACCCCGACACCATGTGGATGTGGAAATTTAATACATTGATGATAGGTTGATGCCACACCTAAAATTCCGTGTAGCCATGGTCTGCCAATTAAGGAATTATAGGGTGTCTCCACATCCACTACAAAAAATAAGACTTTAGACTTGATTCCTTGTAATGGTATCCTCATTGTGATCTCTCCCTTTGGTTTATTGGCGCTACCATTGAAACCATATATCATGTACGTTGAGGTTATTAAATCCTCGTCTCTCCCTCCCATGGTCTTGTAAGTATGATAAAATAAGATATCCACCGAACTACCTGTATCAATCAACACTCTATTAATTGCCCATGAATCTTCATTTTCATCTTCTTCAACTTTATCTTCATCTTCTTTTTGTTTTGGGTTTATCTCTAATCTCACAACCAATGGTTGATCATGCATTTCTCCAGGTTCAGGTACTTCTTGTGCGGTGAAAGAAATGGTTTGTTTTTGCCACTACTCCAATGGCGAGACTCTCGCAATGTTCATAATCTCTCTTCCATCTGTGTCTCTCGCGAAGACTTTGCTAAGAACGCTGTCGTAGAAGTGCTCAATGGTTTTGTATGAATGTACGATGTAATTACAAAACAAATTCTTTGCCTTTGCTCCAACCTCTATCACGAATGTTTCTTTTCCTTTTACAGTATTCACCCTGCGAATGTCTGGTGCTGGTGGTAATTGTTGAGATTGTGGATGTCCTATTAGAAAATGATTTAACTTTCCTTGATCAATCATCCTCAAAATTATTCTTTTTACATTCCTGCAATCGTTTATTGAATGTCCATGGAAATGATGATAAGGACAAATTCTTGATTTCAATTATTCTGATGTGGCTCTTTTCCCATGTTCCAGTGTGATGGTATATTTTCCATCAAAATTATAGCTTCCCAAATCTTTTCTATGCTGGAATTCAAAGGTGACATCTTAATTTGTTCCCATATTACTCTTTGATTCCCTTGTCCTCTAAAATTATTTTTCCTCTGACCACCATAAGTCTCTTGAGGCTAGTCTAATCTTTGAATTTTATTATTTTCGCCGCGATTGTAATAATTCTTTTCCCTTTCATACTCTTATTGATCTCGAATGCCCATGGCTACTAATTTCTGCTGGTTATCGATCACCACTTTATCTTGTTGTGTATGCGAGGTGCTCGCCACATTGTTAATCATCTTAGGAAGTAGACTTCCATTTGCCGCTATCGAGCTGGTATTTGCAATTGGATATGATTCCATCTCATTTTGTTTCTCCTCCAAGGCAATGTATTCTTCTTGTAATTCTCGCAGCTCCGTCATGGTAATTGTATTCTTGATTCTGAAAATTTGTATGTACAACAGATTGGTTGTGAATATTACATTGATAAAAGATAAAATAAGATATCTCTCATCCACTCTTCCTTCCATTCACTGCACATTTTTTTCCATCTTATGGTTAGGTGTTTCAGACTCTCGCCAACCCTCTGCTTTAACCTAAATACATCTTCAATACCTGGCCGCGATGAATTGTTGCTTATATATGCTCCCAGAAATGTAGCTTGCAAATGGTCAAAATAAGTTATAGTATTTTTGGGTAATCCCTCGAACCATTTTAGCGCCTCGCCAGTTAAACTTGATGCAAAATATTTGCATAATACAGCATCATGGTTTTCCCACTGTAGCATACACCTAACATAAGCTTTGACATGTTGAACAGCACAGGTAGTCCCATCAAAGATACTAGTTAATGCTGGTAAATTGCATTTAGGGGGTATTCCTCTTAACTGTACTTCTTGAGTGAATGGAGTTCTCGTAGCTTCCTCAATGGCTTCATCAAGTTGCCATCTGCCTCCTTCCCTTCTGTTATTTATCATACCCCGCATTTCTGCTAACTCCCTCAATATTTTTTCGTTTTCAGCTGAATTTTACTCCATTGGTCTTTTTAGTGCAGCTTCTCTTCTTCTGCGTTCATGTCTTTCTTGTCTTGCGAGATTTTGTGCATCTTCTTCTTTTTCTTCTTCATTTTGCCTTCTTCTGTGATCTCCTCCTTCATCTCTTTCTTGAAATCTCAGCTGATTATGCTGTCTATTTTATTCTCTGCGATTTTCTTCATTTCTTATCATTTCTCTTCGTTGTCTTTTTATTCTCCTCTGTATTCTATCATACTCTTCATTGATATTATTGTTATGGCGATTTTGTGTGCGTCTCCTTTCTCGATTATCATGATTATTCTGCCGAATCGTTTCCTGAAATTCTTGTTCTTCCACTTTTGCTCTTAATCTTTCCCTCTCGCAAGCCAAACGTGCTTGTTCAGCATAATGTCTCTCAATTTCGTCCTCAATGATTATTTGTTTTCTTTGTATTTCTGGCCCATGTAATATTCTTCTACCTTCTTCTTGATTTTCTTCGTCATTTTGATCATTTCTACCCTCTTGATTTTGTCTACCATTCACAGCTTCATCGCGTGGAATATGGCGATCATCAATTATCTCTTCTTCTCTATGATGTTGTTCTTCATTTTGATTTTACATTCTTTCTACATTTCTCATAGGGGAATTTCGCCTTGGTTCTTCTCTAAATGACCTTGAGCTTGATCTAGCAGTACTTCTTGATCTCCTTATTTGCAATCTTAAATTCTCTATTCTTAACTCATGATTTTGCCTTGTTAAATTCGCACGTTCTTCTGCTTCTAATCTCCTTTCCTCCTGTATTATTTGTCTTAAATCATCTGTTGTTTCATTTTCATCTTCTCCATGAATTAATCCTTTAACCACTCCTAGAACTCTTTCTTCTCTTCTTTCATTTATTAATTCTCGATCTTCTTCTTCTTCCCCTGAATCTGATTGCCAAGTATGCACGCTAACTCTATCATAATCCATAGCTCTATCTTGTATTGGTGTTTGCTGATTTGATTATTGAACCTGATTTTCTTTATTATTCCTTGTTCTATTTTTTCTTGTTCTTACTCTTGAAGATTCTCCCATTTCATTTGTTCCTCCACCTGCAAGTCTTTTACTCCTCCTTACAGTTGTTGGTGGTTTTGATGTGTTTCTTCTTCTTCTAGCCATTATTGCGTTAGATATTTCACTAATTGTTCCAAATTCCTTTCAACCACAAAGTTAATTTTTATCTTTTTCTTCAAGTAATCATCAATTCATCCCTGTTTCGGGCGCCAAAATGTAGTTGCAGGAAATCCTACACTACACCCTTGTTAAGATTTCACAATATTCAACTCATACTTAAAGATTAAAAATAAATATTTATCATTTAATTCTTAGAAATGTTTACAGAAAGGGAAGAAATCAATAACACAACTATTCTCTCAAAGTTTCTCTCTCCTCAAGACTTTCTCAACTCTCTGAAAAATACATCATCCTCCTCTGAACATACTGGGTCTCTATATATAGGGTAGATACATAATGGATGACAGCTAAGCTGTCCTTTATTTTTGGATTTGATTTGTGATCCTATTGCAACAGTTATAATATGAAATATCGCAAACATTATAACCATCGCAGATAAATCACGCTCTTCTCGTGTTTCTACAATTGTCAGCTATTACGTCATTCTTTGAATCATTCTTTTAAGTTATTCCGTGACACTCGCAAATTGTCACAGAAGATCTCGCGGTGATGATCAAAGGAGTATTGTTAATCTCACAAGAATATTGTCATGGCGATATTCTGGTCCTATAGTTGGGTTTGGCTTCACAATCCTAATGAAGTCTTTAAGTCGTTAACCTACAATGTTTTGGAGAAAACCTAAGGTTAAAGGAGAATCGACTCTAGTCACAACTAGTATCACGCAAGAGGTGTGGGGATTAGGTTTCCTAGTTGCTAGAGTTCTCATTTATATAGTCTTCAAATCAGGGTTTGCAATCAATGTTACCTTGGTAACAAAGCATTCAATATTCACTGTTAGATGAAAACCTGATTAGACTCAAGTTAATATCTTTCAACTGTTAGATCGAACTTAGCTTGTTACACACAAATAAAAAATAGAATTCATTTAGGTATGAGTAACCGTACCTAAATTTGTACACCTTGTTGGCTCGACAATAGTTAACCGAAATTAGCCATATGAACAGTTTCATATCAACCTTATTCATCTTAACCATAACTAGTTCAAATGACTTAAATTAAACTAGTTCTAGAGTTGTTCAGTTATTTATATTCTCATAGAAGTATACAAGACACAATTGAAGCAAAATCGATTTTGATTCACTCGAATCAATTCATGAACATTATAGCCACGGTTTGCAAAAGATTGCATTCCTCAATATATAAAGGTATTAGTTCATGAAAAAACCGATTTTAGAACATAACCTACTCAAATATGCAAATGGGTACGCATACCTAAGTGGCCAGACTAAGTTTGGGTTCCCCAGTATGCAAACGGGTATGCATATCTTCCAAACTCAGTTAAATCTCGGAACTTGAAACTCACGCCAGTACGCATACCGGTATGCATACTAAGTTCATGGACTTCCATTGAACCAACCAGTACGCATAAGGGTATGCATACTATGGTTCCCGGACTTGGAATAACTTGCAACAGTTGGCATACTAGTACGCATACTATGTTATATCCAATCATAGTTATTTGTTCTAAACTCTTATTTCAATCATTGAAACATTCTTAGAAGACGACAATAGCTGTCTCACACAAACTATTAGCTTTGAAGCAATTTTCAAGTGATGGAATGATCAATACGAGACTTTCTGAGTCTACATCAAATGACTGTCTCACATAAATCATGAAAGATGTTACAAGGCGACTTTCACATGATAATCTTTTGACTTTCTTCAAGAATATAACATGAACTTGGTTAAAGAGAAATCTTACCAACATATATTTCGAGAAATACGTAAGCGGATTAAACTCAGCTCGAAATATCAAATGTGTATAATCGAAGTCTATATAGATATACGACTTTTGTCTCAAATAGAAGATAAAGTAGATAGACTTTTGAGTGATAGATGAGTTCAAGTCTCCACATACCTTTTGTTAATGAAGTTCCATAAGCTCCCCTTAGTAGTTCTTCGTCTTAAATCGATGAACGTTATGAAGTCTAATGCTCAACCACACTTTTTATCCTAATCAGAGACTTAGCTATAAGTAGACTAGAAATCAAGACTTATAGTTTTGGTAACTAAACTTGACAACAAGCTTGAGATAGCAACGGTTGCGAGTTCGACCGAGCAGTGCTCTAATAGTATCGTTATCCTTGTTGAGTCATGTTCTTGTGTTTGTCTTTTTAACTTTATTTCTTTTCCATGACTTTTTAATGGATTAAAATGCTTCTCTTATGCTCTAAATTTTCCTCTTGAGAGAATTTAAAATTTATTGAGCTAAGATTTGTGAAAATATTCACTTAGCATTATTTTGATTTGCAAACAGTTTTTTTTTTTTTTTTGGCTTGCCCTTTTCAATCGTTTTTGTGTTTATGGGTCAAGGATGTGTTCGTACGGGTACCCATGTTACTTTTCACGAACCAAATATAGAAACCCTAAAATTTTCATAAACCAGTTTATATACTTTTTCTTTTGATATTGATTTATCTCTCTCAAGGTTTTCTCTTATAAAAAATGTCTTCTCCTCCACGTTCTTTGGATTTGCCACAAGATTTTGTTGATAATGCAATATATTTCGGTTTCGGTGGGAAGAAGAGAAGAGCCATTGTATATGCTATTGAAATCAATCGTAATATATCATGTTATTATGCATATACTCATCAATATGTTGAAAAGGTTGAGATGGTCTCTGCTGAAGTGGTTCATGATTTTCTCAAATACTTTAAGAAGGCAAAACTGCAGCTCGTTGATACTATGAAGGGTCTCGATGTGTTAAAATCTGAGTTGAAAAAGATTAACTTTGACCTTGTTCTCACGAAAACACATGTGGAAGATCTTCTTAATGAGGATATCTTCTCCGAAGAAGCGTTTGATGTTGTCAATCACAAGCTCAAAGGTCTAGAACCCCGTGAAGCTTCCGAACGTGAACTTTGATCTAGCTTGTGATCGGTTTTTGCTTTTAGAGTTATTTTGTTTTATCTAGGAAACTTCTTATGAGAATTTATTCTTGTGTTTTGAAAGATAACTAAGGTTTTGAATAGAAATTATTGTGAGTACACATAGCTATTACCAACGATTTTCATCTTGCAATGTTTTTAGATTTATTTATTTAAATTCTAAAGTTTATTTAGAAGGTGATTTTGCAGTATTAATCTTTACTTGTTTTATATATTGCAAAACCTTTTTATAGGATATGTGTGTTTGCGTCCGTGAATTATGATTGTCCCATATTTGTCAAAAATTAATCCTATTATGTCATTATGGAAATATTGATGGAAGATAGGATGTACTTTTGATTGCAAAGATTAAGTCTATTATATGTCTTTATGCAAATATTGATGAAAAATAGAATGAATCTTTGAATATTCCACAATATTGATCTTTCCCTGGTCCACTTCTTTGTGAAAGCGCTGTGCGGCTCCGTATGCTCTCTTATGTTGAGCATTTCCGATTAAATTAATCATGGGTTCTCTTGTGGTTAATTTAATTGAGTTTTTGGATACAAATTCATGTTTCATGTAATTTGTAATTTGTTAATGTCCAAAGAAATCATTCTTTTCTTGCAAAAGTAAGGTCGCTCTTGTTGTTCTTTTGGGAATGACATTTTATGGGGGAGAGTTCTTAATTGAACTTGTGCTTAATTGCCAAATATTTTTGGGGAGTGAGACTGTGGAATATTGTAGGAGTTATCTTGTATCTTTATAAACTCCTTGATGAATACACTAAGTTTCGACTATGTGAAATCGTTGAAACAAAGTTGATATTTTTTCTTTTAGTCATGAAGTGTCTCTATGAAAATTTCATTATGATCGCACTAGTTTTCGTACATTTGCCAATTTATATTAACAAAAAGGGGGAGAATTATTGTGTAGTTCACACTACAAATACATATGGTTTACAGATCATTATGTAAGGGAGAGTGGTTTTCATGTGAGATGAAGTATTCACTAAGGGGGAATGATACATATCACCATAGTATTGTTGTCAAAGTTGTGATACAATTGGACTTTGATGATGTGTAATAATACTATGACACCGTATAACAATGACTGAGAGCTACTGTCTTCTCATTGTTATAGATACGGATCTTCAACAACTATGATGCTGAGTTAAACACGTTCAGAATCACTGGAGTACTTGGAAGTGACGAAGATTTCGAGTGATGTTGAAGAACCAAGGAAATCAAGCATTTGGATGAGAAGCTACAAAGTTTATTTATTTTGTAATTCATATGTATTGATAGTTTTGTCACTAAAATTGACAAAGGGGGAAATTGTTAGAGCACTGCTCGGTCGAACTCACAAGCGTTGCTATCTCAAACTTGTTTGTCAAGTTTAGTTACCAAAACTATAAGTCTTTATTTCTAGTCTACTTATAGATAAGTCTCGAATTAGGATAAAAAGTGTAGTTGAGCATTAGACTTCACGGCGTTCATCGATTGAAGACGAAGAACTATTAAGGGGAGCTTGTGGAAATTCATCAACAAAAGGTATATGGAGACTTGAAAGTCTATTTCTACTCTATATCCTATTTGATACAAAAGTCGTATAGCTATATAGACTTCAATTATACACATTTGATATTTTGAGATGAGTTTAACTCGCTTACATATTTTCTCGAAATATGTGTTGGTCAGCTTTCTCTTTAACCAAGTTTATCTTATATTCTTGATGAAAGTCAAAAGATGATCATGTGAAAATCGCCTGGTAACATCTTACATGATTTGTTTGAAACAGTTATTTGATGTAGACTCGGAATGTTTCGTATTGATCATTCAATCACTTGAAAATTGCATTGAAGCTAACGTTTTGTGTGAGATAGCAATTGTCGTCTTCTAAGAATGTTTCAATGATTGAAATGGGAGTTTAGAACAAATAACCAAAATTGGATGTAGCACAGTATGCGTACTTGTATGCCAACTGTTGCAGGTTATTCCAAGTCCGGGAACCATAATATGCATACCCGTATGCGTACTGGTTGGTTTAATTGAAGTCCGGGAACTTAGTATGCGTACTGGCGTGAGTTTCAAGTTCCGGGATTTAACTAAGTTTTGAAGGTATGCGTACCCGTTCGCATACATGCCAAACTTAGTCCGACCACTTAGGTTTGCGTACCCATTTGCATACTTTAGTAGGTTATGTTCTAAAATCGGTTTGTTCATAAACTAATATATTTATATATTAAGGAATGCAATCTTTTGCAAACCATGGATAAAATGTTCATGAATTGATTCGAGTGAATCAAAATCGATTTTGCTTCAATTGTGTCTTGTATACTTCTTTGAGAATATAAACAATTTAATAACTCTAGAACAATTTTCATTTAAGTCATTTGAACTAGTTATGATTAAGATGAACAAGGTTAATATGAAAGTGTTCATATGGCTTACTTCGGTTAACTATTGTTGAGCTAACAAGGTGTACACGGTTGGGTATGGTTACTCATATATAAATGAAGTCACTATTTATTTGTGTATAACAATCTAAGTTCGATCAAACAGTTGAAAGATATTAGCTTGAGTCTAATCAGGTTTTCATCTAACGGTGAATATTGAATGTTTTGTTGCAAACCCTGATTTAAAGACTATATAAGGGAGAACTTTAGCAACTGGGAAACCTAATCCCCACACCTCCTGTGTGATACTAGTTACGACTAGAGTCGATTCTCCTTCAACCTTAGGTTTTTTCAAAACCCTGTAGGTTAGCGACTTAAAGACTTCCTTGGGATTGTGAAGCCGGACCCAACTATTTCTTTGTAGTTGCGTGTTATGATCTTGCTATTTTCTATTGTGATTGAGTATTATCTTCTCTAAGATTTGCTTGAGATTTAATTTCCGATATGCAAGATAAAAAGTAATCAAAAACATCTTTGTCTCATCGTTTGTGATTCCACAATATCTTGTTTCGCTACCATACGATTAAGATTATTGTGAGGTGATTGATGTTACTAGGATGTTCTTCGGGAATATAAGTCTGGTGTATCAATAGGTTCATGTTCACCTTGATTTATCAAAAGACAGAACAAAACTCTTAGGTATTTATGTGGGAGACATATTTATCTATTCTATAGACTTTTAAGTTTGTGAAAGATTGGTTTATCAACTCTTCGACTTTGGGTCGTAACAACTCTTACTTATGGGTGAGATCATCTAAGGGAATCAAGTGCGTAGAGTCCTGCTGGGATTCATATATGTAAGGAACGCGACTGTACCTTGATCAATGTGAGATTAGTTAGGGCTCAACTACATTCCATTCTGAAGTTAACATGGAGTTGGCTAGTGTTTTTAGCGGATTAATACAGTGTGGTGTTCAAATATGGACTAGGTGCCGAGGTTTTTCTGCATTTTTAGTTTCCTAGTTAACAAATTTTTTGGTGTCTGTGTTATTTCTTTTCCGCATTATATTTGTTTATATAATTGAAATATCACAGGTTGTGCGTAGTTCAATCAATTAGATAATCTAACCTTTGGTTGTTGATATAAATTGATTGACACTTGAACATTGGTCTTTCGTACCATTCAAGTTGATACAAATAATAACCAGGCTCGCGGATTTCTATCTGTTTAATTTTGCTGATTACGTTGTGAAACAGAGATACAACTCTTGGATATATTTCCATTGATTGAGTCTGACTGTCTAGTTGATTCTCTTAGAATTATATTGGAGTTTGTCCATACAGATTGCCTAAATAAAATATTGGGTGAGGTTGTTAGACCCCCGTTTTTTCAGTTTCAATCATACTAACCTCATGGATATCATCACTACCACTCGGATATTTACATGCATCAAAGATGTTTAATTCAACAGTCATATTCCCAAATGAAAGATTCATTATACCGTTTCGAAAATTAAAGCATTGGCAGTTGCAAGGAAAGGACGACCCAAGATGATAGGTATTTCATTGCTAGCATTAACTACAGGTTGAGTATCCAAAACAATAAAATCTACCGGATAATAAAATTTATCGATTTGAACCAACATATCCTCAAGTACCCCTCTCGGTACTTTAACTGATCTATCCAAAAGTTGTAGAGTGACTGAGGTGGGTTTTAATTCACCTAAGCCCAACTGCCCATAAACCTAGAAAGGTGGGAGGTTTACACTAGCTGGCAAATCTAGAAGTGCTTGTTTGATCATGAAATCCCCTATTATACAAGAAATAGTAGGGCATCCCGGATCTTTATATTTGGGAGGAGTGTTGTGTTTAAGAATAACACTAACCTATTCCGTGAGGAATGCCTTTTTCTGCACATTATGCTTTTTTTTGATGGTGCAAATATCCTTTATGAACTTGGCGCAAGCTGGAATTTGCTTAATCACACTCAAGAGAGGAATGTTAACTTTTACCTGCTGCAAAACATCAAGAATATCCTTATTATCAGCCAATGGTTTAGTAGACAACAAACGATGAGGAAATGGAGCATGCATTTATTATCAACATAATAATTTTCATTTTCAGTATCACTGTGACAGACACCGCCCTTGGGTTTTGGAGACTTTCTCAGGTTCATTTACCTTCATTGGAGTCTCTATCACCTTAACATTTATAAGTGTTGTAACAACCTTAGCTTGTTCAGTATTAACATTAAGACGTGATTCAATACTGTCCTTTCGGGTTAGGTTGAGTTTGGTCAGGCAATGTCCCTTTCTCCCTAACATTGAGACGTGATTCAATACTCCCTATGCTAGTTTTCAGCTCATCCAAAGTTTGCAAGGTATTCTGATTTATTTGAGTCTGTCCCTGCATAAAAGTTTGTAAAGTATCCTCAAGAGTCTTCTTATGAGGTGGCACATAAGGATTACTAGATGAAGACCCTTGAGGAACATTAACATCATTCATAGTAGGACCATTTCTCCAACTGAATTAGGATGATTTCGCCAATTAGGATTATATGTTTCTGAATAAGGTGAGCTAAAAGGTCTCTTAAAGGTATCCATAGTATTTGCTTGGTCATGTAACACTTTTTTAAATGTTGGGATCGTAGGACAATCCTTAGTGCAGTGTTCCAGACTTTTGCAAATACCACAAGCATGTTCTACCGAGTCAGCTACCTTAACTACATTTGGTTTCTGAATAACATCAACTTTCCTATGCAGGCTAGCAATTTTAGCATTCAAATCATCTTCCTCACTTAGCACATACATTCCCGGCCTAGAGATAGTTAAGGGTTTGGACTTATTTATTTCCGTTGTGCCCGAAGTATCCTAATGTTGGGAATTTTCAGCTAGCGAATCGAAATAAGTCCAAGCATCATCAGGTGACTTATTCAAAAATTCCCCATTACACATCATTTCAACAAACTGACGCACACCTGAAATTAAACCATCATAAAAAATTTAACAACTCTCCAGGTTTCATATCCATGATGAGGGCAGCTAGAAAGAAAGTCTTTAAATCTCTCCCAACAGTCAAAAAAAGACTCATGTTCCGTCTAAGAAAAATTCATAATATTTTTGCGAAGAGTGATTGTTTTGTGAACTGGATTTTTTTTCTTTCAAAAACTCCATAGTCATTTCATTCCATATCCTAATAGTATTTGGTCGCAAAGAATGCAGCCAAGTCTTGGATTTCTCCTTTAGAGAAAATGGAAACAATTTCAGTTTTACGATATCTTGAGTTGCAGCAACAAAGGGCATAGTAGCGCATAGACTTCATCAAATTCTTTCAAATGTATATATGGACTATCGGAGTCCAGTCCATGAAACTTAGGCAGAACTTGTATCTTCCCATATTTTATTGACACATTACCAGCATTAGCCGGAAGAACTATACAAGAAGGTGTAGAAGTCCTTTCCGGCTGCAAATAATCTCTAAGGGTTCTAGGTCCATTAGCATTGGTTGCGGCTTCAACAGATATTTTAGCAGCTTCAGCCTTAGTCGCTAATCTCTCAGCTTTACCCGCCATTGGATGACTAGGGTGATTCTCTAATACCCTATTAGCAAAACGGTGATATCTAACTAATCGATTGAATTGATCAGACCTAGAATATTGCATACACAAAAGAAACAAGAAACGAATAAAATGTTACCCAAATGGCTGTGCTTTCAGCTAGATTTCAGCCTAATCACAACTGAACCAACAACACTGATTCCTTGTACCCATAGCAGCTCCTAATGTTGCCAAGTTTTTAGAGCTATCTTACTCCATGTTAAGGAGCAATAGAAATCAGCAAACTCTAAAACAAAGCTAAAAATAAGCCGATACAAAACTTAATTCTAAGGAACACTAAACAATCCCCGGCCTAGCGGCGCCAAAATTTGATCACTCTTTTCAGAGTATCAAAGTGAAAGAAGTGTAAAATAGTCGGAACAAGTTCGAACCGCAGAGATTGCAGGTGTTTCAAGAGAATTATTAAGCAAAACAATAATGTAATTGAGTTGTAATTGAGAACAAAACATAATATAATTATAAAAAGTGACAGTTGTTGTAAGTCTACCAAGACTTTAAGGTTTCACCTAATGGCCTTCAGGTTCTTATATCATCAAAAGATAACTCGAATGGAAACAGATATTAATCTGCTCTACCCGGAAGATATGACATAAATAATTCTGAGTGCAACTAAAAATACCATTACATAAAGATTGCTATTATGTTCTAAATACAAATCCCAATTGAGAAATGTCACAGGGATTTCATAGCATTTAATGTATCAGGAAATTACTCCAAATCTAAGAAGTTTATAGACATACTCAACACAAAATAGTAATCAAACAAAGATGAAATGGATTAAGCATTAAAATGATTTATTGATGATAACTTAAGAACATTGAACCCATTAAGTTTCCCCTCTTTTCTTGGCATAGAGGGGTTTAGCTTCTCATTGTTGTGTAGATAGCCATTAAAAATATTGAATCAAAAACTCTAACACCCAAGAAAACTAAAAAAACTGAACTAAATAGAAATCAAAAGAAATTCAGATTGCATTATTCAATCATATCCTTTTTGGTTGATTATTCTTATTGTTTTATACACCACTGCCGTGACTTGTTCTCCGATTTGTAGTCTGGATTCAACCCTATTTTCATGCCTAAAAGAATTGAAATCAAGCCTTATTATCTCCCCATGTGGTACACAACACACCCATTTATAATGATTGATTCAAACCTTTCCTGGATTGGGGGAAAATCACTCCACATATTTTTTTCTCTTCCTCATATTTCTACCTACAACAGCTGGAATCAGTTACCTATATTTGACTCGATTGAAATAACTATCTTTCTGTAATTTCTCACAATTCAGTCAATGTAAACATCAACCAAAACTCCCCATCAATAGCAACCATCATAGCCCTACACCACTGATTCAACAACCTAAGTTAACAAAACCCCTAAAATTCAGATGATGTTGAACTGAAATTATATAGCTATTTAACCATTAACCCAGCAAATCTTCCACACAAAACCCATAATTTTCATCCATGAATCATTGGCGGCCATCTCATCCAAATCAGGTCTTGGGTATGATTCAACGACATCAAATTCAGCTCAAATATGTCATAACTCTTCAGCGATTCGAGACATCAAGAGATGTCATGATGCGCCCATTCCTATGGCCATTCCTTTAATACTTCTGGCTTTCGGGAGTCTCTTTGTAGGATACTTGGCTTTCAACACATTCATCATTACTTCCCTGCTCCATATCATCTTTGAAAACCAAAACTCCCAAATTCCTGTAACAACAACTACCACTGCCTGCAACTCAATTGTATAGCTCGAGCAATTCTTCATAGATGGATTCAATTTCGAACCCCTAATTAATTCCCATCGTTGTTTCCTTGGAAATCCCATCTCAGACCACATCAAACCAACATCACGACCTAGTTTTGCTGCCAATCACTCGTATCAACTCCGAAAGCAAATTGATTAACCATAGAACCCATACAAACCTTCTAACATCTTCTCTACTCGAACACAATCCCAAACCGATTGATTGCTGCCAACCATTTATCACAGCACCACCAGGTATTGAATTGATGTTTACATCTCAAGACTACTCCTGTTTCATTTAACTTCAAAACCTAAAAGTTGTTGATGTTTAACCATGACGAGACTCCACCTTGATTTCCTGATTTCCGCTATTAATAATCCGTTACTGCTGTTATTTTCAAATTCAGTTCATACCGAATCAAGAACCCCCAAAAACAATTGATCTCGTCTTCATTCCCATCTCCTAGCTTCTCTCATCGACCGAACTTGAGTCTCGATCCGACTCCAAACCCCAACTTAATCCATTAATTACAGCCCTGGATCTTTCTTTTTTTTAATAGGAAATATTAAATTTATATTAAAGCTTAAATCGATACACTCAGTTCAACTCTGACCAGAGTTGAAAACCAAACAGGAAACTGAAAAGACTAACTTTGGGTTTCTCTAGTTGATCTGGATTTTTTGGCCAAACAATTAGCAACCTCATTTGACTCCCTACGCACAAAAGTACACTTACAACTCTGAAAAGTTTCTAATAAAGTTCTACAATCACAAATAATATTATTATTTGTCCATCTCACAGTACCCTCAGCTCCATTAATCGCTTTCACAATGTTTAAACAATCTCCCTCCAAGTGCAGACATTGAATATTATCTCTCTGCGCCATCAATATTCCTTCCAGCGCCGCAAAAGCCTCTGCCTGCTCTTCATATTGGGCTATCCAAGCTTTTGATACTGCACCTCCAAAATTTCCTGATTCAGAAAACATAGTTAGTCCTATACCCATATGTTTAATTTCTTTGACAAAGGAGCCATCAAAATTAACTTTTTCAAACCCTTCATCTGGAAGGTGCCATGGAACTTTATTCCTAAATGTGATTGTATTAACAGTTCTAGTTCCTTGTTTTTGAAGAATATTCACCCAATCATTAATGTCATGATTTACCTTTCGCCCAAAACTCAGTGTTAAATTTAGCCTTATCAAATACCACAGCACACCGTAGTTTCCATATGTGCCATAAGGTGAAGCTTACAAACATGTTGCACCTAGAGATGTTTAAACTGCCACTGTTGTTATGGTTCAACCAACCAGTGAACAGTTCTTTAACATGTTTACCATGAACTGCCCCTGCAATGTTAGAATCAATAGCATGCCACAAGTTTTTAGATACTTGGCATTCAAAAAACAAGTGATTAGCAGTTTCATCACAGTTTTCACACAAAGGACAAATGCTAGTACCATTAGGAACATACCTAGCTAGTTTATTCCTAACTGCCAAACATTTCTGAATGCATCTCCACAGAAAGTGTTTAATTTTCTGTGGAAGTTCGGATTTCCAGAATTTTTTCCACGGAAACTCATCGATTTCCTGACCATACACCTCACCCATTATACTTATGTAGGCAGTCTTAACACTAAAGAGGCCATTATAAGATGGTTTCCACTTTAGAATGTATTTTCCATTACCCGGGATTCTTATATCACATATACTTTTAACAGTTTCATTATCAAAAAGTAATCTTAACTTATCAACATTCCATTTACCTTCATCCTGCAGGATTAGTTGATCCACAATTTTCATACTTGTAGAGCTAAAAGAAGAATCAAGCAGTTCAGTTTTATTTTGAACCCATCTATCTTTCCAAATCTCTATAGATTGACCATCCCCAACCTCCCAACAGCAATGTTTTCTTATCAATTCTAACCCTCGACAAACCCCTTTCTAAACCCAAGAAACCGATTCTTCCTTAACAACATGCAGAGGATTACTATTTGGGAAATACTTATGTTCAAAGATCTTGACCCATAATGCATCTTGTTCATTTAAGACTCTCCAGGCAAGTTTAGCTAACAGAGCTGTGTTTAGATATTCTGTTTTCTTGATATTTAAACCCCCTAGTTCTATTGGTTTAGCAATATTATCCCATTTCCTCAAGGTTATACCTCTAGTATTACCTTTTTTGTTCCAAAAGAACCTTCTCTGAATTCCATCCATTTTATCTGTTAATTTCTTTGGCATAGGAAAGACATCCAAATGATGTGATGCTAGGGTCCCTAGATTGGATTGAATTAGGATTGTCCTACCAGACTGGTTCACATACTTTCCTTTCCAGGTGGACAGATTCCTATCAAAACTATCAAAAAGGTGACTAAAAGTTTTCCTTTTATCCTTATGGATAAGGAGAGGTACACCTAAGTATTTATCTTGGAGACCTAGCTTTTTAATATTCAGAATGTTGACTATATTGGTTTTAGTTGTAGGGTCTATTTTGGAACTGAAAGCAATACCTGATTTCTCTAAATTGATGGCTTGTCCAGAGTACTTACTAAACATTTTTAGCATATTATCCAGATTCCTAGCACCCTTCACATTAGCTCTAGCAAAAACAAGCAGATCATCAGCAAAAAAAAAAGATGACTTACAGACGGTGCACCTTTCGTTACCTTAATACCTTGTATCTCATTTTTAGATTCAGCAATAATAAGCATTTTAGATAAAACATCCATGCAAATTATGAAAAGATAAGGTGACAAGGGGTCTCCCTGTCTAAGACCCCTTGTAGGATAATAAACCTCACCTGGGGATCCATTCAAAAGAATCGATGTAGACACAGTTGTCACACATTGCTCTATCAACCTGCACCAATGTTCATGAAAACCAAGTTTCCTCAAGATATCAATCAAAAATTGCCATTCAATTATATCAAACACTTTTGACATGTCTAGCTTAATTGCCATTAGCCCTGATTTGGTTCTATTCTTTCTCATAGTATCAACCATTTCATGCGCTATACATATATTATCTGTAATTTATCTAGAAGAGAGAAAGGCTGCTTGGTAAGGACTAATAAATTTGTCCATTACAGTTTTGATCCTACTAGCTAATAGGTTCGATATGATTTTTTAGCTCACATTACTTAAACCTATTGGCCTAAAATCAGCTGCTGTTTTTGGAGAGCTATTCTTAGGGATAAGGGAGACAAAATTATGATTCATCTACTTAAGTAGATATCCTGAACTAAAAAAACTTTTAACCATAGCTATAATGTCCTCACCAATAGTATCCCACATTTGTTGGTAAAATACCGGTGGGTACCCATCTGGACCAGGGCTAGTCTAAGGATGCATTTGCCAAACTATATCCTTAATTTATTTATCAGTAGGGATGCTAATTAAAACATCATTTTCAGATTCAGAGATACAATGTTGGAGTACATCTAGTAAGGTAGATTCCCTAGGAGGTCTAGTAGTTCTAATTATCTTACTAAAGTGATCCCTAAGTTCAGTAGCAATCATATTCCTATCTGTTAACCAAACACCAATATTACTTTGTAAACATTCAATCTGTGTTCTTTTTTTCCTGAATTTAACCTTATCATGAAAATACCTGGTATTTTTGTCATCAAAGGTCAATAAATTTTCTTTGGCTCTTTGCATATAGTAGTCTTGTTTAACATCATACCAATGTTTTAGAGACTCTTCTAGTGTAGCAAGATTTCCAGCAACTTCAGTTCTATTCGGGTTGAGTTTGACAACATCAATTTGTTTTTGAATATCATTGATATGACTCTGGAAATTACCAAAATAGTTATGATTCCAATCAATTAGAGCAAGTTTCACATTTTTCAAACACTTAGCATGCTTAAAAGCATGTGAACCATTCATACCAGCAGCCCAATGTTGGGCTATAACCTCTTTGCATGTATTATCATTCAACCAGCATCTATTGAATCTATTGGTTTTTTAGTAGGGTTGTTCTACCTACAACTAACAAGCAAAATAGGCACATGATCACTACCCACACAAGCTAGGTGATAGATAATTGCATTAGGAAAATAGTTCAACCAGTCATCATTATCCAAAGCCCTATCTAGTCTTTCTAGGATTAAAGAATCCCCACTCCTATGATTACTCCAAGTGTATGGATTACATATGTAGTTCAAGTCTACTAGGTCAAGTTGGCCTAATCTCCATTTCACTTCATCTAAGTGACTTTGGGTTATTAAGTTGCCACCAACTTTTTCCCCTTGCCTAATAACAAAGTTTAGGTCACCTATTACAATCCAAGGACAGTTGTATCTAGAGTAAATACTATCTAGGTAGTTCCACTGGTTAACCCATCCTTCATCAGACAAAGCACCATACATACAATTTAACAGGGTATGTCCGCTTCTAGAATCCATATTGACGAAGACTGAAATGAAATTTTTATTCATGTCAACTAAGTCTAAGTGGATACCATCTTTCCAAAAGATATATAGACCTCCTGATAAACCAATAGGATCTACATACAAATAGTTCATGTAATTATAATTGTAAGTAAATTTGGTCATTTTTCCATTCACGATCTTTGTTTCAGACAGGAAGACAATATCCAGGTCATTTGATCTAATTAGTTCTCCTAGATGCTGTCTAGTGTGTCTGTTGCCAAAGCCTTGAACATTCCAGGAAAGAACTTTCATACTGAAATGATTGACAAAAATAGGAAATGTGAAAGAAATTGAAACAAACCAAATTCTCCACCACCAATTACTCCAACAACGAACCCCAATTTTTCTTATCCTAATTTCCTCGATTCTACTCCGGTAAAAAGATTTAAAACCCCAGATTTAAATAAGACCCAACACAATAATAAATAAGTGAAATCCTTAAAATCACTACTATAATTAACCAAAATTAAACTTCGAGAATAGTAAATTAACGGTTGAGAGCTGAAATTTGGAATTAGAAATGGATTAGAAATTTTGCAAACCTGATCCGCAGTACTCATTCGTGGTTCCATTGCGGGGAGCATACAGGGGTTTTCATTTCTTCCTCCACTTTCCACATCCACCATAGTCAGATCGTATCCACTTGATGCTATGGCTCCTTTCTCATTGTAACAAACTCTACCATTCATTTGATTCGTTCCACCTCGAGTAAGATTAGGGTATTGAGAACTGGTTTGAGGGTTTTTTTCCAGGAGAATATAGTTTCTTCAATTCCTTCGTCTCTAGTTCTCTTATTTTTCTTCTGGTCGGGTCTTCCTTCTTCCGGTTGTTCAATCCCATTAATAGTAGAAATAGGCCCATCATCTTCATTTCCACCCCCTTCACTCTGCATCATTTCTGCGACTTTGTGTGCATGCTGTGCATAGAATTCTTGGAACTGATCTTCTGACATGCGGTAAACGAAAAGATCCCAGGCAATCTGCTCGCAGGCTTCCTCATTATGTTCCAGTACAAAACAGTTTGGACAGATCGTTCTTGGATGTTTCTCAAAATGATACTTGATCCACACTTTTTCTTTAGCAGCTGTTAAGAGCCAAACACCTCTTTTAAGTTGCTTACGCAGGTCCACTTCAATCCTAGCAGTTATTACTCTTCCCCTGATTGTGAAACCTGTAATTGAGTCTTCATATATCCTTCTTCCAATATCCTTACACATTTTATCAATGATACCTCGGTCAATATGTTCTAGCATTAGACCAGTCATTATCACCGAGAAAACTTGATGTGTAAACAAATAATCCTTCAGAGGGATTGAATTGTCATATTTTTTCAGCACCATCAGATGAGAATTGACTAGCCAAGGTACCTTCTTCAAGACAGCATCTACGTCATCCTTGTTCTTGAACTTGAAAACATATAGATTGTGACCTATTGTATTGATCTCAACCTTACGGAATCTCCTCCAAATTATGTTAACCTCCTTATGGACTTCTTCAAAATCCATATAATCTTTTGCACTGATTTTTCCAATGAGGCTATTACTCCATTTGTTTGCGGCTTTATTAAATTCCTCCTCCGAAATTAAGCTGTTTATTAAACTCCTTGTTTGGTCTAAATTAATAGCAGTCTCCTTCATTTTTCTAGTGATAGTTGCTAACTGAAATTTTGAGCTCTGCGACATTTTTTTTTTTTTTTTTTTTTCTGGAGAGAAAATATTTTGGTGTGTTGGAAGGCTAGAATTCTTGGATTTTATACTGCATGTTGTCGACCCTTGGTATCTTTTTCCATGAGCATAATTTCTAATTAACAATTTTTCCTTTTGACCACTTTTATAATTATCACCCGTGATTTGTGCACAAGGCCCAATTAACTTTTTCTTGCTTTTTACACATTGGGTATTACTAATTGTCGGGTTTGAAATTCTTTTCTTACCTTTCTTGCATTGGATACCAATAAATGTTGGAGATGTCGTTTTTGAAATTCTTTTCTTTACTTTCTTGCATTGGATACCAATAGTTGTCGTATTGGAAAACCTTTTTTGACCATTTCTACAGCTATCCCCCTTTAACTGCTTGGTAATTTTTGGCTGCCTGATGGGTAAATGAAGTTCAATTTTTTTTAAATCTTGATGAGCGCCTTTTCTTTTGGTGTGTTTCCAAATTTACCCTCATACAATTGAGTTTTGCAGTAAACTCTAAGGATGAAGAACCAGTCCCCCTTAATTTTTGAGTTTTGATCGTGATGAAATTGTTGATGAATGGTAGCAAAACCCACTGTTTTGTGTGTTCCAATATATGAGATGAAAACTAGTAACACCACTGAAACTAGCCTGCCATAATATCTCGACAATCTGAAAATTTCCATACCAAGAATAAGGAAAATCACCACTGATTCAAGGAGATTTAGATGATAAACCCCCGCACCACTGCTCCCAAAAAACCACCACTGGATCGCTAGAGATTAAACGAATGAGCACTGCACATCACTTAATTAGTTCCTCATGGAAACAAATTAACACGTCAGAAAAAACAAGGAGTATTAGCAGCACAGAAAAACGCAATAATGTTTAAACGAATCTAAACAAAACAATGAGAATTAAACTGACAAAAACAAGGCATAAAAAATCAAGTTTAGAACGAAGAAGAATCGAGGAAGAGGTTGGGAGTGAGAGTAATGATTTTCTTTCTTTCTTTCTTTCTCGAATTGTAATCTGGAGATACAAGCAAATACTTGACATTCTTGAATCTTCGTTATGTTGAATTCAGACATTTTAGCATTGCAGAAAGCATGTGTATCGAGTCTCCATGTTTAAATATGCTGATTATTTGTTGTATCATGTCATCTAGGAGAAAGCTCCAAATTTGTTGTATCTTGTATCATGGATCTAAAGGCATCGTCATGAATTGATATTGTAAGAACTGTAGTCTTGAAACTCTGATTGCAGGTGCCTGGTCGAAATGTAAGTGATAAGGAGGAAAATGATAAACAAATTTGGTGTACTCCCTGGTTGTCTGCCCTCCCTTTGGTCAAGAACCACACAAATGTCTTCAGGACAACCAACATCTTGCTTGCACCCATTTTAACCGTTGCATGGGCTTGTACGTATCTTCTGGCCTGAACTGGTTATTGTTCCACAACATCATCTAGGTGACCCACAGTTAACTCTTTCTTTAGTACAAATATATGTAGCACCAGTGGTCCTAGCTTCGGACGCCATTTAGGCTTCCATTTAGCCATTTATCTTCTAGGTGATTGAATTCACTTGTAATTCCTGTAAACGACTTAAAACAATATTATTAGCCAAATATCGAGACCTAGCTAGTATAAATATGGGTATAAAAATGTCGCAATTACGTGATTATCATTAGCCGATGCTTATTCGCTAGATACCGTCATTGCTTCTTCTCCGAGAAAAGAAGTTCATGATCCATGGGTATTCTACCTCCACGCGGCATTGCTCCGTCAGGATTTCGCTCATTGCGGAAAATTCCCCACTGCTGCCTCCCGTAGGAGTCTGGGATGTGTCACAGTCCCAGTATGGCTGATCATCGCCTCGGACCAGCTACTGATTATCCCCTTGGTAAGCTATTGCCTCACCAACTAGCTAATCAGACGCGAGCCCCTCCTCGGGCAGATTCCTCCTTTTGCTCCTCAACCTACGGGGTATTAACCGCCATTTCCATCCGTTATTCTCCTCCCAAGGGAAGGTTCTTACGTGTTACTCACCCATCTGCCACTGGAAACACCACTTCCCGTCCGACTTGTTAAGCATGGTATCATCATTCATCCTAAGCCAGGATCGAACTCTTCGTGAGATTCATAGTTGCATTACTTATAGCTTCCTTGTTCGTAGACAAAGCGATTTCGGAATTGTATTTCATTCCAAGGCATAACTTATATCCATGCGCTTCATACTCGCTTGGAGTTTGCTCCCAAAAATATATCTATCCTTATCCCATCACGTCAATCCCACGAGCCTCTTATCCATTCTCATTCGATCACAACGAGGGGTGGGGGAGGGGGGGAGGGGGAGCCAAAATAAAAAAAAACTCACATTGGTTTTAGGGATAATCAGGCTCGAACAGGTGACTTACACCACATCAAGATGACACTCAACGCCACTATTCCTGAAAAATTTAGAACCATGCCTTCTTTTCGCACAATTACGGATACTAAAATAATTGAAAAATTGAAAAATTGGATTCAATTGTCAATTGTACCTATCGGAAATATGATTGACTACGAGTTTGAGCCATAACGTGTAGGAGAAGATCCCGACTCGGCATTGTGTAAAAAATAGAGGAAGAAGAACCAAGCCAGGATGATAGGAAATAGGGACCAACCCCTTCTTCTTATGTTCTTGCGTCAAAGATCTTATCGTTTCCGAAGGAACTGGAGCTACATCTCTTTTCAATTTCCATTCAAGATTTCTTATGTGTTTCCACACCCCGTTGAGACCTCGAAAAATAGAAAAATTACTTTGAAGGAAATCCTTAAAATGAGAAAATCTTATGAAAATCTCATTAACAGAATTAGGAGAGATTTATCCATCTCTGAAAATTCTCACATCAGTACAGTTTCTCCTCATGATCCAAATCTCACTGCGATTAAGAAAGGTCAACTTTCTGGGAGAAAATATGTTGGGCAGAATTTCCAAAGAGAAGCATGAACTATGTTTCTGATACTCGTTGTAAGCACGAGAAGACTTACTCCGATACAACCTAGTTGTATGGAGAATGTGCACCCTCATCCAAGTTTGTGCTCATAATTTTTGGGATGAGGAAGCACATAAAACGAGAGCACATTTTTTGTGTTTGTATCAGAAAAATCTGTAATAATTTTTGGATAATTTGCGAATCCATTTTGTCTAAAAATATTGTTCATGTTTATAATGATCTTCCATAATTAGGATTTATTTAAAATTTTCAAATTTTAATAAACCTTCCAACATGAGAATTTCGGACACAAGAAATAAAATATATTCTTGATATATTTTCGATCCGAAAGTTGCCTCTTCTTAAGAGAAACTTTCTCTTGCCTGTATTGAGAAATCCTGATTAATTCTTATTTATATTCTTGATCATGCCTCCAATAACTCGTAGTATTACAAAGGTAAATAAGGAGAAAGCTCAAAGAGTTAAGGATTGTCAAGGAATCAATACAGAAAGGAAAAAGAAGATCATATCAAAAATCATGCCTGATTATGAATTTGATAGATCTACCAGATCCCAAGATGAGTCATGTTTGTTGGATTATAACCTTCAATATCCAAAAGAAACCAAGTGGATACCTTCTGATAGTATGGTAAACTAAATCCATGGTTTTGAAGAACTAAGAACCAATCTTATAATAACAGTTCGAAATCAAGATTGGCTAAAGGATAGGATTAAAAAACAAAAGCTTATCTTGCAGACATGAAGGAAGAAGTTGAAAAGCTTGAAAAACAAGAAGTTGTCGCTGACAAGTCTCTTGAGACAAGATTCAGGAGTTTGAACACTGAAGAAACCTCAGTGAATAATCAGAGAACCACTAGGGATTAAGTTATATGTTGTAATACTTGATCCAGAAAATAGACATCAATGTTTTGATTTACTTCAATTATTGTATAAGGTCTATTTTTGAATAAAACTATCATTATTATTTATGAATAAAATTATTATTTTATAATTTTTTGTATCATGTGATAGTTATCGATTACATAGCCTGTGAATGAATGTTATATTTTTGCTATGTGTATTAGGTTTATGAGATGTCTTATTTCAGTTTTTATTAACCTTAATATTCGGTCTCATATGATGTAACCCTTATGATTTGTGTGGCTTTTTGATTTAGCGGGATTAAGTTCTAGCTCATGTTGGTAGACTTTATCAAAGGATCATAAGGTATTCCGATTGAAACTCATATGTGAAAAGTCATAGTATGTTGAATCAATTTGTGTTTACATGAGTTGTGTTTAGCATAACATATGTGTTTTGGGTTTTCAACTTTTGCTATTGGCACACATTAGTTAAAACCGATTCAACCTTTCTCTGGTAAATGTTGCCTTTTGTTGTTGTTCTTTTGTTCTTGCGAGAAGATAAAAACACACTGGGGGAGAGTTCTTATTTGAACTTGTGCTTAATGATATATCTTTCTGGGGAGAAGATGCTGCGGAAATTGAGGTAACGAATTTGTTAGTTAATCGTTTTCCTGTTTAAGAAAAGCCTGTTTATATTGCATATATTTTGTTTTTTCTTAAAAAAATTTCAGTACAATTTGTTAGAGCACTGCTCGGTCAAACTCGCGTGCATTGCTATCTCAAGCATGTTTGTCAATCTTAGTGATCAAAATTATAAAATCTTGATTTCTAGTCTACTATAGCTAAGGTCTCGGACTAGGATAGAAATTGTAGTTGAGCTCAAGAAATCCATGGCGATCATCATACAAGACGAAGGACTACTCAAGGAACCAGTAGATCTTCATTGACTAAAAGGTATGTGGAGACTTGAACTTATCTATCACTCAAAAGTCTAAGTCATTTTACTATATAGACTAAGAATATGCACATGTTAGATTTCGAGCTGAGTATATCTCGCTTATCTATTCTCGAAATGGGTGTTGGTAAAGCTTTCGCTTTAGCCAAGTTCATCTTTGCCTAGTGACGAAAGTCATGTTATCTTTCAATCACTTTGGAAATCGATCTGACGAAAAATAGTTTGTGAATAACAACTATATAACGCCCTCTGAGAATGTTTCAATGATTGAAATGAGATTTTAGACTATATAACCATTGTCGGATATAAACATTGTTGTGTCAACATATATATGTATAAGTCCTTAAAACTTGAACCGAAGTTTGTGAACTTTGTTGATCAAGTGGAACCGGAACGTGAGAAGTAACTCAGTCCGCGAACCCATTCTGCGAACTGGCGCAAGTTCTCAAACCCGAGAATATCTGCTGAAGTTGAAGATCAGGTGCAGTACGCTAACCCAGTCCGCGAACTGACGGAAGTTATCATCCCGAGAAATTCTGCTGGAGTTTATTATCTTCAACCGGTTAGCTTGAGTCCGCAAACTCAATAGGTTATATATGAAAACCTTGTTCGTGAACTTATCATAAATTACTAAGGAATGCTTTAGCAAACCTTGGATTTATAGTTCATGAAATGATTCGAGTGAATCACATCATTTTTGATTCAATTGTGTCTCTTGTAGTACTTGAGATCTCATAGCAATTGAACAACTCTCTAACTAGTTCATTAGAGTCATTTGGACTAGTTATGGTGAAGAAGAATATGGTTGATATGAAAGTTATCATTTGGCTAACCATTTGGTTGACTAATATTGAACCAACCATTGTACACGTTTGGGTACAGTTACACGAACTCAAAACGTCAAGTACATGTGTGTATGGCAAGCTAAGTTTTCGATATAATGGTTGAGAGATATTAGCTTGTATCTAATCAGGTTTTCATCTAACGGTGAATATTGAATGCTTTGTTGGCAAGCTAACATTGATTGCAAACCCTGATTTGAAAGACTATATAAGGGAGAACTCTACCAACTGGGAAACCTAATCCCGGCACATTATGTGTGATACTAGTTTGCTAAAGCTAGAGTCGATTCTCCTTTAACCTTTGGTTTTCTTCTTCTAAAACCAGGTTAACGACTTAAAGACTTCATTGGGATTGTGAAGCCAGACCGATACTACTTTTCTTAAGGTTGTGTGATCTGATCTTGTTGGCTTGAGATTTATATCTCCGATAGGAAAGATAAAAGTAGTCACAAACATCTTCGTCTCATTGTTTGTGATTTCTCAATAATCTTCTTCGCTGCGTCAATTAAGTTTATTTTGAGGTGATTGATGAAACTGAGCTATTCTTCGGGAATATAGGTATGGTTTTATCGATTGGTTCCTGTCCACCTTGATTTATCAAAAGACGGAACAAAACTTGTAGGTTTATTCGTGGGAGACGAATTTATCTATTACCTGTAGACTTTTCTGTGTGAGATAGATTTGTTTATTAAAGTCTTCGACTTTGGGTCATAGAAACTCTTGGTTGTGGGTGAGATCATCTAAGGGAATCAAGTGCGCAGTATCCTGCTGGGATCAGAGGCGTAGGAGCATAACTGTACCTTGGATCAGTGTGAGATTGGTTGGGGTTCAACTACAGTCCATACCGAAGTTAATTTGGAGTAGGCTAGTGTCTGTAACGGCTTAATACAATGTATGTTTAATCTGGACTAGGTCCCGGGGTTTTTCTGCATTTGCGGTTTCGTCGTTAACAAAATTCTGGTGTCTGTGTTATTTCTATTCCGCATTATATTTTGTTATATAATTGAAATAATACAGGTTGTGGGTTGTTCAATCGATAGGAATATCCGACCTTATTGGTTGTTGATTTAAATCAATTGACACTTGGATATTGGTCTTTGGCACCATCCAAGTTATCTCTCTTTGATTAGACTCGCAAATCATATTTGCTTGAGTAAATCAAATCGAGAGATTGTGATAATAACTCCTTGAGATATTTTCTATTGATTGAGACTTTTTTGATTCTCTATAAAATAACTCGGAGTTGTCCATACATATTGTTAATAGAAATATTTGGTGAGGTTGTTAGACCCCCGCGTTTTCAATTGGTATCAGAGCAGGCAAACACGTTAAAGACCTCACAAGTCTGTGTTTGTAGCTATCTGACTCTATGGACCAGAGTAGTATCTCTGATAAACGCATCACCATAAATAAGGAATCTGTCATGTCAAAGTATATTAAAGAAAAATATTCTACAATCTCAAGTATAGACGAACACTGTGTTAAAATCAGACAAGCAGATATTGACATGCACCATTTCGATTGCCCTTAAAAAGAGTTTACTTCTTTAAATGAACGGGAAACAACTGAAGAGAGTAAGTTGATTCTAAATCATATTAGAATCCAAGATGATATATTTAATCGGTTGAAGAAACATGTCAATGGTCTTCTTGGTGTAATTAGAGACTGCAAAATCAAAGAAAATACTGAAGAATGTTCTTCATGTATGACTCTTGAAGCAAGCCTCATAAAGGATGCTTTTGAAATAGAATGTCGCTTAAATAAACTCTCCATTCAAGGATGCTCTAGGAAGTCTAATACATCAACTGCTTTTTCTACAATAGTAAATGCTCTAGAAGAAAAAACAGAGTCCCTTCCAAGCAAGAAAAATGTGCCAGTCTCCTCTGATCAAGGAAATCTCACATCACATGGAAGGAAGAAATCTCATGACGAGAATGTTAAGACTAAACTGACTAATCACGTTTGTGATCAGAAAGTATGTCACTTTTGCATAGCAAAAGGTTCTGTTAAACAAAAGGGAAACTCTAAGTTGAATAAAAATTATCTTGTTCAACTTCAACACTCCTTAGACTTAATCCTCAAAGGTGTAACTGACATTCGTATGTCGAAACCTATAGGTTTTCGTATGAACCCTGTGTATGCTACTAGGAAGGTCAGTTCAATGAGTTTCTCAAATATCAGGAAGCAGAACAGAAGTCTTTATAAGAATCATCTAAGGAAAGATCAAGTGGTTTTCTTTGAAAATAGTGCTTCCCTTGATTTAAAGAGAATCCCAGAAGAAAGGATAAAAATTGATGATACAAGAAACAACCTGATAAATATGATTCAAGAGTATAAAGAACTTGTTGACAGGTTGTCATCCTCCTCAAGTCAAGACTCTTCTGGTAAGAACTCAAACTATGTCTCTTATTTTGATGACAATAAGTTTTATGATAATTTCTCAAATCAAAAGGAATCCCTCTCACGATTCATGAGGAAAAATAGACTTGATCATAGACACAATTCCTTAGATGAGCTCAAATCTCATACTTGTGTTAATTAATCACAAGGTTAGGAACTTGCTCATAAAAATCCTGCTGAGCAAGATGTATAAAAGTCAGGTGTACTTTGGAAATTTGTGTTTTGCATAGTTGAGCTCTTCTCTTATCGTTTATAGATAAACTAGTGCCAACACACAGTATTGCTTAAAAAGCATTTGCAATGTTTTTGTTGTATTTTCCTGTTTAATTGTATTGTGTTCTTTTCTTGGGGTGCACTGTGTTCGAATGTGTACACCGGTTACCATTTCGAGTTTACAGCTTGGAAACCCTAAAAAGCCCTACTTCTAAACAAAACCTTTAAATAACCGACCTATTGATTTACATATATCACGTACGCATACTCTATGTTTTTCTGGGTTATCAAGAATGTCCTCTTCTTCATCTTTCGATGGTGGTTTTGCAAATGGATTTCTTGTGAAAGGTTTTGGTGTTGAATCAAAAGGAAGAAAGAAAAGAACTCTTGTGGAAGATGGAGCACCTAATGCCTCATGCTTTTATGACTACTCATATCAAGATGTTGAGAGTGAGGATATGGTGTCTGCTGAAGTGGTTCATGACATTCTAAACTACTTCGAGAAAGCTAAACTGCAACTTGTTGATACAATAAGAGATCTTGGTGTGGTTAGAAGTAAGTTGGAAAAGGTTACTGCTGACCTTGGTCTCATGAAGACACATGTTAAAGAACTTCTCAACAAGGATATCTTCTTGGAAAAAGGAGTTGATGTGAATCACAAGCTCAAAGATGGTGAAACCCATGAAACTGTCAACCGTGAACTTTAGTTTATGATCGGGTTCTACTTATATGATTGATCTTATCATGTCTAGTAAATCTATGTTTTCTATTTTATTTAGAAGAATAACTAGTGTTTGGAATAGCCATGATTGTGATTACACATAGCTATATCCAATGATTTCATCTTCTTATTTTTAGATTTATTGGTTTTAATTATAAACTGGTTTGGAAGATGATGGTTGCAGTATTAATCTTTTTGGTTTTATATATTGCAATATTTTAATGGGATATGTGTGTTTACGTCCGTGGACTTGATTGTCCCATATTTTGTCAAAAGTAAAGTCGTTCACATATTGGTATGCAAATATTGATAGAAGGAATGAATGGACTTTTGGCAAAACACAAAAGTTAAGCCTATATTGTCAATCTTTGATGTAAGATAGGTTAAAATCTTTTGTGATTCTAGGATAAAGTCTATTATGTCACCTTGTGATGGAAAAAATAGAATAGGTCATTGTTTTGTAATACACGGTATAGAGCTTAATTGTTCCATATTATTATGTATTACCGTGAAGGTTCCATCTTGTATCTTATGTTGAGCACGATACGACTAAGTCAATTTCTTATTGGCATGGTTGTTTGTTCCATAAAGATGCAAAATTTTGAGCATTAAGAACTAAAGTAATCAACTTGTGTGGTTATTTAGTTTGTATTCCATGAGTTCTCTCATGTTGAGTACATGTACGGTTAAGTTTGTCATTTCCTATGATAATCTTAGTCGGGGTTCCATAATCTCTTATGTTGAGCCCAAATGAACTAAATCAATCATCTTGTGTGATTATTTAGTCAGCACTCCATAGATTTTTCTCATGTCGAGTGTGTACAATTGAATTGATTACTTTGTGATTAGTTTAATTATGTAATCAAGTGGAACCGGAATGTGAGCATCAACTCAGTCTGCGAACTTAGTCCGCGAACTGGCGTAAGTTCTCGAACCCGAGAATATATGCTGAAGTTGAAGCTCAGGTGCAGTCCGCGAACTGACAGAAGTTCTCATCCCGAGAAATTCTGCTGGACTTTATTAACTTCAACCGGTTAGCTTGAGTCCACGAACTCAGTCCGCAAACTCAATAGGTTATGTCTGAAAACATTGTTCGTGAACTCATCTTAAATTACTAAGGAATGCTTTTGCAAACTGTGGCTTTATAGTTCATGAAATGATTCGAGTGAATCACATCGTTTTTGATTCAATTGTGTCTCTTGTAATACTTGATATCTCATAGCAATTGAACAACTCTCTAACTAGTTCATTTGAGTCATTTGGACTAGCTATGGTGAAGAAGAATATGGTTGATATGAAAGTTATCATTTGGATAACCATTTGGTTGACTAATATTGAACCAACCATTGTACACGTTTGGGTACGGTTACACAAACTCAAAACGTCAAGTACATGTGTGTATGGCAAGCTAAGTTTTCTATCTAACGGTTGAGAGATATTAGCTTGTATCTAATCAGGTTTTCATCTAACGGTGAATATTGAATGCTTTGTTAGCAAGCTAACATTGATTGCAAACCCTTATTTGGAAGACTATATAAGGGAGAACTCTAGCAACTGGGAAACCTAATCCCACACATTCTGTGTGATACTAGTTTGCTAAAGCTAGAGTCGATTCTCCTTTAACCTTTGGTTTTCTTCTTCTAAAACCAGGTTAACGACTAAAAGACTTCATTGGGATTGTGAAGCCAGACCAATACTACTTTTCTTAAAGTTGTGTGATCTGATCTTGTTGTTTCTATCATACGAGTACAATTGTAATAATTGGATTGAGATTTATATCTCCGATAGGCAAGATAAAAGTATTCACAAACATCTTCGTCTCATTGTTTGTGATTCCTCAATAATCTTCTTCGCTGCGTCGATTAATTTTATTGTAAGGTGATTGATGAAACTGAGCTGTTCTTCGGGAATATAAGTCTGGTTTTATCGATTGGTTCATGTTCACCTTGATTTATCAAAAGACTGAACAAAACTTGTAGGTTTATTCGTGGGATCAGTGTACGCCGAAAGTCACCAATCTTATTGATTCACGGGCTTTCCAAACCCTTGTAGGTTTTATCGATTGGTTCATGTTCACCTTGATTCATCTTTGCCTAGTGACGAAAGTCACCCGCCTCACCCTTATGGCACTTCCTTATGCCGGTCATAGTGTACGCCGTACGTTGTAAACTGCCAAACCAATACCCAAAGAGGATCCCCCAGTTTGTGATATGTATTGATGTCATAAACTGGGGAGACTTGTTAGCTTGGTGACCTTCGACGGTCGAGATTTTTCATCTTAAGAGGAAAGGTAACCGTTGATCGTTGCACACTTTCGTTTGTTGGTGTCCGCATAGGGAAGGCCATCATGGTGGCGCGTCTAGGTTGGTATTCCATTGGCGTGGCATGGTGGCGCGGCTGGGTTGGCATGCCGTTGGCATGGCATGGCATGTCCAAACTTAGGTTTTCGGGCCAAAGGTTACCATGCTTCGTCTGGTAACCTTGGATGGATAGGATTTGCTCCTAGGATTGAAGGGGGACCATCGATTGTCGTACACCTTCATTTTGGTAGCCGTGTAGAGAAGGCCACCATGGTGGAGCGGCTAGGTGCGTTTTTCATATGGGGCCAAGGGTTTGGAAATCTGTTGGCACATGGTGCGGCTAGCATGGCTAGGTCCAAGGCGAGGTGCAGTTTGGCTTGGCATGTGGGGCCAAGAGTTTGGCAAGCCATTGGCACATGGTGCGTCTAGCATGGATAGGGCCAAGGCGAGGTGCGGTTTGGCTTGGCATGTGGGACCAAGGGTTCGGCAAGCCGTTGGCACATGGTGCTGCTAGCATGGCTAGGGACAAGGCGAGGTGCAGTTTTTCTTGGCAGCCGTTGGCACATGGTGCGGCTAGCATGGTTAAGGCCAAGGCGAGGTGCGGTTTGGCTTGGCATGTAGGGCCAAGGGTTTGGCAAGCCGTTGGCACATGGTACGACTAACATGGCTATGGCCAAGGCGAGGTGCGGTTTGGCTTGGCATGTGGGGCCAAGGGTTTGGCAAGCCGTCGGCTAGGATCGTGACCAAGCTATGATTATGGACAAGCTAGGTTTTTGGGTCAAAGGTTACCATGTATTGTCTGGTAACCTTAGACGGCTAAGATTTGTATCTTAGATGGAAAGGTGGCCATTGATTATTGCATGCCTTCATTTTAGAAGCCAGCGTTGTGCATGGCGTGTTGGGACAGCAAGCATGGTTGGCATTCTTCGGCGTGGAGATATGGTTGGCATGGTTTGCCATTGGCACAGTGGTGCGGCTAGCATGGTTGGCATGCCTAGGCGCAATAGGTGTGGCTGACATGGTTTGCCATTGGCACAGGGGTGCGGCTAGCATGGTTGGCATGCCTTGGCACGGTAGGTGTGGCTGGCATGGCTTGCCATTGGCACAGGGGCGCGGCTAGCATGGTTGGAATGCCTTGGCGCGGTAGGTGTGGATGGCATGGTCTGCCATTGACACATGTGGTGTGATAACTAGGGTTTTGGCTTGTCGAAACCCCAATTAGCATTTAAAAAGGTACCCTAGTAATTTTCTCGTAGACAAATTAAAGGGTTCAATAAATGTGCTTGGTTTGGACATTATTACTCAAGTTCTGTGACGTCACTGTCTGACTGGGGTTTTACGATTTTACACCTAAGTTAAAAACCACCATCAATATTAAGTCCCTTGCTTAGCTCGGAACAAGTGCCTTGTTGCGAGGTAAGCATATGATGGTGACAAATGAGGACATAATCAAAACGTATGACATGCAAAATGGTCAGGAAAGTCCGACTAACCTTTTTCGAGAGGTAGGGAGAGTTCATGATCTTGTGTATGGCGGACCTGTATAAATTGTGCCGGGGATGCAGACCGTGGAGTGGTGAGACGAAAATTGCTAGCTTGGTCTGGCCATACATCACCTTGACTGGGCTAGGGAATATCATGACGTTAACTTGGTGGATCTGTTGGTATTGGCAAGTCACGGCGCATACGGCTTGGAGATGCAAAGCACATGCGAACGGTTTGGAGAGGCAATGCATGTGTTGATATCTTGGAAGGAAAAGCGGGTGCGGTCATCTTGGCACGTTGGGACAAGGAATGGGCGGCTTGGAGAGGTAGAGCATGCGCGGTCTTGGAAGGGAAAGCGTGCGCGGTCGGCTTGGCATGTGGGTCCAAGGAACGGGGGTCTTGGAGAGGTAGAGCATGCATGGTCTTGGAAGGGAAAATCAAGCACGGCTTGGAGAGGCAAAGAAAGCAGACGTATTGGCACGTGGGGACAAGGGGTGGTGCAGTCTTGGGAAGGAGAGCATGGTGGATGGCTTGGCATGCGGGTCTAAGGCATGGCATGGACTGCTTTGGCGTGGTAATTGGTCCTTGCGGGACCGGTTTCCTTTTTTCCTTACTTGTCTCAAAATAGGAAATCCTTTCCTTGTTCAAACTCCCATGTACCACGCATATAAAAGGAGGGCCGGCTCCTCCTTTTGTTTCTCGCCTATTTATTCATCCCAGCTGTGTGGTAGCAGTAAAGCAAAGCGAACAAGCAAATCCAAGGTACGCCTTCCAATACTTCTTCTTTAACTTGCTTTCTCTTTTATTTTGTGTTGGTGTAAACCCTAGCTATAGGCGTACTTTTTCATGAGTTTGTAGAAATATTATTGGCGTGTACACTAGCCGTAGGTATGCTTTGCTTGAACTGGTAATAAATTTTAGGCATGAATGTTGTAGTGATGTTGGCCGCCTAAAATACCGTGCGAAGTAGGTGTGTACGAGTCAGTAATTTCCATCCCCTTCTCGTGAAAATCTAGACTCTAGGGTTTCCTCCTTTTCTAGTGTGGCCATGTGTGTAGTTCCCGTGGTGGGGCGCGCCTGTTCGGCTGGGCGCAAATTTCCGCTGCACGAAATGGTGATGCAGAATCTGTCAGTCCCCATTTCTTCGCATATGTGCAAAATGGCTTCGAAACCAATTGGCTTGCGTCCCGTATGGTCTTCATGTGTCTGATAAAATAACTTCCATGTACTTTCGTAATAATTTCTCTTCATTTTGTTCCATTGTAGTTGTTTGGAAAGTGAAATTAGCACGAAAGGATCTTCATTATGACATCACTTGAGGAAAGTTCTGCTGTACCGAGAGACGTTGGCAACTCCAAGCCAAATGTAAGTGATGAATTCTTTACAACTTTAGCCACGGTTAAAAGAAACCACCCCCACTATGTGTCGATTTTTCTGATCGGTCTGGAAAGTGAGGGAGGAGACCGGTCAGTTCGACCAGGAGGCGTAATAAGGTTTTGTCTTCAGAAAAATGAATATCGTGCCTCTCCTATCGATTTCAAAACCTCTGTGAGTCCATTGCATCCCTTCGAGAAATGGGCGCGATTCATGTTGAGCCAGGAGCATGTAAAAACCAATTTGACCATGGTGCAGATCATTGATGCTGTTGCAGCTTCCGCAGTGCTTCAAATTAGGAAAGATATTCCAGGCTTGGTTGCTTTTATTTCCATATGGTATCCGGACACCCACATGGACATATGTAGGTTGGTGAAATGACCATTTCCTTAGAGAGCGTGGTTGTATTTTTGAACCTTCCCGTGATCAGAAACCTCGATGTTAGGATTTCTGTAGATGAAGAAGAAATGCGCGCTGCCCTGGTTGCGAAATCAAAAGGATTCGTTCGGAAAGAAAGCGATACGAAGTGCTTCTATGACTGGTGGATGTCTCAGTGGTTTCCTGACGTATTAGAGTCGAATCAGAAGAATAATATACTTCATATCGCGGCGTTCTTGGCTCTTTAGCTGTCCAGAGATATTTTTGACGACGGCTCGGGTAAGAAAGAGATAAGGCAAGAGCTTATCAAGTTTGACATAAAATTGGCAAAGGCATCATTCTACCTGTTGGCGGTTTGTTTCTTAGTTCTCTGTATGCACACATGGATCAGCTGGTTTCGGACATGCGTTCCTTAAACGGCTACATGAAAGTGGATTCATATATTCATGCCGCCTTTCTCCAAACATGGTTGTGGGAGCATTTCGAGAAGTATGCCCCGAAACTGTTGGATGTACTTCCTAAGTCTTAGGGTGGATCTAGGATACTGCGCTGGTCGAACAGGCGCCCAAAGACTGGTTCAAACCTGGTCGGGCTTCTTTACAACTCGTACGCGGTTAATTTTCGTCCATGGGCTCCGGTGCATGCGTCTATGAGTTGCACAAAGGCTCTTCTGTTTATCTTAACATAAACTCCTTTGCCAGGTTCCAAGATCTCACCAAAAGGTAATCGTTAAGATTAATCCAACAACACTCTTAATCCAAAGAATTATATTGATACCTATCTACACAATTAATCAATCCAATCTACCACAAGGATAAACCAATTAGTAATTGGATCCCTTTTTACCGAAACAAGTATTGTGCACACCAAACATTAAAAAACCAAGTCTGAAATCTTCTATCTCTTCTTTGTCTTCAAATATTCTTAGATCTTCAATAAACACCTACACACAACTACTTGAATCTCTTGTGATCAATCACACACAGAACGGAGTCTGTTAACAATGGATTATCACAAGATCGTATTTAGATCTAACAACAGTCTAAAGATCCCTGTCGAAACCTTGAACTAGTTTGAGTAAATCTTATATCAGAAGAGAATATTCTCAAGAATAAACAAACTTGGTGCAATCAAAGTTCAACCACCGTTAGTCAATCAAATCAATATGAAAACTAAAGATAAACCACAATTATCTAGTTTCCCACCAATGATACGCACTAGAGCTTATAAATCCCAAATAAGACTTTATACTGAGCGGACGTAAGAGATTTCTCCTAATTAGGTTACTCTCCTCTCCGAATAGGCAGCTTCACCAGTAACAATACAACAAAAGAAGTTTACTGTCACGAAGGTTTAGTTTGCTAGAAATTCTAACTTAAAGTATTTATAGACACGGAAGTTTGGACACCAAGGAATTTCCAAAACTGAAAATATTCTCAAGATATTCAATATTTTCCAAATTCGGTTTTCATAATTCCTGAGAATGCACTGTCCAAATTTATGATCGAAATCTCCTTGGAAAATCTTTAACTAGCAAATGCACATTACTAATTCTTATTTTCCATATATAATTAAAAACCTTAATTAAAAGATTCTTAACTTATTTAAATTCCATATTGGAATTTACTTCCTCCTTAGATGTTAAGGAATATCTTTGAACAATAAAAGATACACATTAATGCGCGTGTTCAAAGTGTGTCGACATCTTTCCTCTTGTAAGTCCTTTTTCATACTTACTCACTTGAAACCGATTTACCACACTTCCAAACAAGTTTATAATTGGTTCATATGTCTTTCAAGATCTATGTGATTGATCAAGTAACACTCAATCACAAGTCATGGGTGTAACGGTTCTACCAAAAAAAGTTTCGGTTCTACCTCCATATGAGTAATGTGCATAGTCACACCAGCTTACCAAATTTTCGGTTGACTAGGTACTAGGATCGGTTCCCCATATATATTTGGTATCTAACTTATATGTGTTGCACATGTCCATGGGATCGGTTCCCCTTTGCCTGAAAACGTGTTGCACATGTTCATAGGATCGGTTCCCCTTTCTTCTATAAACCTTGTTGCACCTCAAGGATCAGTTCCCCTTGTGATGTACTACACCTCTTACTAGGATCGGTTCCCCTCTCCCAAATTTGGTCAGACACACACAAACCCGATCATACCCCAGGTGGTTACTTAAGATCGGTTTCACTAATAAAAGTCATACCAATAAATAAGTCAGGCCTCATGTGAATAGTTTTACCAAGAACACAAACAAGTCATGAGCGGTTATACTAATCACACATATTGGTCGTTCATATGATATGCAATGAAGAACATCCCCAATAACGCCTGGCGATTTCCTTTTCGGTTCACAACACATATCATGAACTTACTTCCTTAAAACACATATAAAAACATTGTTTCCTAGGATGAAATCCTCACCTCATACCTATACATAATCACAATAGCATTCATACGATTATGTTGATGTCTTATATACAAAGTTTAATGGTTAAGCAATAAACCTCATATTGTATTCCCTAATTAATAATATGTCTATTTAGAGTGTTCATGCTTCGCATTTTTATGTTTTCAATATGCACGACTTGAAAGATACGTTAGGGATTGAAACAGTTCAAGTCAAATATCACTAACCTAAAGTGGAAGGATGATGTTGTGGTTGTAGCTCCGTACTTCTTCACTTCTTCAAGTCTTCGCAATACTTGTAATGTCTCACCCTAATACTTTAAAGCTAACCTATACGAAGTTGACTCTAGTACATTTAAATCAAGGGACTCTTAAATGAGTTTTAGCTCACTAAAATATGACAACCAAACTTGACATACCAACGCTTGGTGGGTTTAACCGAGCTATGTGTAGGATCATAATATCGCAACAACAACACACTTGCGAGATCTTCATCAACAACGTTGCGAAGCCGTCGCAAACTAATTGCAGAAGTGATGTAATAGACGACGTCAGCCTAAACACGGGAGAAGTGTGATGATCCTGCGAAATTAATACTTGTAAGCTTGCGAGAGTATCGCAAGTAAGATCCGAAATTAAAGGACAACTTTGTAATCTTGATCTCATTTCTTTCCTGTAACATTTCTAGAATAAATTAATAAAAAGTGTTGTTCTTGATCATAAAGATGTGTTGATTATTATGAATTCTTGTGAGGGATATATTGTGGGATTTCCCGCAACTACATAATGGCGTTAGAAACATGGATGTTTCGAAGATAAAGATTGAAATTGTGATTTGAAAGAATTTGGAGTGATTGGTGAAAAGTTTTGTATAATTTTCAATAATTCATTAAGATTGAAGAAATTTCTAGAAGAAGAAATGCTTTAAGACAACCAACAACTGTTAGAAGGAGTAAGAGGCTTGCTGGAGAAAGAAGAAATGAAATTGGAGAATCTTCAAGGATGAACACAAGAAACAATGGAGAAAATAAGATTCAGCAACCAATTCATCATACACCAGCGCAAAATAAAACTATGGATTATGATAGAGTGAGTGTACACACTTGGCGATCAGATTCAGCGGAAGAAATGGAAGAGGAGCAACAATTAAGAAATAGTAGACAAGAAGAGAGAGATCATGAAGCATTTGGAGGAATAATTCATGGAGATGAAAAATATTAAAACATTAGAGGCATTGAGACAAAGAATACACGAAGACATGAGATTAGAAGCAGAAGAACGCACAAATTTGACAAGACAAAACCATGAGTTGAGAATGGAAAACATGAGATTACAGAATAGGAGGTCAAGAAGTACTACAAGATCAAGTTCAAGATCAATTAAAAGTGAAGTAAGACGAAATTCGCCTACGGAAAATATTGGAGAAAGAGATCGAGAAGAAATACAAAATCCAAATGAAGAACATCGCGAAAGGAGAGAAATAATTGAAGATCAATACATCCCACAAGGCGAAATTCTCCAAACTGGACAAAACAACAGGAATCAAGAGAATGGGCGACGTCAGGAGCGAAATAATCAAGATGGCGAAGAAAATCAGGAAGAAGGAAGGAGAATATTACATGGGAGAGAAATTCAAAGAAATCAACATGTAATTGAATATGAAATCGAGAGACATTATGCCGAACAAGCACGTATAGCTTGCAAAAGGGAAAGGTTGAGAGCAGAAGCGGAGGAACAAGAGCTCCAAGAGGCAATACGCCAGAACAATCACGATAATCGAAAAAAAAGGCATGAACAAAATCGCAATAATGGAAATATCAATGATGAATAAGATAGAATACAAAGGAGAACTGAAAGGAAACAAAGAGAATTGATAAGGAATGAACAAAATCGCAAAGGAGAAAATGAGAAATATAATGGTGTGTGAATTCATGAAATAAATAAAAGAGACGATCGCAGGGAAAGACAAGAAGAAAATAAAAATTTCGCAACACAAAACAGGCAAGAACGCATGAGAAGATAAGCAGAATTAAAAATACCGATGGAATCGGCGCCTGGTGTAAATGAACAAATTTTAAGAGAATTGGCGGAGATGAGAGGAATGCTAAATAACAGAAGAGAAGGAGGCAAAAGACAATTGGATGAAGCTATAGAAGAAGCTGCAAAAACTCCATTCACACAAGAAGTACAACTAGGAGGAATACCCCCAAAGTGCAACCTGCCTGCGTTAACTAGAATCTTTGACGGGACAACTTGTGCAATTCAACACATTAAAGCTTATATAAGATGTATGCTACAGTGGGAAAATCATGATGTTGTATTGTGTAAGTATTTTGCATCCAGTTTAACAGGAGAGGCTTTGAAATGGTTTGAAGGGTTGCCCAAGAATACGATAACGTCTTTCAATCATTTGCAAACTACATTCTTAGGAGCATATACAAGTAATAATTCTTCGCGACCTGGCATTGAAGATGTATTTGGATTAAAGCAGAGAATTAGCGAAAGCTTGAAGCATCTAACCATAAGATGGAAAACAAAGTGTAGTGAAATGGCTGGTCATGTGGATGAGAGATATCTTATTTTATCATTCACTAACGCAATGTTCGCGACCAATTTTCTATATATTCAAATTTTCAGAATCAAGAATACAATCACAATGAATGAGTTACGAGAACTGCAGGAGGAATATATTTCTCTTGAAGAAAAATAGAATGAAATGGAATCATATCCAGTTGCAAATACAAGTTCAACAACAACGAATGCAAGCTTGTTACCCAAATTGATAAATACAGTGGCGAGCACTTCGCAGACACACCAAGAAAAGATAATGGGGAATAGTCAGCAGAAGCTGGTAGCTATGGGAAGTCGTGACCAAGAAGAATTCGAAAGGGAAAGAAACTTCTATAGAGGAGGTGGAAACAACAAAATTCAAAGATTTTATCAGCCACAAGAAACTTATGGAAGTCAAAGGAAAAACCATTATAGGGGACAGGGAAGTCATAAGATAATATGGGAAGAAATCAAAATGCCGCCTCTGAATGCTAGTGTGGAAAAAATATGGGAAGCAATAATCTTGATGGAAAATATACCAGCACCCTGGAACAAGGGAAAAGAACTACCTCTAAATCACCGAAGTCCAGAATTTTGTTCTTATCATCATTTTCATGGACATTAAACAAATGGCTATAGGAATATAAAGAGAATCATTCTCAGGATGATAGATCAGGGAAAGTTAAATCATTTTCTCATGGGACAACCTCAATTTCAACCATTACCACCTCCACCAGAAATTCGCAGAGTTAATACGACAAAAGGAGGAGAAACATTTGTAATAGAAGCTGGATCAAAAGCGAAGAATCTGTTTTGTAACTCTATTGTACATTCATACAAAACGATTGAAGAATTTCATGATAATGTTTTTGAGCAGAGTTTTCACAAGAGATGTTGATGGGAGAGAAATAATGAACATTGCGAAAGTTTCGCCGTTAAAAGACTGGCAAAAGCAGACTATTTCCTTCACCGCAGAAGAAGTACCTGAAGGTGGAGAAATTCATGAAAACCCATTGGTGGTGAAATTAGATATTAATCCAAAACCAAGTGATGATGAAGATGATGAAGCTGAGGATTCATGGGCAATCAACAGAGTTTTAATTGATACTGGAAGTTCAGTGAATATCCTGTTCTATCATGCTTATAAAACTATGGGTGGAAAAGATGAATATTTAATACCTTCAAGTTACAAAATCTATGGTTTTAACGGAACTGCTAATAAACCTAAAGGTGAAGTCACTATACAAATTCCATTGAAAGGAATATCTTCTGAAATTCTGTTCTGTGTTGTCGACGTGGATTCACCGTATAACGCATTAATTAGCAAACCTTGGCTACATGGGATTCTAGGAGTAGCATCGACATTTCATCAATACATCAAGTTCCCTCATCCGAGCAGAGTTGGCATTATAAAAGGATATTGGACTGAGGGAAAGAAGTGTAATGAAATTGATATTGATTCATGCGAAGAATGAACTACAGAGAAAGAGAATTTGAGACATAACATCAAAGGAAATCAGAGAAGTAATAGATTGATGGTTGATGTAGTAGAGAAGAGAACAAAAGAAATGTTGCGAAGTAAATGTTTGCTGAAAATAAGAAGTAGCGAAACATTTGCAGAAAGCAAAAAAGCTGCATAAAATATCAATGATGCACAGGCAGATAGCAGTAAAGGTAAGAAACCTAGAATTTGATATCAGAATAAAATTGAGAAAAGAAAGAAAAATGTATAGCTGAAATAAGATGAATGAATTCAAAAATCTTATGAAAGAAAAGATGTGAGATTACAAATATCAAAAGCAGAATAAAAATATGCGAAAATTTCGCAAGAGACAATCTAAGATCCATAAAAAACTAAGATTAGAATGGGGCGAACCTTTATGGTGTACACCCTAGTTCGCGAATAAAATTTCGCAAAAGGAAAATGTAAGACCTAAAGTGTGTCATAGAAGGGGGTACCTAGTGCATGGCTCAGCGAAAAGGTTACACCGCTACTGGAACCCGAGTCATGGAGATGTGGGGTTCAATAAAAACCTATTCAGGAGAGATACCTTGAATTTTCAACCTAGACTTATGATTTAGGTTAGATGACTGAGGGTCTCTTCTAAGGGGTGCAGAATATGATCAAGGTGCCAAGGTACACGGTTGAGCCAAGAGTGCCTAGGGCATCTGGAACTACCTGGGCATTCTTGGCAAGTCTTAACTATGATGCACTCAGCCTGAAGAAAACCCCACTTAGGGTGCGGTCTCGTAACCATAAGCCATATAGGAAAAAGGGACAAGAGGCTGCGAAAAAAACTGGTTGTTGTCAAGAATGGATGGGAGGATCTAGCCTTGTATGGAAGAAGTACGTCTCCTTAAAGGGGAAACCAGGGGGAAGATAAGGACGGCACCCTCCTTTAGGGATCTGATAAGTGTTTTAAGACGCAAATGTCATGAGGCTTTTTCTCATGGGAGTATCAAGGCTTGTCATATTTGTGCGACAATCCTGAAGAGGCAATAATACAAAAAAGAAAGATAAGATGAGATCAATGGGTCAGTACATGAAAGTGTAAGGACGTCCTGCGATTTCATCGCAAGACGGCAATGTCATGGGGCTTTATTTTCGCAAGAATATTTAGGCATGTCATATTGTCGCAACAAAAATTACAAGAGGAAAAAAAAAATTAAGACAAGATCAAGGGGCTTTTGCATGAAAATGAAAAGACGTCCTGCGATTTTGTCGCAATGACAAAAGGTGGCAAAATAAGACCTTTACTTAGGAAGGCAAAATAAGACCACATCAGAAAACAAGAGAATGAAATCTCAAAATACATGATTGCGAGATTATGAAAACATGCTTGTGAGATTAAAAAGTAACTTGCTTAATCTTTTATTTGTATACAAATAACATAGGCAAGTATGAGAATGCATAGAATAAGGAAATGTCATTTGTCTCCATATGACATATTTACGCAAGTCAATTATATCTTGATTAAATATATTGCAAGGAAGAATTATTTTTTCTAACACATGCAAGGAGAAGCAAAAGAAATATAACTTGTATTGAAGATTGTAGAAATTTGCATTGATAGATTACAAGAATAAAAGATCAAAGAGCAAATGTACAAAGTTTTACAAAAAGTCTAACAAGAAAGAAAAATCTATTTCTTGCTTGATTCTTCATTATCTTCATCAGATTCCTCATCAGACTTTTCTTCATCTTCTTCAGACTCTTCTTCTTCATCAGCATCACTATCAGAGATGACCAAATCAGGAGTGTTCTTTGGGACTTCATCAAAAAGATAGGGATATGTGGAATGTGGAATGTTATGTTCATCACAAACTATTTTAATAGTCTGGTTGCGAAAAAGAGTAGCATTATTTTTAAAGTTCGAAATAGTAATTTTCAATTGGCTCTTCAACTTAGAACATTTATCGTTGCGAGAAGAAAGAGTATTTGCGAGTTGTTCTTTCTCATTCTCAAGATCTTCAATTCTTTTGCGATATCTCTCCTCAGCTCCTATAAAAATATAACAATGAATCGGTGATTTGGCGAAAATCTACAAAAAATGAATAATTAATAAAGAAGAACAATTTACAACCTTCTCTATCAGAGATCATATCTCTAATCAAGGCCGTATGCTTAACTTGGAGACTAACATTTACACCTATATTATTCCTGGCGTTATCTAGAACTCTCTCAGCCCAAGCAAATTCATCATCACCATTTATGAGAAGGCAGGAGAAAGTTTGGTTCTCTCTTTCGCAGAGCACAACATTTCTGCGTTTGAGATTATCTCTTTCAATTTGGACCTCAAGAAGAGTTTCTTGGAATTTCGCTAAAGCTTGAGCACCTTGATAAGCAATACGATCTTTTTCATCTATGAGATCACTATTCTTGGTTCTTAAACTATTGATTTCTTCTTTGGAATTATGAAAGAAACGTTTAAATTTATTAGCCATACTCAAGACGGATCTATGTTCAATTTCTAAGAGGCAAAATTTGGATTTGAGTTCACCTATAGAAAGGGATTTAATTTTGTCATTTGAAAAAACTATTCAAAGAGTTATTAAGATGATCAAGAAGGGTGTCATCATCCATATGATGGGGAAATGAATGAAGAAGAATATCTTCATCGGAAAGACCATAAACGTCTGTGAAATGGTAAATCGTATAAGGAAAGATTATGAGAGAATATAATAAAGAGAATGAAGAAGAACCCCATACCATAGAATTGCTTATTGGCATCTTGAAGACTAGATATTCTGGTCTTCTGAATGGAATTTTCAGATTCCAATTATTTGATCTTTTCGCGAAGATCAATAGCTTCAGTCTCCAATTCTTCATTTTTCTTGCACTTTTCGCGAAAACCAGCAGCTTCAGTCTCCAACTCTTCATTTTTCTTACGAAGTTCAATATTCTTCTTTTGAAGAGCCACACGCCTCTTTTCCAAATATGAGGCAACAGCGAAGGAAGCCCTCCCAGCCTGCGAAAGAAATAAAGAACTATTAAAATAGAATGTAATTTTGAAAAGAAATAAAGAAGGAATAGGGAAATGAAGGCATACTAGAGTCCCAAGTGAATTCAGAAAGCTGGGAGTCACTGATCTAGAAACTCCACGAAGAGAATGATCATCAACCAGTAAAGGGGCATCACAGATGTTTGCAAGAGATTTACATGTGTTGGTGAGACCATCATCTCTAATCCCTTGCAGGGAATCAGTGAAAATACTAGATAACCGTGCCATAAAAGATTCATATGGAGAACTTCCCTTTGCGACAAAATCATCAGCATCATCATCAGTAGAACTTTCACCAGAATGGGAGCTTGAAGGAGATGGAGAACGTACTTTTCTCTTCTTTGAAGGTGGGGCAGCAGATTTTTCCTTGCGAGAAGTATTTTTGCCTTTACCCCTAGTCTTCACAACTTTGGCAGGTTCTTCCCTTTCAATGATAACCTTTACACACAGATAAAGATAAGAAATAGAGGCAACAATATATTGTTAAAAATTAGAAAAAAATATTTCTTACTTCATCTGTGATTGATCGAAGAACTGACAAAGTACTAACTTTCCCGGTTCTATTATAGCTTGCTTTCAATTTTTCAATCTAACAATTTCGCAATTGCACGAAAACAATGGAGTGGTTAGCAAGATTGTATATAAGAGTATAAAGAATAATTTAAGCAAAATTTGGAAATATACCTCTGCTTTCTTTACGGGCCAGTTGAACACCCATAGCTGGTACGTGTCGAAATTCGCAGGTAAATCATGAGAACCGGAGACGTACGGACCCTCTAGGATCAAGTGGAAGATACACCACTTATCATCTTTTGAATGACGCGGGGTTGTATTATTTCCAGGATTCCAATCAATGTATTGCATAAGTATTTTATCATTGGCAACATCATCCTTCTTTTTCAAATGAACGCCCCAGCAAGTGCTATTTCTCTTCATGAGAATTATCTCATAATTCGCAAAGAAATTTTCTACAGTATACTTCGCAGGAACAATTGCAACTTCAGCGAACCTAGGATATTTAACTCCCGAGGGATAAAGAGATCCCTTAGCAGCACCACGATTTGCGAACTCGAGCATTAAGCGAATACAGTCTCCACTCAATTGATATACTGCTCGCGAAAATTTCGCATGGGAAAGTATTTCATAAAACAAAGGAAGATCAGGATCATAGAGAGGAATAGGAAGACCATCTTGAAGCTGACCTAGTGAGACTATGATATTTTCATGATTGCAAGGATGATCTGAAAATAGCTTGGCAGAAAGATCATATTTAGAACTTTGACCAGGAAAGGGAGATAAAGTAAAACCTTTGATTAGAAATTCCTTTATAATTTCTTCAAAGGCAACTTCATTTTAACGACCAGCTGGAGGCATTTTTTGTATGGGAATGAAGAAGAAAGTTGTTAGAGCACTTCTCGGCCAAACTCGCATGCGTTGCTATCTCAAGCATGTTTGTCAATTTTAGTGATCAAAACTATAAAGTCTTGATTTCTAGTCTACTATAGCTAAGGTCTCGGACTAGGATAGAAAGTGTAATTGAGCTCAAGAACTCCATGGCGATCATCATACAAGACGAAGGACTACTAAAGGAACCAGTTTATCTTCATCGACTAAAAGGTATGTGGAGACTTGAACTTATCTATCACTCAAAAGTCTATCTACTCTATCTCTTATCTTGAGACAAAAGTCGTTTTACTATATAGACTAAGAATATGCACATGTGACATTTCGAGTTGAGTATATCTTGCTTATCTATTTCTTTAAATGGGTGTTGGTAAAGCTTTCGCTTTAGCCAAGTTCATCTTTGCCTAGTGACGAAAGTCATGTTATGTTTCAATCACTTTGGAAATCGCTCTGACGAAAAATAGTTTATGAATAACAACTATATAACGCCCTCTGAGAATATTTTAATGATCGAAATTAGAGTTAAGACTATATAACCATTGTGGGATATAAACATTGTTGTGGCAACACATATATGTATAAATCTTTAACACTTGAACCGAAGTTTGTGAACTTTGTTGATCAAGTGGAACCGGAACGTGAGCAACAACTCAGTCCGCGAACTTGCGTAAGTTCTAGAACCCGAGAATATCTGCTGAAGTTGAAGCTCAAGTGCAGTCCGTGAACCCAGTCCTCGAATTGACGGAAGTTCTCATCCTGATGTTGATGGTGGATTTTAGTTCAGGGCTAGAGTTGTAAAACCAAATTTTTGTGTAACCATCCTGCAGAGGATGAGATTATTTTATAAGTGATGAATACTTCTTCACTTTACTAATTCACCTAGAATGGAGCATGTAGCAACAATCCCCCGAATATACTGTGAATTTTAGCATTATTGATTAATGCATAAAACGCCTTATATTTCCTGTGATGTTCCTAGCAGGAATATTATTGTTGGTGCGGCATGATAACTGATTGTTACTCGCAGCAGAGTAGCATGAATATCCAAGTACTAAAAGTGAGGCATGCACGAAATGCCCCTACATGCTATAACTCTGTGTATTATACTAGCCCGATTGAGCATGTAACTCTCGGAGTGTTATACTAGCCCGATTGAGCATATAACTCTCGGTGTGTTATACTAGCCCGATTGAGCATCTAGTCTGTCCATATCAGTATAGAAACGATCACGATCATCCAACTTCACCAGCGTGATTGGATGGCCCAGATCGAATCCAATACCCCCAAGCAGGTATTGGAATATTCACTGCCGACCCAACGCGGGCCCCGCATGGTCGGCCTCCCCAAAAGGGGTGGAAAAGCTTGCCAAACCATCCAAACCAAGCGGAATGGACAAGAAACCCTAAATTAGGGTTTGTTGCACATTACATGTGTCGCAAAACGATCTCAACCATCCATCTTCGCAGGCATAGATGGAGGGTGTGGATGTAGATTCAAAGGGCCCGGAGCATGTCAACACAATCACCGTAGGCCCGTCTACACACATAACCATACGGTCAGGACCAACCATGGTTGGTTGTCCCAATTCGTGCGCACAAAACCAAGTATGACGCACGGCCGACCAAAACCCTAATTAGGGTTTGTAACGATCACGAGCGTCCGATATCTCATGATCTAATGAAGGGATTAGGAGACAACTGAACGGGTCCAGTGAGCATTAACATGATCACCATGGACCCATCTATCTCCTCACCTGACCGACCAAGGCATACCATGCCTAGTTTCTCCAAATCGCACGCCCAAACTAGCGTGGTCTTGCTTCCCAAATCACAAAATGATCCCGACCACTCAACTTCGCCAGACAAATTGAGTAGCTTAGATCACGTTTTCATGGGATAGTCAGGTATAGGCGTGAATATCAGCCTACCACCTACACGCCGGACCAATCGGCCGAGACCGACCAAGCTTGGTCATCTCGAAACGCGCGCCTTGAAGGTGACATACCGCGCCCTTTAGGAATCCTTTGCGGCATAGGATTTATGTCGCAAATCGACCTCAGCCACTCAACTTCACCGGTAAATTTAAGTGGCCTAGATCAATCCTTCGTGGGACAGTGAAGCATCGGCATGGACATCAGCATGCCGTCTACACGCATGCCTGATGGTCCATGAAACGTCTCCCAGGCTTGGATTCGACCAAGATGATGGAGTGCACCCGCGCATCTCCTAAAACCTAATCCGATGGTCTCAGATGTGGGTAGCAAGTCATCTTGTCCGTCCAACTTCGCCAGCATGGACAGATGGCCTAGGATAGGAGTTAGGCGACCAGTGAGGTATCACCGTGATCACCGTCTGCCACTCTGCCACACCATGTGGTCGGCCAAGGGAGGATTTGCTAGCGCAGCCTCCAAACCCTCAAGTGAAGTAGGAAGGGAATAATGCTCAACAACGGTGCTTCATATATGCCGAATACATTCGATGCATAACATGCATAGAATACGCACGATACTTTACAAGTATCGACTAACTAAATAACTTAGTTATTTAACTAGCATTACATGCTACATTCTGTGGGTCCCACGATCCACACACTCGAGACATCAATCATGTCACAAACTGGGGGATACATACTGGGGCATTGGTCTGGCGGTTTACAGCATGCAACGCGCCATCACAAGAATGTGTCAGGAAGACATGGACGGTTAGTGATGATAGGAGAAGTGGGCAAGATTGATCGTGTGACACTAACACACAAACTCCACTACTCCACTTCCTCCACTTCCCACAAGAGACGTGAATAAGGCTCAAATGACTTGTATAAATAGGTTCTCCTCCCTATTTCCAGAAGGGCACAACACATAAACTAAGTGTTAATACACAACGTATTCAAACACCCAGAGCCTGCTTGCATTATTCGTAAGCCTGCTCACGTTTTCTGTTACAAGTCATAAACAAGCCTATACCTTCACAATCTCAACACCTTATTCGCTTCCCTCCCTAAGATCAACCCCATCTCCTTCACTTTGTGACCGAAACAAGTCTGGAACGACCATTTCTTGGTTTAGGCCAGAATTGTATAGATTGATCTCTCGAATCAAAAGCACTCCCGTGCAGTGAATTTATTTAGGGTTTAGATTCACTTCTCATTCACACACCCCAAATTACCAAAACCAGCAGAAGTAGTTTTTACCTATAAATAATTGGCGACCACAGTGGGAGATTAATCTCTCGGTTGCAATATCAATTTCCAATTTCAAGATGGTGGAACTTAGGTCTGGATCAGAAATCAACCCTGAGGGAGCTAGCGCCGACAACACTCTTGGTATTGCTGTCCCTGTCAGTGGAGTTGCTGTTCAGAATGTGGTCAGTACATCTTGTGGAGTCATTTCCTCTACCACTAACACCAGCGGGGCAGGGGATATTCCCGTAGGCGTGACACCTCCCATTAACAGAGCCAGAGCAGCCGCAAATCCCGGAATTTTTTCAAGTGTAACGCCTCCGATCGTCACCAGGGAAACCGCAACTCCTCCATCAGGACGAGTGGCTGGAGGAACAAGAGGAGAACAACCCTCTATCACCATGGTGGACTTGATGGAAAGACATGAAGTTCTTGCTAGAGCCCAAACAGATATGGATGCGACTCAGAAAGAGGTACTTACTTTTCTCAAAACCCTAACCGAACGATTGCCACAGGGGCCAAGACATCCCCTGGAGCCAACGAGGAACGTGTTTGATGCACCCAGGGTAGGCACTTCAATGGTACATACCCGCATGGATGAGGAAACTCGTGACACTCCTGAACACCCAAGGGAAAGAGGCAAACAATCCAACTTCATTACGCGTGAGGACCTTGAGAGACTCCTCCGAAGTCGGGGCAAAGGAAATATGGTGGACATGCACCAACACCAGCCTCCATACCCTCAATATGTGCAACGAATTCCTTTCCCAAGGGGCTATGTCTCTCCTCAATTCTACCTTTATGATGGTACATGTAACGCTCGTGAACATGTATCTCGATTTTTGGAATCTTTAGGAGAACACCAATACAATCATGTTCTCCGCCTGAAAGAGTTCTCGAAGATACTTACCGGAAGAGTATACACTTGGTACAACAGTCTCGCACCTAACAGTATATCCAATTGGAGTTAGATGGTCGACGCCTTCTACAGGAAGTATTTCTTCGTGTCAGATCAGGTCACCTTTTCAGATTTGGGGAGAATGTTTAAACGGAGCAACGAACATCCGAACGACTTCGTCAAGAGGTTCAGAACTCAGGCGTTGGACTGTCATGATCCGAATGTCACCGAACGCCAGTTAGTGGAGCTATGCATTAACGGAATGATTCCCATATACCGTGATTTTTTAGAGAACCTAGGCTTTCAAACATTTTTGGAGCTTCATGAAGCCGCTAAGCGCTCCGCTATGACAGCCCCAGCATTGTTGGAAAGAACTAAGATCGTTCGGAATGAAGATGCATGTGAAAACCGAGGAAGCAGGCGCCTCATCAACAAGCAATATAATATAGGTAATTCTGTGAGCGTGGTGAGTGAAGGAGGAAAGAGGAAAGCGTCAGCAACAGAATAACCTCCCAAGCATGCAGCATCAGCACATACGACTTCGTCTCGAAAAAGAGCAGACAAAACTCATATGCAAGAGTCCGGAGACACAGTTCCAAATTTCCCATTTCCCATGAATGAAGTTATAGAACTCCTGGAATCATGGATTCAAGATGACGCGATCAAGCTACCACCTATCAGATGCCCACCGACCGAGGACGAGATGAAAAATCCCAAGTACTGTCGCTACCATAGGTTTTTCCATCACCCTACCAAAGATTGTAACAAGTTGAATCAAATCTTCAGAGAAAAGGTGGAAGCAGGAGAAATCTAGTTAGGAAATGAGGGCGTTCACATGGATCCTCTTCCCATTAGAAGCTGCATGATCTAAGGGGATTCTGTCCGCAAGACTGTACAGACTATGATGGAGTATTTGTGTGAAATCTTGTATCTCTCAAAGGGACAACATCAAGACATGTTCATAGCCCTCAACCATGTTGTGTCAGGTAGGCGTTTGTATCCAGAAAAGGAGGAAGTCTTGAAGCCACAGTCTCTTCTTGAAGACACGACCATCAAAGGGGACTGGGGACTTTTGGGCATCACTCGTTTAAAGGATGTCGAGTTCGAAAGCACATTGATTGATGCAGCCTCTGAGTTCAACATCATCACTATCAAGACTCTGAGATCCGCAAGGATCTCAAAGAAAGAAGCTACTCGCATCCCAACCGTGGTTAGGAGCTCAGAAGGATAATTCATAGACGCCTATGGATACATTGACCTCGAAGTTGAGATCGGTGATACTCTAACACATGCTAAATTTTACATAATGAAAGAATATCCGAATTACGACATGATCCTAGGACGCACGTGGATACACAACAACAAGGCAGAACTAGGAGTGAGTCCTTCGCCGATTTCAGTACCTGAAAGAATCTCCAACAAGCCGTCGAATCCTAAAGACTATTTATTTCCGTATCGAAACCTTGCAAATGTGACGCAACTTCCTGAAGAAAGCCCGAATTCATACCTTAAAAGGTTCCGATCCCATGTAAGTCTCATCGAACAACCTTTTTTATAAATAATAAAGCCACTCTTCCTGTTGAGGCTCGGGGACTTGTTTCAATCGACAACCTAACCGCCACTAAGATATGTGAGTGGGGTGATGGTCCTTTCAAACATTTTTCTAAGAGCTTGGAAGCAGTCAGAGACAATGTGTCCCAGAAACAAGATAATGTGGTAGCAAAGAGGACCACGTTTCAAGTTGGAAACATTACGGTGAGAATGACTGACCAATATGATTTGTCGGTCACAAAGGAAGATGAACCATTTTTGGTAGCAGATGTCATCCTAGGCGGCTACTGCAAGATCATCAATGCTGACAAGCTTGAGGGCGTGACGATCCACTCACGATGGCTTAAACCCTACAGTACCTAGAAACGCTATGCTACTCTTTCTCTCCAGCGTTCTCCGTAATGGTTCCTCCAGTGTTCCTCCAACAATTTCCATTTCCTTGCTACTTTGTAATTCCTTCAAAAAATGATTGCAATACTTGCATTCATAATTATTAGGGTTCCAATTTCTCAATTAAAGTATTGTTTTCTTTAGAAATTTTTACCCCTGGGAATATCCACCAGATTGAACCATTATTACCCACCAAATTAAACCATAGAACCCTAAAAGGAAAACACTTCACACCTTTCGGGAAAGTTGGAGGAATAGAATGCATGCAAAGGAAAAAGGAAAGCATCTTGAACAGTTTGTCCCAGTCTACCTCAGGAATGCGCAGACGAGCTTACAGGAGGGTGCGGGCAGGTCCGTGGTATTTCATCACGGTATTACTTCTCTTCTTACAAGGATCATATACAATCATATGAAGGCACAACCACTATGATGCAGTCTTAATAAAGGATTTACCTCAAAAATAAGAAACTTGTTCAAACAAGTAAATAGAAATAAGCAAGACCTTGAACTCAGCCGCCACTGAGTACAAGGAGAATAGTGTTCACCAGATCATGGAAAATACAAAGAATAAAAGAGAATTAACAGGAAGATTCAGTTATCAAGAAGGTCGACTGCGTCTTCTCCACCATTGAAGTCTCTCCCAACGTCACCACGTGCCGCTACTGCTTCTTCCTCCGGGTCTGCCTCAGCCTCTGTTTCAGGTATTTCTGCAACCACGTTATCCACGATGTCCCTAGTAGGGGCAACTTCCATATCTTCCTCAAGAGCCTCTGCAACATTGGAGATCGTGCTGATAACTTTTGGGAGCTCGGGCCCGTCCGTATCAGAATCAAGAATGATCACACCATCGTGGATAGGATAATCACCCATATCTTCCCGTGGAGGCCATTCATGTTCAACTCTTCGCCTTTTCAACCGTGCAACAAATATCTCAGCTCTTGCGCTTACCGGTGGTTGCGACGCTTCCTCAAGCCTCCATTTTTCTTCCTTGTCGATTAAAGTCATGATATCATGAACGTGTTCTCGAGCGACATGAAGGTACAGAATTGGCATGCCCCGTATGGCGCGATCAGCTTCGAGAAGCGGAACATCAATTTTAGCTATCATTTCCTCGAACGAACTATCAGTCTCGGGTTTATTTACTTCGAAGATTCTTTCAGGTGAGATACCAGAGCAGTCCTTGCCAGCCGCCTCCATTCTGCAAAAAAGATCTATGATTATATTAACAAAAGTCATCCCCAAGAATCCCAGCGCACAACCTGTGATATTTCAATTATATAACAAAATATAATGCGAAAAAGAAATAACACAGACACCAGAAGTTTTGTTAACGAGGAAACCTCAAATGCAGAAAAACCTCGGGACCTAGTCCAGATTGAACACACACTGTATAAAGCCGATAAAAACAATATCCTACTACAAACTAACTTCGGTCTGGACGGTGGTTGAACCCCAATCAATCTCACACTTATCTAAGGTACAATTGCGCTCCTTATGTCTCTGATCCCAGCAGGATACTACGCACTTGATTCCCTTAGATAATCTCACCCACAACTAAGAGTTTATACGACCCAAAGTCATAGACTTTAATAAACAAATCTGTATTACACATAAAAGTCTACATGAATAGATAAATCTGTTCCCACGGAAATACCTACGAGTTTTGTTTCCGTATTTTGATAAATCAAGGTGAACAGGAACCAATTGATAACTCAGACTTATATTCCTGAAGAACATCCTAGAATTATCAATCACCTCAAAATAATCTTAATCGACTAGCGAAACAAGATATTATGGAATCACAGACGATGAGACGAAGATGTTTGTGACTACTTTTCCATCTTGCATATCGAAGAAATTAATCTCAAGTCAATCTTACGATTGCAATCAATCACGATATAAATAGAAAGATCAGATCACGCAACTACAGAGAAAATAGTTGGGTTTGGCTTCACAATCCCAATGAAATCTTCAAGTCATTAACCAACAGGGTCTTGGTAGAAACCTAAGGTTAAAGGAGAATCGACTCTATCTTATAAAAATAGTAGTATCACACAGGAGGTGTGGGGATTAGGTTTCCCAGTTTCTAGAGTTCTCCTTTACATAGTCTCCAAATCAGGGTTTGCAATCTAAGTTACCTTGGTAACAAAGCATTCAATATTCACCGTTAGATGAAAACTTGATTTGATTCAAGCTAATATCTTTCAACCGTTAGATCGAACTTAGCTTGTTATACACAAATGAAACGTGACTTCATTTAGGTTTGAGTAATCGTACCTAAACGAGTACACCTAGTTGGTTCAAAAGTAGTTAACCAAATGGTTAGCCATATGAGCACTTTCATATCAACCATATTCATCTTCACCATAACTAGTTCAAATGACTCAAAAGAACTAGTAAGAGAGTTGTTCAATTGCTTAGATCTCATAGAAGTATACAAGACACAATCGAAGAATAAAACGATTTTGATTCACTCAAATCGATTCATGAACTTTATAGCCGCGGTTTGCAAATATGCATTCCTTAGTTTATATAAGTTTAAGTTCAGGAATAAACCGTTTTTAGAAAATAACCCACTCAAGTACGCATACCGGTACTCATATTTAAGTACCCGGATTGAGTTTGTTTTCAGTTCACAAACTCCAGCAAAAATTCACCGGACGTGAACTTCCGAAAGTACGCGGACTTTAGTTCCGGTTATCCTGAGCAGCAAAGTACGCATACTTTGGTTCAAGGATTTTGGACATACACACGTACGAGTTCACGTACAATGTTTATATCCATTCAAGGTTATATATTCTAAAATCTCATTTCAATCATTGAAACATTCTTAGAGGATGTTATATAGAGGTTATTCACACACTATTTTTCATCGAATCGATTTTCAAGATATAAAAATAATCAACATGAATTTCGTCACTTGTAAAGATGAACTTGGCCAAAGCGAAAGCTTACCAACACATATTTCGATAAATAGATAAGCGAGATAAACTCGGCTCGAAATAGCAAATATGTATAATCGAAGTCTATATAACAATACGACTTTTGTCTCAAGATATAAGATAGAGTAGATATACTTTTTGAGTGATAGATAAGTTCAAGTCTCCACATACCTTTTAGTCGATGAAGTTCCACTAGTTCCTTGAGTAGTTCTTCGTCTTTGTATGATGAACTCCGTGGAGTCTAGAGCTCAACTACACTTTCTATCCTAGTCTGAGACTTAGCTATAAGTAGACTAGAAATCAAGACTTATAGTTTTGAAACTAAACTTGACAAACAAGCTTGAGATGGCAACGCTTGCGAGTTCTATCGAGCAGTGCTCTAATAATCTCCTCCTTTGTCAATTTTAGTAACAAAACTATCAATACATATGAAATACAAAATAAATAAACTTTGCAACTTCTCTTCCATATGCATGATCTCCTTGGTTCTTCAACATTACTCGAAATCTTCGTCTCTTCCAAGTACTCTAATGATTCCAAAGATATTTAATGCAGCATCATCGTTGTTGAAGATCCGTAGCCATAACAATGAGAAAACAAAAACTCTCAATCATTGTTACACAATATCATAATATTATTACACAACATCAAAGTTAAATTGTATCACAACTTCGACAACAATACTATGGTGATATGTATCACTCCCTCTTAGTCAACACTCCATCTCACATGGAAACCACTCCCCCTTACATAATGATCCGAAAACCATATGTATTTGTAGTGTGAACTACACATTAATTGTCCCCCTTTTTGTCAATAAAATTGGCAAAGGTACGAAAACTAGTGGGATCCTAATAAAATTTCCATAGAGACATTTCATAACCAAAAGAAAACACATATCAACTTTTTAGATGCAATCATATAGCCAAAACTAAATACATTCATCAAGGAGTTTATAAAGATACAAGATAACCCCTATAATATTCCACAACCACACTTCCCACAAAGATTTGTCAATTAAGCACAAGTTCAATTAAGAACTCTCCCCCATAAAATATCATTCCCGAAAGAACAACAAGAGTGACATTTCTTTCACAAGAAAAGAAGGATTTCTTTGGAAAACAACAAATCATATAAGAATATGAATTTGTATCCAAAATATTCAATTAAATTAACCACAAGAGAACCCATGATTAATTCAATCGGAAATGCTCAACATCAGAGAACTTATGGAGCCACACAGTATATACATAAAATATGGATCAGGGAAGATCAATACTGCGGAATAGACAAAGATTCGTTCTATCTTCCATCTCTATTTGCACAATGACATACAATGGACTTACTCTTTGTAAACAAAAGCTCATCCTTTCTTTTGTCAATATTTTCAGAATGACATAAAAGGCTTAACTTTTGTTTGTCAAAAGTTCATTCAACCTTTTATCAATACTTGCATATCGACATATGAAAGGCTTAACTTTTGACAATGTATGGGATACGCAAACACACATATCCCATAACAAATTTCAATATATAAAACCATAAAAATTAATACTGCAAAATCATCTTCCAAGCAAACTTTAGAATTTAAAAAAATAAATATAAAAACATTGAAGATGAAAATCGTTGGACATAGCCATGTGTAATCACAATAATGGCTATTCCAAACTCCAGTTATTATTCTTAAAAACACAAGAATAAAATTCTCATAAGAAGTTTTCCTAGACATTGAGACCTCTGAAAAATTATTTATCATCCTCGAACTCCTTGTCGTCAACATCCATGGGAACATATGGTTCGTGAAGGAAGGAGTCAATTCCAACAAACTTACGAGGCTAAAGATGTCGAACCAGGGCCTTCTGAATTTCAAGAGTTCTCAAAACAAAAGCCTTTATTTGTTGAAACTCCTTTATTTCCTCCTTCAACTCTTTAAGAATATCAGAAAACTCCTGAGAATTTGAAGGAACAACTCTTGGCTTCCTCACATTCCTTCTTTTTCTTTTCAAAGTTGGAGGTAACGGAGATCTTTCTTTTTCCTTCATGATTGATGGATTAACAATCATATTAAAATCTTTTCCATCAGAAGACATGATGCGTGGAGTATCCATAGTGTACGGGTTTGTGAGAAGAAATCACAACTCAAACTCAACAAGCAGTCTTAAGTTAAAAAGAGTTTCAGGGAAGGAAAAAGGAATGTAGGGTTACAGAACCTTTATACGCTTAAAGGATTCACGTACGCACAACTCATACCTTTATAAAAGGCAGAATTGTCAAATTTCACCCTCTTTTATTGATTGACCAGGGAGGTCCTTTCCAATATCAATTAGATATAGAAGAATTCCAAATTTACAAAATATAACAATGCTAAGAAAAGAAAAACAAAAAATAGTTTCCTAAATCTTGAGGTGTACACAATCTTGTCTCTTTTGATCAGGCACATGAGACAAGAAACACCAAACAACACAATCAAGTTGTGCTGCGGTGAACAATAATCTGTCCACCATGACCTCTTTGAGAGGAATTCATTGAACCCTGTCCCTCGGTATGTTTAGAGCATACTTTATTCACTAGTGGTCTAGTCTTATCCTTTGAAACTAACATCTTTGATGTAGATAAAATCTTACATATGGAAGCGGTCTTTTGAACAAGTTTGAGCTTGTTTGCTAATCGATTCGCTCTTTGTTGAAGTTTGTTGACACATCTCAATTTATGTTTATACGTGAAACTCTTTGACAGTTCATGGCATTTGAGCGAACAATAAGAGCATGTCAACCTGGAATATAATTCAGGCATCTGGGAAGTGCAAGCTTCTAGACACAAAGTAGAACCTGAAAGATTAGACAAAGAGTTTCCAACGAAAAGGTCAATTTTTTCTTCCAGATTGGTTGAGTTTTCTTCTGAAAGAATATCAAGATTGATGTATGTATTGCTACAATTATCAAAATCAATATTTTCACAAAGAAGTGCAACACTTGATTTTTCATCTTCATTAGAATCAAAGTTGTCAGATATTTCATCAAGAGTTTCAGCAAAGCCTTTGCTCCCAGTGTATTTCTTTCAATTTGGACACTCATTTGAAAAATGACCAAAACCTTTACACTTAAAGCACTGAGGCATATCCTCGTCATCAGTTTCATCATTATCCCTGTTTTTAGGAAGAACACGATTATGGGGTTTATCTGATGACCTGGATTTATCTCTAGAGAACCGTTTACTTATCTTCAAAAGAATATCCAAAACTGTCTTGTGATCAACGAAACTGACTTGTCAAGATCTTCATTTGATGAATCAGCCTCAGAAAGATCATCTTCAGAGATGCAAACACTTTTACTTTTATCAAGTAATTTAGTATTCTTTTGTGCTTTGAAAGCAACATCCTTCCCATATTTTGATGTATGCTCATGATCAAAGATCTTTAACTTCCCAACCAGAGTATTTCTAGAAAGCATTGCGAGATTATTTCCTTCAACGATGGCATGCTTCTTAGAATCATTTCTGGAGGGCAGCGATCTGAGAATCTTCATCACAATGTCCTTTTCAGGAATATTCTTACCCAATGCAAAGGATGCATTAACAATTTCAGACACTTTGTGATTAAACTCATCAAATGATTCTTCATCTGTTATACGAAGGTTTTCCCAATCAGAATTTAGGTTTTGAAGCCTAGCTTCCTTTTCACAGGTATTCCTTTGCACGTAGTCACATGATGCTGAAGATTGTGGGAAATGGCATGAATGATAGAATTTAAGCTGTCATAATTTTGCTTTGCAGCAAGGATTTCTTCTGGACTATATCTACCAATATCCTTAGGTATAGATACATTGCCTTCTGTATTAACCGGAGGATTATAGCCATTAACAACACGTGCCCATGTTTGAAAATCACGAGCTTGAAGAAAAGCACGAATAACGACTTTCCACCATAAGTAGTTTGAGCCATCGAAGACTGGTGGTACGTTTATGGAGATATGATTTCTGTCCATAGAGTCAGATCGCTAGAAACACAGACTTATAAGGTCTTTAAACGTGTTTTCCCGCTCTGATACCAATTGAAAAAGTGGGGGTACAACAACCTTACCCAATAATTCGCTTAGCAATCTGTATGGACTAACTCCAATATACTTTTAAGAGAATCAACTAGACAGTCAGACTCAATCTTAATAAAAAGTATATCAAAGAGTTATATCTCAATTTCTCGATTCAATACTTACTCAAGCAAATAAAAATCTGCGAGTCTAATTGAATACAAGAGAAATTAACTTGAACGGTACCAAAGACCAATGTTCAAATATCAATCAATTTCAATCAACAACCAAAGGTTGGATTTACCAATTAATCGATTCAACGCACAACCAGAGATATTTCAATTATATAACAAAATATAATGCGAAAAAGAAATAACACAGATACCAGATGTTTTGTTAACGAGGAAACCGCAAATGCAGAAAAACCCCGGGACCTGGTCCAGATTGAACACACACTGTATTAAGCCGCAACAGACACTAGCCTACTACAAACTAACTTCATCCTGGACTGTAGTTGAACTCCAATCAATCTCATACTGATCCAAGGTACAGTTGCGCTCCTTACGTCTCTGATCCCAGCAGGATACTACGCACTTAATTTCCTTCGTTGATCTCACCCACAACTAAGAGTTGTTAGGATCCAAAGTCGAACACTTTAATAAACAAATCTGTATCACACATAAAAGTCTACATGAATAGATAAATCTGTCTTCCACAGAAATAACTACTAGTTTTGTTCTGTCTTTTGATAAATCAAGGTGAACAGGAACCAATCGATAACCCGGACATATTTTCCGGAAGAACATCCTAGAATTATCAATCACCTCACAATAATCGTAATCGACTAGCGAAAAAAGATATTATGGAATCACAGACGATGAGACGAATATGTTTGTGACTACTTTTCTATGTTGCCTATCGGAGAAATTAATCTCAAGTCAATCTTACGATTGCACTCAATCACGATAGAAATACAAAGATCAGATCACGCAACTACAGAGAAAATAGTTGGGTATGGCTATACAATCCCAATGAAGTCTTCAAGTCGTTAACCTACATGGTCTCAGTGGAAACCTAAGGTTAAAGGAGAATCGACTCTAGCTTATACAACTAGTATCACACAGAAGGTGTGGGGATTAGGTTTCCCAGTTGCTAGAGTTATCCTTTATATAATCTCCAAATCAGGGTTTGCAATCTAAGTTACCTTGGTAACAAAGCATTCAATATTCACCGCTAGATGAAAACCTGATTAGATTCAAGCTAGTATCTTTCAACCGTTATATCAAACTTAGCTTGTTATAGACAAATGAAATGTGACTTCATTTAGGCTTGAGTAACCATGCCTAAACATGTACACCTAGTTGGTTCAACAATAGTTAACCAAATGGTTAGCCATATAAGCACTTTCATATCAACCATATTCATCTTCACCATAACTGGTTCAAATGACTCAAAATAACTAGTTAGAGAGTTGTTCAATTGCTTAGATCTCTGTAGTTGCAGGAAATCCCACACTACACCCTTGTTATGATTTTGCTATATTCAACTCACAATTGAAGATTAAAAACGACACTTTATTATTTTGTTCTCAGAAATGTTTAAAGAAATGGAAGAATTCAAGATTACAACTATTCTTTTGAAGTTTCTCTCTCCTCAAGACTTTCTTAACTCTCAAAAATACATCCCCCTTTTCTGGACACATTGGGTCTATATTTATAGGGTAGTTACATAGTGGATGACAGCTAAGTTTTCCTCTTATTTCGGGTTGATTCTGCGATTGTACCGCGATAGTTACAATATTCATTCTCGCAAACATTATAATCATCGCGGGACATACATTCTTTTCTTATGTTTTCTTCAATCGTCAGCTATTACGTCTGTAATACCCCGATATTCGGCAGTGGTTGGCCGAATGGAATATAAGTAATGGTTTGTCCTTTCCTATCACCGAGGCCTAATGTGTTCACTTGACTGAGTTGTGGGGAAAAGCTTCTCAGTTAAGCATGCTCGGCCGGGAGTAGTCATAGGATGGGTGACCTCTCGGGAAGCTGCTGCTGGATGACCGCAGTAGTGCCGTTTAAAATCCCACACTGCTAGATAACCGCAGTGGGTAAGTGGGAACAATATCGGTGTTAGTTGGGATACAACTATGGACGGATAGCTTGTGCTCGGAAGAGAGAGTATGCTAGGCCGTTGAGCTAGATACTGGTCTCACATGAGGCAAGGAACGTCTACATTATACCGAGTCCTTTTCAACATAATTGGCTTCAGAGTTGGCAGAAAACTCTGTAGTTAAGCGTGCTCGGTCGGGAGAAATCCAGGGATGGGTGACCTCCCAGGAAGTTGCTGCTAGATTACCGCAGCGATGCCCGTTGAAAACCCCACACTACCAGATATCCGCAGTGGCTAAGTGGGGACAATATCGGTGGAAGGACGGGTCATTACAAATGGTATCAGAGCCGACGACGGGTCAGCTGCCGAGGGTGGGAAGGTACGCTGGACGGGGTTGGTCCAGGTGCTTCTCATGAGGGTCAGGGAACGTCAGAGATCTGGGCTTGAGAATATATTCAGGAGCCGAGGACGGCTCCAATTTAAGGTGGTGGTATTGTAATACCCCGATATTTGGCAGTGGTTGGCCGAATGGAATATAAGTAATGGTTTGTACTTTCCTATCACCGAGGCCTAATGCGTTCACTTGACTGAGTTGTGGGGAAAAGCTTCTCAGTTAAGCGTGCTCGGCTGGGAGTAGTCACAGGATGGGTGACCTCTCGGGAAGCTGCTGCTGGATGACCACAGTAGTGCCGTTTAAAATCCCACACTCCTAGATAACCGCTGTGGGTAAGTGGGAACAATATCGGTGTTAGTTGGGATACAACTAATGGACGGATCGCTTGTGCTCGGAAAAGAGAGTATGCTAGGTCGTTGAGCTAGATACTGGTCTCACATGAGGCAAGGAACGTCTACATTATACCGAGGCCCGGCTACTAATCCCAAGCTCTTTAACCTAATTTGAAAGCCACCGGAATAAAAACACATTTTGGTTGTCAAATAAAAATACTACATCTTTCAAGTCTTAAGATTAATTAATAAGAAACAATTTCAACCCCAAATTGTAAAACTGAAAACAGACCAAGGTGGATTACTAGAATTTTACAGGCTTCATGCGAGTTCCAAAATTCATCGGATATTATACGGATAAAATTTATACTGTAAATACTATTATACCTAAATTATTCGGGATTTTTAAATGAGTTGAGTATCCTTTGACCACAGTCAAACGTGTAGTTGACCAGAACTGCAGAAAATCAAAACTGTACCATTCTGTTTTATAAAAATTATATAAAATCACACATAACTCACAATTGGATGGGGTTTGTCATTTTAGAAAGATAAAAGATAGATGTGGATTTTCTCAGCAGACACTAAGGTCTAAAAACTAATGTATCATAGTTTTAAAATAGGATATTTATGAGATATTTAAAACAGTCGGATATTTTCTGGATTTAACAATGGTACAAAGAATTATGTTAAAAATACGTGTACTACTTAGAAAATTCTATAATTTTCAGAAAATGTCCCTTAAGATGTTTTACATTTGGTTTAAAAAGAATCAAATCAAAATCTATTAAAAATTTAAAATGATAAACAGTCAACTCAACATCATACAATAGGCAAAGAAGCAACAAAACATTTTATGCAATATTTTTCAGTTTCTTTTCAAAACAAGTTGCATGGTTAACACCACCACAAACATATGGAAACACCACATCCATATACATTGATAAATTCAATCAATCCGCTCGCCCAAAGGATCCCCACGTGGGTTTAGGAAACAAAAACCGTTTCCAAGGATATCTCGTATCCCGTCATAAATAATCTTTAAGAATCACAATATATGGACCGCAGCCCAACATTCATTATCATGCTTACAACATTGATTATCATCCATATATTAATGGAAACTTGCAAACATAAATTTAATTAAAAGAAACTTGAATAAAAGAAGAGTTTTAGATTGTGTTGCGCCTACCTCAAACGCTAGCAATATGAACATGAATCCGAAATCTCCAATTAACGGATGCTAAATTATCCTCTAACTATCTTGGTTGTTTCATATAAAAATAACTTCAAGCCTATAGTATATTTCTTTTCTTTTATTTTTGTTGTAACCTAAGCACTGATTAGAAGAAATGTTCTTCTTCCTTCCCTGACTAAAGCAACTCCTCTTGGTATATATATATATATAGTTAAACTTTTAATAAGACCCTAAATAATTACAAACTAATGACCTCGTTACACTTGGTACCAAAAACATATCCTAAGCTCATCTGATGACAACCAATTGGGTCAAAATCTTCTTTTACATAAACTTTTGACTGAACTTTAGAAACTTTAACAATTCTTTTCTTCTTCTTTTTTTTAACTTAACAATGTGGTGGCAGAAATAAATCAAAATAAAGTAAAGGTAATTGGGGACAAATTCAATAAAGAACAGTGATTACCTCTTCTTACTTTTCTTTTCTTCTTTATCTGACCCTACATTTCCACTACTACTACTACAAAATGACCCTTTCCCACCCATAAAAGATTCCCATGCGTGACAAAATAAAAGCTTAGAAAACAAGAAAGCAGCTTTTGATAGATGGGAAACACAATTATTAAACTTAAAATAATTATTAAACTAAGGCAAGCTTAAAATAAATAAACATAGGTGGGAAACACAATTATTAAACTTCTGATCATTACTTGTTGGTGGACATGTGAGGGTGGGAAACACACTTACTAAACAAAATAATTAAGATGTAACTCATGGCTTAACTCATGGTTTAAGAACTAACTCATGGATCCGCCACTCATGGCATTTTTATTTTTATTTATTAATTCATGAGGAATTTAGATGAATCCTTTTAAAACTAAGTTTTGGACATCTTGATTATTACTCCCACCGAATCTCATGATTTTTGGAGTTGTAAAAGTATTTTATTAGTATTATACGAAATACAGTGAAAGAACAAAACTAACATTTTGTTGACCTGAAGTATCAAATTTGATTTTTCATTAGATACCTCAATTAGATCGTCTTCAAATTTATGGGAAGCATTTCTAATATATGGATCTATGTCATATAAAAATTTTACAGAAAACCAACGGTTCAAATGAGAGTTACTGATTTTATAAGATCATTCTAAAACTTTGGACAAATTGCATCATTTTACCAAACTATTCACATTAAATTCATAATAATTCGAAATTTATCAAACTCAACGCAGAATAAAATATAACATATAGATCTACAAATTTTATCAAGACCTAAAATCGTTTTGATATCATCAAGATTACCTAAACACAGTCAAGGACAGACAAAGCGAAAATGTACAGAAATTTCAGAAATCAACATCCAAGTTCAAGCAAACATTCAACGTTGAATCTGTGGTGAAGTATTCTCAAAATTTAACTAGAGATACCTAAGCATGTTATCTACTAATATTAAAAGGCCGATCATCAATTAAATTCATAGTTTTAAATCAATAAATTACTGAGACCAAATTGAAAATCAAGTATAACAAAAACATGAAGAGAAAGGGTTTCACACACTACCTCTCAATTGTTACAAACTCCTCTTGATTTTCTTCATCCTTATTCTCCAAAAATCTCTACCTCCATCTCCTTCTTTTTCTCTTAGCCTTTCTTTTCCAAATATCTCAAGCCTTTTGGTTTTCTAATTCTCTAAATTCTCTCTCCAAAAAATCTAATCTAAAACTTATACTACTAATAATAAATTTCCTTCTCATTTTTTTTATTTAGATAACTCTATTTCTACCCAACTCCTAGTCTTTCTAGTTCAAACAACCCATCTAGGCTGAGGCAAAGGCTAATGAACAACAATCTAAGCACAAGGTTAACCAATCCAGGTATAACCCGACCCGAAACCGTAACTAAAAATACCGGGTATTACAA